>VDFB02270651.1:125464665-125703143 GCA_007258455.2 Sequoia sempervirens | reverse complement strand
GCAGGTACTGCACATGGACTCAAACTCTCTCGTATCAAACCCTTTCTCAACAACTCTTGAACTTGTCTATTCAACTCCTCATTTTCTGCTGGAGTCATTCTATGAGCTGCCTTATTTGGCAAACTGGCTCCAGGAATCAAATCAATCTGATGACTGATCTTCCTTATTTGTGGTAAACCCTCAAGTACATTATTAGAAACAATATCCTGAAACTCATCCAACATCCCAGAAACTTCTTCTGGAACCTTCTTACTATCCTTATTACTCATTCTAGGAATCAATGCATAACACACACGCTCATGCTTCATACCTTCTAAAAAATTTCTCCCGTCTACATAACAAATTCTAGCACTACTGCATACCTTTTCTTCGATCTCGTTTAGAGGTTTCAACTTGTGACGAACCCCATCCTTTGTCAAGGAATAAGTGTTTGCATGGGCATCATATATAGCTCGCCTATCGAACTGCCACGGCCTCCCCAACAACATGTGACATGCATCCATGGGGATGATATCATAGAGTACCTCATCATGGTAGCTCCTGATCTTGAACTTTACTAGGAACTGCTCACTAACCAAAACTTTGTGGTCTTTCTGCAACTAGGCAATCTGATACGGATGTGGGTGCCTTTCCCTCTTTAGCTTCAACTTTGTGACCATCTCTTCTGACACCAAATTATCAGTGCTCCCACCATCAATAATGACATCACAACATTTTCCTTCACACTTGCGCCTTGTGCGAAACAGATTCTTCCTCTATTCTGGTTCCTTTTCCTTAGTCACTAGGGCTCTCCTAACCACTAGGGCTTCTCCCCTTTCAGCATCATCTGAATGTTCAGATTGGGCCTCTTCATCTGCATGCGCAACCCTTCCATGACCTTTTGGCCTTTTGTCTACCCTTCTTTGGTGTTGTGGACATTGATAGGCTAGATAACCACACTAGAAACATGTTCCTCTGAAACCACCTCTTCCAGATCCTTTTCCATATCTCCCTCATCCTCTAGCTCTTTGATCACCACTGTTTTGATCATGAGGGTGGTAGAAGTTGTCATTTCTTTGGCTTCGGCTAGTACCCACATCTTCATTTTTCTTTTCATCATCATTTCAACTTCCTGAAGGTCTTCCATTGCCCCTTCCGCTTTGACCTCCTCATACTTTTTGCTTGCCATCAAATCTTTTGTTCAACTTCTCTTCCACCTTCAGAGAAAAATGATACACATCCTCAATAGTGGTCATTCTGGCTAGGCTTAACTCCTCCTGAATGCTTGGTCATAACCCATTAAGATATCAGGCTACCTTCTCCTTATTGGCCTCTATGTGACCCGTTCTGATGATTATCTTGTGAAAATATTCAGTATATTCTTTCACAGATCTACTTCCTTGCTTCAACCCTTGCAATTTCTTCAATAGATCTAACTCATAGTCCACTGGTATGAACTGCTTCTTCAGTTTCTCTACCATGCGATCCCATCTGGTGATCTTGATTTTTCCTCTTGATTTCTTTCCAACTAGACCTCTTTCCACCAAATACTGGCATGGCCCTTCAGCTTCATTTTTACAAACTTAACTCGATCTGGGTCCTCTATTTCCTCATACTCAAAATATTCTTCTAGCTCGTTGATCCAATCGATCAACTCTTCCGGGTTCAAACTTCCAGAATAACTGGGGACTTCTGCTCTGGGTCTTTTCCTGATCTTTGAAATGGCCCTTATTAGCCGCATTTGGTCTTGATCAATTGCTTCTTCATCCTCTTCTACATCTGAACCTTCTTCCTCTCCTTCATCCTCACTTTCCTCCCTCAGGTTTAACCCTCTTCTAAATTGCTCTTGTAACGCATCAACCTTTCTCTGGAGAGCTGCCAGTGCATCCCTTCCACCAGCATCTCTGCCGCCTCGACCACCTCTGGCACCACCACACCTACCAGGAATCACTCTTGGAGGAATCTTTCTTGACCTCGACCCACGACCACAGTCCTAGTGCGAATTGCCTCACGATCGGCGATCTGTCCACATGCTCAAGAAAAACTCGCTCTAATACCACTTGATGAGGGTGCAACCCGAGACATAGAAAATAACCCACAAACAAGAGAATACTTTTATTATTTAGAAAATGGAGCTTCTTACATGCAGAGGATCTCAAATCCCCAATTTCTACAACACATGGAAGCTACAAAAAGCTATAGAATAACCCTTTAGCAATATGCGAGCTTGTCCCCAAAAAGTTACCCAAAAATTAGAAAACCCGCCCATAAATAGAGCTCCTCAACAGTTTGGAGCCAAAACAACATTAAAATTTTAGTTTAGGTAGTTTGGTGCCGAAAATTACAACTTGAAGTTCAAATTCTAAAATAATATTTGCAATTGTATCTTCTAGAAAGTGCGCCAACTTCCCAGGGCTGTAACTTTTGATCCGGGACTCCGATTTGCGAACCATTTGAACCACTGGAAAGGTCTCGAAGTCAAGAATGCACTTGTAATTTTCTATGCCAATTTTGGCAAGTTTCAAGGCTGATCCAGGAGCTCTAGGTGCCTTAAATCCCACTTGAAATATTTTCAGGTGTAAATCTGGGAAACTAAAAATGCAATATCTTTCAACCGAGGAATAGAAAATAAAAATCGTAAATTAGGAATTTCATTATGACAAAAAGGGTATCCAAAAATGTAAAAACATCTAAAAAATGATAAACTTGGAATTTAACTATTTTTTGGTGATGCAAGATTGCCCTTACACCACTGGATGCTCTTGCATCAATTTAAGTTAACACCTTTTGCATGAGAATATATTTACAAGGCTCAGTTAAGTGGGCCCATTCTTGGGTTCCAAATTTTAGGTGATGCTTGTAAGATATTTTCTTAACCAATGATCAGTTAAGTGTTCAGTTTGGGGTGCCTAAATTGAGGAATACTTTGGTTTGAATTTAGATTACACATTGGAACTCTACTTGCACAATCTAGGCATGGTTTTTTCAGAGGAGCTTTATGGTATTGTATTTGATAACTCTTATGAGTTTACATTCTCATTAATTCTCTATTTATTGAAGCAATTGCATCAGAGTTTATAGTAGGTTTGCAGGTTGAGATTGTGCATGTGTGAGGGTTTGAAGCATGGCATGGGATGTGTGGATTCATGCTTGTTCACATGGAATGCATGGATAGCTTGTGTTGCAGAAAGTGTATCAGAGTTTTGTGCAGGTTGTGAAGAAGTATTGTTGAAGGAAATGAAGCATGTCAATCAAGGATTGATACGATATTATTGTAATCTTGTTCTAAGGTTAAATAATACAAGCAATATTGATTCTGGTGGAGTTTTTTCCCGAAATCATTTCTCCATGTATATGTTGTATCACTTCTATCTTCTTATCTCATTCTTCTACAATCTTATGTCTCTTTCTACATTTGGTAAAATTAATCTAAACAGATTAATCATACACAAATAATTGTGAGAAAGAACACTAAATTAAATCTATAGTCACATAGACTTACAAGTTTTAAGCTACAATTTCACCTTCATTTTCAACATTTTGTATCAGAGCTAATAGTTGGGTAGAGTTTGGGTCACATTTCTTTTAAAATTTTGAAGGTTTTTTGGCTATAGTGGGAGCTTTTACTATTGTGTTATTACATATTTGCAAAAGAAGTGTGCTTTAATCTTCTTGGTTTAGAGATTATTGTTTTCTTGACCTTTTGGGCATTGTGTCATTAACAACACTTTATTTGATTGTGTTGAGGCCATGGATGATCTTCATTTAAGTGATGGTTATCATGATGTCATGGATAGCTTGGTTACATGTTTCAGTGGGAGTTTGTAACAGTGATGGTTTATGTTTATTGTGTTTCCATGTATTGCTCGGTATCATAGTTTAGTGGGAGATTTGGTAGGATATGGCTATCTTCATGTGATTTGAAGAGGTTTTAACATCTTGTTTCATGGAGGACCCTTAGATTATTTGGTAAAGGTGTTATTATTCTTCCTTTGGATAGGATGTAGTTCTTTTTGGTTTTGAGTATTAATCATTTGCTTGGAGCTTCATGATTATGTAGGTTGCATTTGAATTTGGCATGGATAAATGTATTGGTGGATGCTCATGGATATAAGAGAGACTTGGGTTAGGTTGGATTTTTCTTATTTTAAGAGATATGTGTTGGAATGGTTACTTGTTATAAAAAAAATTAAACAGTAAAGTCCGAGGAGCCTACACCTGGAAATGGATGTGAGTCCATTATAGAGTTGATGAGAAGGTTTTCTTTATTGAAAACCTATATTGCTTGGTGTTGCATGCACAAGACAATCTTGTATCCCAATCTTGGTCTACTCAAGAGGTAAATGATCTAATAGGCATTTCCCACCTAATTATTAGATACATTATTTATATGTATCTTGTCTTCTCTTATGCATTAGTCTAGAAAATTGAGCTTTGAGGGATTGATGAGAAGTAGATGCATGATTAAATGTATTTCCATTCTTCTCCTTGCAATCTTGAACTTGAGTTAGTTTTGAGGATTTGGGTAGGAGAGGTATGGGAGATAGTTAGTGGCTTTTGGAATTTTCCCTTTTGTTGTGGGAATGCTTGGCTAAGTTTGATATACTTTTTGTGAGAGGTATACATTTACGTTCTACCATGTTTCATTATAAGTTGAATGGTTAGATGTTGATATCCTTTTAGTTTGGGAGTGTTGAAGATCTTACTTTACAAAGTTTGGCACATGTTAGTGTGGTATAAGAACATGGTTTGATTTCCATGTTCTCTCTTTGTTGAAAAATTGTCTTCTTCTTGAAGGTTCATACGTTATGAGAGATGTATTTTCCATATAATTGTATGCTTCTTTGACACTATGATAGAGGAGTTAGCCACATCCTCTACATGAAGTTCTATAGGAGGACTTGTTAATGTTGTGATCTTGTTTTCATATTTAGCATTACCTATGCAATGGGAGTTCCAAAAGGTATATGTGTTCTATATGAGAGGGACACCTCTCTTGGATTGGTAACACGTTATTATAGTGAGTTACTTCAGAGTTTTTTTTATCGCATGTCTATGTGTGTTATTACCTTGAAGTATTATTTTGTAGGATGGTGGATATACAGGGACTTGTTTGTAGGTTTGGGTTGTTATGTTGATAGCATAAAGTTCTACCTATGATAGTTTGGTTACAGAGACTTGGGAAAGGTATTGATTGAGAAAGTTGACACTTTGATCAGTGTTGTAGATAAGTTCTCTTGGTGTACGAAGTCCATTGGCCTTGAGTCTTGTACTTGATTTATAATAATGATTCCTTGTTTAGAATAATTGCAATGTATAATGTCAAGTGGGAGAATGTTGGGAATAGGATGCCATTTAATTGAAATCTTAAACATAATTCATGTATCTCCTAAGTCCTTGGAAAGTGTTTCCCAACACTAGGATTAGAAAGAGATTAAACTCGAATGAAATGAACATGTAAATTGACATTTGTGATTATTCCTAAATGATAGGAACATGTGGGGATGCCCAAGAAGAGCTCCTATAAAATAGAAGCACATGGGGCGCCCACATGGAAGCTAGAACCCACCTTGCTTAAGTTAACTATTTTGAGGATTGATAACACTTTAGTAATGCATGTAAAAATCCTACAAGTTAGGGATTGATATTTACATGAGTGGAGTTTAGTTCAGTTCAATTCAGTTAGGTTTAGTTTAGTATAGTTTAGTTTAGTTTAGTTCAGTTATGGTTCAATTATCTTCAGTTGCATGTAGTTAGTTTGAGTTGAATGCTAGTTGACTTCAGTTCACTTGAGTTGCATGACTAATAACTTTAGTTGCATGATAGATAACAGGTATATACTTACAATTAACTGGGGATGACCAATCATACATAGTATTTGATTGAATTGATGGAGAGATATGTTTCAGTTAACTAAGATTGAAATGGACCCACCTTGGGTGCTCAAGTTGGCATCTTTAAGTTAACACCTTTTGCATGAGAAGATATTTACAAGGCTCAATTAAGTGGGCCCATTCTTGGGCACCAAATTTTATGTTATGCTTGCAAGATATTCCCTTGACCAACAATCAGTTAAGTGTTTAGTTTGGGGCACCAAAATTGAGGAAGACTTTGGTTTGAACTCATATTACACATTGGAACTCTACTTGCACAATCTATATGTGGTTTTTTGAGAGGAGATTTATGGTATTGTATTTGATAACTCTTATGAGTTTACATGCTCATTAATTTTCTTTTTATTGCAGCAATTGCATGAGAGTTTATAGTAGGTTTATAGGTTGAGCTTGTGCATGTGTGAGGGTTTGAAGCATGGCATGGGATGTGTGGATTCATGCTTAGTCACATGGAATGCATGGATAGCTTGTGCTGCAAAAAATGTATGAGAGCTTTTTGTAGGTTGTGAAGAAGGATTTTTGAAGGTAGGGAAGCATATCAATCAAGGATCGATACAGTAATAGGGCATGTACAGGATTATCATGGAAAAAATAGGCCCTTAAGTGGCAAAAAATTTAGAAAAATCAGAGTTAGGAAACTTGACGTAAAAATTTGAATAAGTTATCTATATTATTTCATAAATATGTAAGAATAGAATCTATAGAAAATTGAATGTAGTTTCTAAACTACTGGGTTTAATTTAAAAAATCCAAATCTATTTGGTGAAAATTTGAAAGTTCAATGTAGTAGTACTTAAATTTCAGGGAAAAAAAAAGAAGTAGGTGTCTGTCTGACCACCCTAACCACAATAAAATGATAATATTTTTTTATAAGATTTAGGTATAAGTAGAGGACTCATGCCCTAATGTGTTGCATATTTTTTTGTAATTATTTTCCAAGTAAATATTTACTTATGAATTTTTTATAACTTAAAAAAAAAAAACTCATATGTCTGGCCACCTTAATTTAGTCAAAACTTCATGAAATTCATTTTTTTTAATCCTATAGTATGGAAAGCATAGAATGTGATGCATGTTTCAGATTCAAAAAATGTTATACTGTTTGAAAGCTATAGATGTTTTTAAATCAACCTATCAATTAAGACTTTAGTAGCAATTCCAATAGAAAATGAATAATAATTATTTATTAAATTCAAAGAAGAGAATAATTTATATTGGTGGAAAGCTAAGAATCTCCTTTAAAAACCCTCTTAATTTCATCAATTTTGGGTAAAAATAAAGTCATCAGCCACATACCCTACACATACCCATCATATCACCCTTTTTGGCCCATCATGATCTTGCACATACCCATTATTGTAATCTTGTTCTAAGGTTAAATAATACAAGCAATATTGATTCGGGTGGAGATTTTTCCCATAATTGTTTGTCCATGTATATGTTGTGTCACTTCTATTATCTTGTCCCATTCTTCTACAATCTTCTATCTCTTTTACAATTGGTAAAATTCATCTACATAGATTAATCATACACAAATAATTGTGACAAAGAACACTTAATAAAATCTACAATCACATAGGTTTACAAGTTATAAGCTACAATTTCACCTTCAATTTCAACAAGCCTTGTGTAGTTTACATGAAAATTAGAGGATTAGCCATATATCTCTTAATTGATTACAAATAATCTTTTCAATTATTGTACCATTGAAAGCATACATCTTTATTAAAGATACATGTAAAAGGAAGGGTACTATCAACTACTTCAAAATAAATCTTTAAATTAATCGAATTTTCCCTTGAAGACAATGAAGTTGAAATTTTTTAGGTGGATGCATGATTACAATTCCATAATGAGAAACTATAAATCATAAAATTTTACTAGTTTATACATCAAAGATACACTTAAGTGGGTTTAGTCTCATTTTATAAAGTCAAAGTTATTCAAAGGTAAAATAAAGATTACTAATTTGTGATCCTAGTTATTTACCAACTTATCCAAGATGCCATCAATATAATGTTCTAGAATTTAATGAATAAAATCATAAAATTAAGATAAATCACATATTGGTAAGTTTCACTAGCATTCTTCAATCCAAATGGAATGATAATATAAAAAAGAAACTAGGGGGTAGTGAAAGCTATCTTAAATTGTTCTTCTAGATTAATAAGATTGTGATTTCTCTTAAGAATCGATCAATCACAAGTAATAGTTCATGGTTTCTGTCGATTCAATAATCATATCTATATTAAGAAGTAAAAAATCATCCTTTGGATCTAATCTTTGTTTAAATATTAAGAATTGTTACATACATGAATATAACTGTCAAGCTTAGTGACAAAAAAATATTCAATATCCAAGGTGAATAATCAATGTGATGGATAAATACAACCTTTAAAAGCTTCTTTATATCAATTTTGACTATTAGAGAAACCTTGGGAAAAAAAAGTAATAGTCTTACCATATAACATGATAATTTGGACTACAATGGATGGGCCAATACTAGGCATATCCTAATATCACAAAGAAAATTATCTAGATAAGAATGTAAAAGATTAAAATATGATTTATGTTCCTCATAAGAAAAAAAATTTGTAATTTGATTTTTTTTTTTAGAAGAAGGATCCATAGGAACTTAAATAGTAGATCTCCAACATCCAAAGGAGGTATATATGATTCTACACTATCTAAAATAAGCTCTAGATGAGTAAGAAGAAGTGAATAAGGATTCAAAGAGATCATATTTATTTTTAACAAAGGTTTTGATATAGAAATAAAAGAGTGGTATCCAAGGTTTGCATTAGAGTTGGGTAGATTTATCTCTAATGAAATCTTGGTACCCTAATCATTACAACCAAAACCATTACCTTTATAACTATTTTAAAGACAATGTTGAATCCTAAGCCACAACATAATTGCAACTCGTGAAAGGGAGGATCAACATTCGAGGAATATTCAATATAAGAAGTGTAATTACACTTGTCATTTTCATCATCCTATAAAAAAATTTGTTATTTTATTTGCACCATAGGAGATGTCAATTATATTTTTTGAATGACAAAGTGACCTAGGTTAACTTTGTATTTTGCAAAGAGAAATGGTGTAAATTATAATGAACCCTAATCACAACTAGGACATGTATTATAATTATAATGAGGACTACTAAGACCAATAATAAAAGAAGAACTTGTTGATGATGTAATTATAGTATTAGGAGATAATGAGGGAATATAAATATTTAAAATATGAGGATTTGAAGATTGGCCAACTTTAACTAATTGACAATAGAAAAGGGTGTTAGGGTCAACCTTTATTATAATAACTTTATTATTATGAACAAATTAAACTAACTTATGCAAGGTAGATGTGACAAAACCTATAGTATGGATACATGATCTACCTAGAATAATCTTATATGGTAAATCACATGGTATAAAATATACGAAAATAGGTCCTAGGCTTCGAGGTAATATTATTGTATGTAGAAATTTTTGACCAACATTATTGAACCCATGAGTAGATAAAGATCTAGTAGCAAGAGAACTAGTATCAATATTAAGTAAAGGTAATGGATCCATAGTACAAACACAAAGTGTTGAATTAGGATCAATGGGAGTCCATATAATACCTGAACCATATATTTTTGGGCGTGAGGCTTATAGGATACTCTTGCACTCTTAAGATGTTTCACCTAAAAGGAGAGAGATAAACCTCATGAGAAATTATGTGGTTCACTCAAATTAGGAAATGTATGATGTTATTAAGACTAAATGAGATGATATAAATGCAACTAAGCAATGCAATTGACTAATTGTGAATGAAAATTCTAAGAAATATGCAATGTTTGAAAACACAATGTGATATGAAAACATGAACTAAACATGAACAAATGCAAAACTAAAAAGAAGGATGAATCAGAGTGCACCTAGGTAGAGAATGAAGAATCTAGAGTGTCCTAATTGCTGAAAAAGATCACTAAAAATCACCAGTGGGACTCATTCGCCACTAATGGCGAATCAATCTCGCTTCTGATGAAAACTTTTGAAAACAAGTTTTTGAGTGACAGGATCTAGAATCTGACAAAATATAGTTTTCGAGACTTAAGGTGGGACTCATTCACCACTAATGGTGAATTTTTCCTCTGCCAAAATTCTTTGAAATCAGGGACCCATTCTATAGCACCAAATCTAAGGTTGTCTTCTTGTTGGGTTGATAGAGTCACATCTACAGAAAATGGACTATAGGTTGTCTCCAAGGTTGAAATAGGTTATAGTTGACTTGAAACACTTTGTTGACTTCTTTTCTAATTTTCAACACCTAAATACTTGATAAATTTGCATACACAAGTATGCAAACACACATGCAAAAGGAGAAAAATGGTTAAGGGTTAGTTTGTAGAGATTTTCCTTGGTCAAATCCCACTTTGGTAATCAAGCCCTTAATGAAGAAATGGAATGAAAAGAACAAAAAAAGATGAATAAACAACATGAAAATTTCCTAAACTCACCAACCTTGTTGAATACATCTAAAGATATATCAATGGTTGCTCCAAGATACATGATTGATGCTTGATTAAATGATGCAAAGTGCTTCAATGCTTGAATAAATGAGTGAATTAGTGAACTTGATGAACAAGGGTTAAAATGAGAAGAAAATCACTTATTTATACAAACTTGTTCATTAGTAACCCAATGATACCTCTTCATAGGCTAACATAAGGTGATTTTGAATAAAAACTCAAAACAAAATTTGAAATATTTTAAATTTTGAGCAAAGAGGGACTCATTTTCCACCCATGGTGAATGGGTCCCACCTTGGACTTCAAAGTGAGTGTCAAGAATTATCTTGTATTTAATGTTGTTTGTCAGGTTTACATTAAAAAACACACTTAATTAAGCCTTATGAGTGCATAAAGGGGTCAAATAAAGCATAAGAAAGGTGTAAATAGTGAAATTAAGCCTAGATAATCATGAAATATTGTTACAAGACTTTACAACACTTCAAAATAGGACTTTATAAGTTATGAAAAGGTGATTTTTAGGTGAATTGTAATGAATAGGGTCTAGAAAAGTGTAGAAATGTTTTACAACACTTCACAACACCCTCACAAGATGTCATAATTTGAATTTTAAGGACCTAATGTGAATGCATAAGTTACATTACAACATTAAATGAAGCAAAATGGACTGAGCATCATGAGGAAAGAACTAAAAGACCATGAAAATGTGAAAGGCCCATTTTTCTATGACACATTTAGCCCCTAGTTTAGTGAGAGGATGAACTTGCTTCAAACTCACACTAAAGTATCCATGCATATCAAGAAGGATCCTAATGCAATTATGTTAGCAAGATGGAATGAAAATGATCAAGAGGGATGATCAAGCCCCTATGATTAAGATCCCATGGAAAACTAAACATAAGAACAAAGGAATGCAAGTGTGAAATGAAAGAGGAGAAAAGGGAGAATTGGATTGAGCTTCGATGGTCTATCCAACCAGTTGTGGATTAGATCTAGGTTGTTTGTGAGAAAAAGAGAATGCATAATCACTCTGGGGAAACATAAATCATGGTGGTCTACCAACTTAGAAGACCCAAAAAGGTAAGATACATACACTAGTTGGTGTGCACTCACAAACAAAAAGGTGGCTATGGGGAAAGTCATGCCATTGAATGGGGTTCCCACTCAACCATATCAAAATTATACCTCTTGATAACTTTAACAAGGTGCCACAAGGGAAAATGAGAATTCGTGCTTCATAAGATAAGCAAAGCTTTGTATGCTTAGAACCCATGAACAAAGAGCAAGGTACCACGTGCATGTAAGCTGTATTATGCAAGGTGGAAAAAATAAAAAATGAAAAAATGTAACATGTAAAAGATGTTCAAAGGAGTCATGTTAAGTTAATGCAAGGTCTGTCACTTAGTGAAAATTGTGTCTAATGTCTCCAAGAGAGGACCAATCAAAGAATAAAATATTCACAACTTAGGGGATGTAGTGTGTCGCATCAGGCCATCGAGAGGAATGTAATATGCTAAGATAGATCACACTTATGGAAGACATCACACCCAATGTCATCAACAAAGTGACAAACAAATTGTATGAAGTGACAAGGTTACACTAAGAACCAAAAATACAAATGAAAGGATTCCAATGTATGCCCCCGACTTTAAAGGAATTGCTACACATTGTTCTGTGAGCAATTACTTTAAAGTAGTTAAGAAAAAATGAAAAAGGAAAACAAGACATGAGAGCCATCTTGGAAAGCCCCTATGCCAAGTCATATTTTTCTAAGTTTCACTGTGTCATGTTGCACCGCAAAAAATTGGACCCTCTTGAGAAAAGAGAAAATTTCACATATAATTTGACCCACTTTTGAATACCTTTGCATCATTTATCCTTCAAAACAACATTTATAGGCCCTAAGGATCCATTAATTTTGATCTAGAGGCTCGTTTCACCTGAGAACTCACCTAAAACTCGACAAACAACACTTAATTCTTTCACATCCTGAAAAACCACCTTCAAAAGTTAGTAGTGGGACCCATTTGTCACCTTGGGAGACTAAGTCCCCTCTGGGGGGACCCATTCACCAAGGGTGGTGAATGAGTCCCTTTTGAGAAAATTCAATTTCGAGTAGGGATTTAATTAATTCAACTTAAATTTTTGGTGAATGTCAGCCTCTTATTTCTAAATAACAAGAAATTTAGGTTTTGTTGCTTATAAATACTCATTTTAAGTCATTTTACACATCTTTTAGTCATTTCACAAAAAAAAAATCTAAAGTCAAGTCTTCTACAACAAGTTTCATTAGCAAAGCTGAAGTTTTAGGGTAGCAAACTAAGATTTTTGTAGATCTTGAAGCTCACTTTTTGGATTAAAGTTCAACATTGAAAAGAGTTGATGATGGATGCCTATGGTGAATCATGGAGAAATATAGCTTGAGGAGATTAAAATAGCCATAAAATCACACCTAAAGACTTGTTTTCAAAGTGATTCCATCTTCCATTTTTGAGATTTCTAGGGTTGATATCTTGCATCATTCAAATCACATTTTTATTTCTTATTCTTGCACAATAGAATAGGGTTTTTGACATATTTCAAACTTTCCTAGTCTTTAACACATTTAATGCTAGTGTTTTATTCAAAATTTTCTCCATTCAAGGTTTATTTACCAAAATAGGGGTTTGACTAAGGAAAACCACTCATTAGAGAAACAATTTTAGGCTATGTTACCAAATTTTTTTGAGATCTCAATTCGAGTTTCTGTGAAAAATTGATGTATAGGTGTTAAGGTGTAGAATAGAGATTTGGAATTTGAAAATTTTGAAAGTGGACTGATTTTCCATGCATGGTGAATGAGCCCCTCCCAAGATGCAATTTTGAGTTAGATGCAGATCCTGATACCTAGTTGACAGAAAATAACTTATGTGCAAAAAAACCCTGACCTAGGACTGATTTTCCTAGGGTGGCGAATGAGTTATAGTCAACTCAAAATCAAATTTAATTAGTTCTCCAGATGACACTTCATTCTTCTTCAGCTTCTCAGGTGCACACATTCTAAATCATAGCTTTTTGTTTGATTTAAATTGTATTCTTTTTCATTCTTTTAAGATTTTTGTAAACAACACTGTGTTTTTAAATATTGTATAAATCTTAGGTTTTGCATTAAAAAGGAGTCACATAGATCATCTAATTTCACTTATTTAATTCCATTTAGTTCAAATAACATCATACATTTCATAATTTAAGTGAACCTACCTAGACTTTTGGCTCTACTTTCTCCCTTTAGGTGAAAACCCTAGAAGTGCTAGAAAGGATAAGGGTGTCAAAAATCTATGGTTCATTTTGGTGAATTTGCATATTGAACATAATATCATTCTAATTTTCATTTCTATTTTCATCTTAGGACTTAAGTGCCTTGTCATTTTTCATTGTTTTGCATCTTAGAACTTCTTAAAATTTCATTCATGAAAACATCATTTAGAGTTCATTATTGCATCTCATTTCATTAAAACATTCCAAAACTTTTCATTTTCACCCTATATCTACATTGTATAGACCTGCAAACCTTTAGAAAACTCAAAAAAATCAGAAAAACACATAAAAACACCTCCTCTAGGACTCATTCACCACCCTGGGTGAATCAGTCCCACTATAATTTTTGAATCAGAATTTCTAGATTTTAGTTTATTGCATTGCACCTTTCTATTTTCTATAGTTTAATTTTTATATAGTTCAATTATTTTTTGTTTCCTTAGCATAAACTTTCTTCTCTTGCATGGAATTTATGGATATTTTTATATTTTTTCAAATTTCCTTTTTAGTGTTTGTTCCTAGTTCTTTTAGATCAGCTTCATTGATACATAAAAACACAAAAATGGAAGCATCAAACCAACCCTTCAAACAAATTATTCAAGTTAGAAATAACATATATCACCCAAGCCTCTTAGTAGTGATGCTGTTGACAAGTTAGATGGCATTCTTTAGGACTTCCTCTCACTCACTTCATCCTCTAATGCTTGCAATGAGAAACCTACATTGCTTAAGGATAAAGTATCCCTCAAACCTTTTGCTTGTGATGACTTTGATTTGTTAGCTGAAGCCCTCCAAGACTTCATCTCACATAAGTCATCCACTAAGGTTTTTTGTGAAAAACTCATGATAATTAACATTAACACCTCTAATGCTTCTCTTGAACACCTTAAACCAATTGATGATAACTCACCCCTCAAACCTTTTAGTGGTAATGATTTGGACTTGTCAGATGAGTCCCTTTAGGACTTCATCTCACTCACATCACCCCCTAAGGTTTGTTGTGAGAAAAATAAAACCAAGGATGCTAATTTCATTCAACCTCAACTTATTCTTTACCCACCTTCACATAAACTTCATCCCTCTAACCAACCTCAGTACACTTTTTACCCACCTAAAACAAATGTGTTGCAGCAATAAAGTAATGTTACTATTTCTCATACATATAATACCCAAAACAACCCGCAACCACCGCAACCAACTCCACCATATTTTCCTTTACACAATCCACCTAGTGCTCCTCACTTCAACCCACACACAAAGGAGTATGATGATCTTGTTGAACAATTAAAGAATACTCCTGCCAAGATTTCCCTTTGGGATTTACTTCAAAAATCACCTAAGTATCACAACATTTTTCAAACAACCTTAAAACAAATTGTAGTCCCTCCTAGTAAGACTTTGAATGATGTGGCAACTCTAATCTATAAAATGAATCAAAATAATCTTGACAGTACTTTCCATTATCATGAGCTCCCTCCTTTAGACTTGCACAAACAAAGTGAAGCCTTTATGATAATTGCTCAATTCAATCGCATTGGTATCAAATGAACCCTCATTGATAATGGTTCTACTATTAATGTGTGTAGTGTTAATCTCCTTGTTCGATTATGCGTTGACAAGTCACAAATAATAACTGATTGCGTATCGATTCAAGGATTTGACAATACAACAAACCAACAACTTGGGATAATTACTTTACCTATTACGGTTGGGGTGGCTACTTTTCAAACTCCTATCCATGTCATACCTTATGATATTTTGTATAATCTTCTTTTAGGTAGACCATGTATTCATGAGATGAATGCAGTGCCCTTGACCCTTCATCATATCATGAAATATGTCCATCACAATCACATTTATCAAATTGAAATAGATCCAGAGCCTAAAAATTTCTTGCACCTTGAAAAAGGAGTTACACGTCCTCTGAAAACATTAATTCCAACATCCAACATAGACCTTCTTAAAATTGAAAAAAATGATGAGGAATCAACATCTAAATTATTTGGTGACAATTGGAAATCCTTAGAATTCACACTGTTATTTATGAACGAATACATAATCATACAAAAGAAAGATGAGAAATAATAACAACCAACAATCATGTCAACTCATAATTATGAATAATCTTCTCAAACATCTATCTCCTATAATTTGGATGAAAATGCAACATCCACAACAAATTTTGATGACATAGATTATCAATCCTCCTGTAATCTGATTGAAATGGAAAGAATTTATGGAAAAGGATATGAACTTGTAAAACAATTAGGATATACTAGGAAATGATGTGGAAAATATGAGGAAGGTATTCATGTTCCTATTGAACCTAATATGTAAGAGACAAAAACTAGACTGGGATATTCTTTTTCTAAAATGACAAAAGTAGCACTCAACAACCATCTTAGAACATCAACGTTATTACATGCCAACCAAAAAACCAACTCACAATAAAAAAATTGAATTTCTTGATATGAACTTACCACCATCATGGAAGTATGTTGATAGTGATGAAACTTTGAAACAAATGTTAGGAGTTTATTATAACACATCCTCACTTACTTCCATGAAATGAATCCCTCGTGCTATGATTGTTATCAAGGAAGAAGAAAGTGATATCACTAAAGAACTCTATGAATCTGAAGTTCCTAAATCTAACACACTCCCTTTAGGAGATACAATTGATGTGCCAATGGACATTGATGATAGATACAAAGTTATTAATATTGGGAAGTGCCTTGATGATGAAGAACAAGAAGACACGACTAGTTTGCTTCATGATTTTCCTAAATTTTTTGCTTGGAAATATTTTGATATGCCAGGAATTGACCCAAAAATTGTGACACATAACATTGTCCTTCTTAAAAATGCTAAGCCTATAAATAAAAGGATAAGAAAAATGAACCCTAACATAGCCTTGCATGTTAAAGCAGAGCTTGAAAACCTCCTTGATGCTGGCTTTATTTGACCTATTGATTATTCTCCTTGAATCTCAAACATTATCGTAATTGCAAAACTCGATAATTGTATTACGATATGTACCAATTTTCGCAACTTGAATAAAGCTTCTTTAAAAGATGAATTTCCACTTCCTAATATTGACATGACCATGGATTCAACTACTGGACATGCTTTTTTGACATTCATGGATGAATTTTCTTGTTATAATCAGATACTTATTAATCCTCAAGATCAATACAAAACCACCTTTATGACTATTTGAGGAACATTTTGTTTTGTTGTAATGCCCTTCAATCTAAAGAATGTTAGGGAAATTTATAAACGAGCAATGACATTAATCTTTCATGATTACATTCACAAAATTTTGGAAGATTATGTTGAGGATATCTTAGCTAAATCTTTAACAAAGCAAGAAAATGTAAATGTTCTTCACAAAATATTTGAATGAATATGTAAATACTATATGCGATTAAATTTGAAATAGTGTGTCTTTGGCATAGATAGTGGTAAAATTTTGTGGTTTTTCATATCTCATAGAGGCATTGAGGTGGACACAAAAAAATTGATGCAATTATTAACATTCCACCTTATGTTAATATTTCTCTGTTGCACACATTACAAGGTTGAATTCAAGCTATCTGTCATTTCGTTGCATCTTTAGCTGATCACACATTACCTTTCACACATCTTCTCAAAAAGGGTGTAGTCTTTGATTGGTATGAGGATTGTAAACATGTTTTTGCGAGTTTAAAAGACTACCTTGAAACTCCACCTATTTTACAACCTGTCGTGCCATACAGACAATTTATCTTGTACATTTTCACATCTACCCAGGCTCTTGCAACATTGTTGGCTTGGGAAGATGATTATCGAAAAGAGCACCCTATTTATTACATTAAGCAAACCTTAATTGATTACGAAACTCCATATTCATTAACTGAAAAGCAATGCTTAGCTCTTGTCTTTTCTACTAGTAAGTTGCGACATTATTTACTAAATGCTGAAATACAAGTCATAACAAAATTTGATCCTCTTAAACATTTTTTCAACAAGAAAAATATTTCTAGATGCTTAGCTAAGTGGGTGATGTTATTAATTGAGTTTGACCTTAAGTTTGTTTAACAAAAAGAAATCAAAGGACAAGCCTTTACTGATCACTTAGCTGATGCTCCTTCCCCTTTTGCTTTACCTAATCAAGACTCCTTTCTTGAGGATAATGTCTTGAACATTGACATTAAACCATGGGAATTGTATTTGGATGGATCTAAGTGTAGAACAGGTTCCAGTGCTAGAGTGATATTAATTCCACCTAACGAAAAACCTATTCCCTTGTCCTATTGATTAAATTTCCTATGCACAAGTAACACAATAGAGTATGAGGCATTGATCATAGGTTTGCGAGTTGCTTTAACAATGAATGCTAAACATATCAAGATCTTTAGCGATTCACAATTGGTTATCAAAAAAATCAATGGTACATATCAAACTAAACATGAAAAGTTATCAAAATACAAGGATCTTATAATGACACTATTAGAAAAGTCTATATCATTCACCATTGATAACATCCCACGAAAATACAATAGACATGTAGATGCAATGGTGAGCACAACTTATCCTATATCCCCACATGATCCTTCCATAGATTTCACCTTTATTATCCATCACATCATGAAACCTTCGATTGATACTTCGTTAAAAGACATTATTATAATAACTCATGATGATTCATGTGAATGGTACGATACAATTTACACCTATTTAAAAGATGGTACCATTCCCAAACCTACAACAACAAACACTCAAAAGGATTTATGCAAACTAGCAGCTAAATATGTGATCATTGCAAATGCATTGTATAGAAGATCTTTCAATGGTATCTTATTACACTATCTTAAGGATTCTGAAATACCTATAGCACTTGAAGAAGCTCATGCTAGTGCTTGTGGAGGTTATTTTGGAGGTCAATATTTAGTGCAAAAAACTTATCCTTATGGGTTATTATTGGAAACATATGGAGAAGGATTGCTTAAATTACGTTAAATGATGTTGCAAATGTCAAGAACATAGTAATTTGATCCATGCTCCTACTGCTGAGTTTCATGCCCAAGTTCCCATTTGGCCATTTTTTAGTATGGGGATTAGATCTTATTAGAAAATTTTCACCTCCTTCTGCTAGACATACGTTTATCATAATATCAATAGACTATTTCACGAAATGGTTGGAAGCTATTCCTCTCCATTCTACAAATGCTGAAGCAATTTTTCATTTCACATTGGAACACATAATTTTTTTGTTTGGACTCCCTTCCACAATCGTTTTAGACAATGGAACTCCATTTAAGAATAATGAAGTTATGAAATTTCTTGAAACATTCAACATTCAACATCATTTTTCCACACTATATTATCCGCAATCCAATGGAAAAGTTGAAAATACTAATCATTAAGAATTTTGTCAACAAACATCATTAAGATTGGAATATGCAATTATATTATGCACTTTGGGCTTATGGAACAAGTGTTAGATCATCCATGAGAACTACACCTTATAACCTTTTTTATGGAACTAATGCAATCATGCCCTTGGAGTTAGAAATTCCTACATTATGAGTTGCTCTCCAAGACCTTATTGACAATGGAAATTATAAAGATCAATGATTACACCAGCTTGAGATCCTCAATGAACAACACATTAACATTCTCGAACATCTCCAAGATCACATCAAACAATTACAATGAAGACATAACACACATGTCATCCCTAGATTGTTTTGTAAGGGAGATTTTGTTTTGATTAAAAATCAATGCAATACTAGTGCTGACAATGAAGATAAAGATAAATTTAGCCCTAATTGGTTAGGACCTTACATAGTTGATACCGATTATGGGTCTGGTGCTTATGTATTTACGTAGCTTGATGGAACACCCCTTAAGGAACCTATTAATGTCATGCATTTGCATCAGTATTATCTTTGACCTATTTGAATAGTGTGATTGATAAAGCAATGTTGTTTAAAGTTATTTGATGTCATTCTAAATAACATTCACATTGCTTCATTCTTGAAAATTAATCTTGTGTTTTTCTTGAACACTAAGGTAATTATTGAAGTCCATTTTATAATTACTTTAAGATTCATACTATTCACCTTTGTGTTATGTTAAATTAGATCCTTATATGAATTATAGGTGTATTTAATTTAACATATTCTCTTCTAATCAACACTGTTGTATCTATAGTTAAACTAAAATATGTTTTAAACTAGATCACATTAATCCTATTATATCATGTAGAAATTAATTAAATACTTTTATCAAATTCATTTAATTAATCACATTGGATTTAACATTTCAACCATAGAAGAGATGCATCATAATAACACTAAATGAGCATGTTTATATATATCAAAGTTTTATGTACATCTCAATATCATATACAAAGTCATAAAGGTCTATGAGAACTAGAACCCTCAGGCTCTTATACTTGTGAGCCAATCCCTAGACATCATGAGATGGTCGTGTGTGACCATGACTATGAACTGTTGAATCTGAGTGCGAACTCCAAAACCTATACTTGACCAAAAACCACAAGCTTCTCCTCTACCATGCGATCCCTCTCCACTCGTGTCTGTGCTAGCTCTACATGTAGCCTCTCAACCTCTGTTGAGGTCTATGATGTCTGTCTTGGACTCTCAGCTCGATAAAGTCATCTCCTCACACTCTCATATGTTGTCTGTAATCTCATGAAAGGCCTAAGTGACTCTGGCTCCTCCTCCACCATCAGTGGGGCACATAGTTACGATCCATCTCATCCTCGTTGATGAATGTAGGAACTATCTTTGTGGAAGCCTAATGATAGAACTCTCATCAGTCTCTTGTCGCTCCTGCAAGATATATAATGTACACAATAAGTAAACATCATCATAATATATATATATATATAAACAAAACATAAAATACTAAATTCCATGCATAAAATCAAATGTCATCACCTATGTCTCCATTTGGATGAGGAATCTCCACCTCATCATCACTAGGGGGCATCGAGGATGTGCTAGCCTCTCTCTGACTCTAGGTGTCGAAGTTTGCTTTAGCAATTGCATGAGATCTAGTCTTGTAACTATGTGAGGACTCTCCATGCTCATACTGATCCTCAATAGCTACCTCATCACCCTCACTTAGGGGTGGCTCCTCCTCATAATAATATTCCTCCTCATAATCCCCCTCCTCCTCATCATCCTATCCTCCATCCTGGTCCTCATAGTCAGGATTTGCATTAGATTGGTACTCATCATCAATAACATTAGTAAAAATATCTACTATCCTTTGGCTCATCCCCCTCACCTGGTGTTGGTCCTACATCACCTATAGGGAAATCCATGGGGAAAATAGGAGGTAGTCATGCATATGACCACCACTCCTCATGCTTATTTGTTCTTCCAACATCATCAACATCTGATGTTAGTGGTTGATCATGATCTAAATAATTGGAATCACTCTCATGAACATGATCTATCATAAGCCGACTAGTATCACCTAGCCTCTGAGCACTTCACATTGATCATCTAATGAAGGGGAATGACCATGGTGGTGTTTGCACCTGTCCAAACTATCACATGAGTTGTCCATAGTAGAAAGGTCATATAACATAGTCATGTGTCCCAGCTAGATACTTGTCCATCTACATCCTCCTTAGTTGTTCTGTGGGATTTTCCCATTGTAGAGTGAGTAGATAAGGTCTCCATAAGATCTCATCCTCCTCCAGCTAGTCAAAACTCACCCTCCAAAAGTGTAAATCTTCATACTACCACAAGCATCGTAGAGGATAGCTAAATTCTCATTGATAGCTTGTAGCTATAGGACAAGTGAATCAAATAAGTCTAGTGCATGTGATATGCTCGAGGCACGACACCTGAAAAAGCATATAGTGCACCATATTGTTGATCTCTCAAAATAAAAATCAACCAAGATCATAATATAAGCGTGCTAAAATGCAGCGGCCCCAACCATAAACAATCATTTTGTCATAAATCCCTCAAATCTAATCTGCCAGTCCTCTAACCAAGTGTGTCACTCGTCCATCTGGACTAAGAACCAACACCATTATGTGCATCATAATCCATATAACAATATAGGATCTCATGAATATAGCTGCATGGAGAGTTGAATCTATGCTCTCACTTGCTTATCATGTAAAGGACCACCTAGGCAATACTGCATGTCCCTCTTCTTCTCCTGGAATGATCAATCCCCAATAAATATACCCACTCTCCCTAAATAGGAACTTGTTGAATGTGGTGTGCATCCTCGAGAGTGATGGTCACTCCCCGATAGGAAGATGAAATGTATAGGTATTGGCATCCCAATGCTTACACAGGGCCATAAGCATGGCATCATGGTATGCCATAGGTGGCATAAGATATGACCAATAGATACCTACTAACTGTAAATGCTCTATCTCTACTGCCGAGAGTGTTGGAACATGATCTCTTAGAAATGTGAGCTACCTTCCCCCTAGCCATTGTCGTGACCAAGCAGGTGCCTATCAAAATCATCATAAAATGCTCTAAAATCCATCCAACTTCTTTAATTTTCACATCTTTCATCATGCAAGTATGCTAAAGTAAATCTAGTGTGCTTTCTTAATGGCCCTAGACACTTTAAAACCCATTTATGACACTTCGCAAAGAAATGGGACACTTTGTAAACCTCTTTTTTAAGACCCTAAATTAACCAATCCATGCATTAAAATCATTAAATTATTATTAAATTACAAGGTGAAAGTTGTAGAATTGACTCACCTCATAATACAGCTCACCACGCGCTACCTGCTCACACAGCTCATCTAACCACAAAGGTGTGTAATCTCATCTACTCGACATTCTCTTCTCTCACTCGTCACTCCCAAGCTACATGATGGTAAAATGAATAGTAAGTGAAAAATTAATCCCTTTTACCTATTTTAATCACTTTTCATCTCTTTTTACTCGATTGCATCAAAATCAAGTTACTTTCTTTTAAGAATTAATACAATATCTCTTCCTCAAATCAGCATAACAGGAGCTAGGGTAATCCATTTTCCACATTGTTTGGTGTGTTGGAATCATGATTCTGCACTCAAAATCATCATCCATATATCATTATGAGGCATGGTTCTTTGAAATACCCTATGATATGGCATTTATTATTCGATGTGACTAGATTTCTAGCTTGATTCCACCTCCGTAAAGTAAGTAGAATCAAGGTGGGGCATACATCTACCCTCAAATTGGATTCCTAGGAGTTAGATAAAAGTATTTTTGGAAAGTTAATGAATGTGTGTTGTAGGATGTGGTTCCTAATGCTGTGGTTTTGTAGATAACTACATTGGAGGCTCCATTCTCCCATCTTTTGAATGAGTATCCCTTTATGTAATAAAGTGCACTGTTTAGAGTCTTTTAGCTTTCATATACACGTAGAGTCATATGGGCGCTAAAGTGGGGGCTAAATGCACCATAGAAAATTGGACCCTCTTGAGAAAAGAGATGATCTCACATATAATTTGACCCACTTTTGACTCCCTTTGCATCATTTATCCTTCAAAACAACATTTATAGGCCCTTAAGACCCATTAATTTTTATCTAGAGCCCAGTTTCAGTTGAGAAATTACAGAAAACTTGACAAACAATGCTTAATTATTTCATATCTCAAAAACCAACCTTGAAAAGTCAATAGTGGGACCCATTCACCACCTTGGGTGAATGATTCACCTCTAGTGGGACCCATTCACCAAGGGTGGTGAATGAGTCCCTTTTGAGGGAAAATTTAATTTTGAGTAGGAATTTAATTAATTCAACTTAAATTTTTGGTGAATGTCAGCCTCTTAGGTCTAAATAACAAGAAAATTAGGTTTTGTTGCTTATAAATACTCATTTTAAGTCATTTTACACATCTTTTAGTCATTTCACAAAAAAAAATCTAAAGTCAAGTCTTTTACAATAAGTTTCATTAGCAAATTTGAAGTTTTAGGGCATCAAACTAATATTTTTGTAGGTCTTGAAGCTCACTTTTTGGATTAAAGTTCAACATTGCAAAGAGTTGATGATGGATGCCTTTAGTGAATCATGGAGAAATCTAGGTTGAGGAGATGCAACTAGCCATCAAATCACACCTAAAGACTTGTATTCAAAGTGATTCCATCTTTTGTTTCTTGTCTATTTTCATATTAAGGCTTACATGTCATTTACATTCCATTTGCATGTCCTTTTATCTCCATTTTTGATGTGTTGTGAGATTTATAGGGTTGAGATCTTGCATCATTCAAATCATATTTGCATTTCTTATTCTTGCACAACAAAATATGGTTTTTGACATCCTTCAGATTTTCCCAGTCTTTAACACATCTAAGGCTAGGATTTTATGTAGATTTTTCCCCATTCAAAGTTTAATTACCCAAATAGGAGTTTGAATAAGGAAAACCCCCAATTAGACAAATAATTTTAGGCTATTTTGTAGGAATTTTTCAAGATCTTGATTCGAGTTTCCGTCAGAAATTATTGTATAGGTGTCAAGGTGTAGAACACATATTTGGAATTTTAAAAATTTGAAAGTGGACTAATTCGCCATGTATGGTGAATGAGTCTCTCCTGAGATGCAATTTTGAGTTAGATGCAGATCCTAATACCTAGTTGATAGAAAACAACTTATGTGTAGAAAAACCCTAACCTGGGACTAATTCGCCCATGGTGGCGAAAGAGTCCCAGTCAGCTCAAAATCATATTTTTCCAGTTCTCCAAACTGCTCTTCAACTTCTTCCCCAGCTTCTCAGGTGCACACATTCTAAAAAATAGCTTTTTATTTGATTTAATTTGCATTCTTGTTCATTCTTTTAAGCTTTTTGCAAACAATATTGTGTTTTCAAACAATGTATAAATCTTAGGTTTTGCATTCAAAATAAGTCACATAGATCATCTAATTGCACTTAGTTCATTCCATTTAGTTCAAATAACATCATACATTGCATAATTTAAGTAAACCTACCTAGACCATTGGCTCTACTTTCTCCTTTTAGGTGAAAACCCTAGAAGTGCTAGAAAGGATAAGGGTGCCAAAAATCTATGGTTCACATGTAAAATAAAAAGATAATAGAAGAAAATGCATTTTCCCCCCAAAAAGTAACACACCAAACACAAGGGATTTATGGATTTGGGGTTAGTATGTTCGTTGCTGCAATGTTTTTATGAAAGAGCTCGGAACTGTCATCATTCCCCAAAGCACATAGAATTGAAATAATGACACAAAGAGAGAAAAAATAAAAGGAAAGTAAAGTCCATTTTGGGTCAACATGGAAGACACATTTTCATCTAAATGCTTTGCATCGTCTCCAAAAGGAAAACACAAGAGAAAATAAAATGAAAAGGAAAAGGAAAAAGAAAAGGAAAAGCTTTTGGGTCAACATGAAGGAAACATTTTAGTCTCAATGCCTTATGTCATCGCCAAGAGGAAAAACACAATAAAAATTAAAATTAAAAAGGAGAAGGGACCGATTGGGTTAACATTTAAGAGACATAGGGTGTCTCAACATTTTGCATCATCCCTAAAAGGAAAACACAAATCAAAAGTGAAAAATACAATGCACAACATATAGAGGAATAGAGTTACAAATAGAGGAAGTGTACGAAGAGAGAGAAAATGAAACACACATTAGGGGCAAATACAATATGCACATAAAATAAAACCAAAGAAAAATAAAAAGGAATATAAAGGGCTAGTAAGGTGAAAGAAATTCAACCATCAAACAAGTCATCCTCCTCCCAATCATGTTTAGTGTATTGCAAAGGTGGTTCACTGTCTAAAGGAAGAATTGCAAGTTTCGAACTAGGAGATGTACCAAGTTTTTCACTTGGTATAGGAGATTTATCATTTAAGCTCACGGTAGACAAAAATAAACATTTTAGATTGTTATGCACTTCTTCATCTATTTTTGTGATCTCCTCATCATCATCATCAAAATTGATTATGATAGGAGGATGAAGGGTTATTTCCAAGGAAGAATATATCAAAAGTTGTGGTTGTTGGACTGGTTTATTTTGTTGTGAGGGATGGACTGTATTATCTGGTGGTGGTTCAAGAGGAAGAGGTTGATCATATATTACTTCTTTCAAAGGTGAAGGTTGCTTTTCTTTGTTTTCTTCCATTTGAGACTAACAAGCAAGGAGATGACGACAATGCCTACATTCCCTAGTACTATAGTTTCATTTTATTTTATTTTGAAGTTGTTAAGGTGTATCATTTTCTCTTTAGCTTTATACACTTGTTTAATGTGAGGAGGCATGGAAGGATTGGTTTCATTTTCTCTTGGACATTTAAATGATGGAGGAGAAGTGCCTATGGTTGGGTGCTTAGGAGGTTGTATTGTTTGTTCGATTTCACACTCAAGTTGAAGCATGGTTTCATCTAGGACAGGAGGAGTGGAAGTGGACAGGGACATGTTACAAAGAGATAATTTGGCTATGTGTTTGCTTTGAAATTTTGATAGGTTGTGAAAAATAAGTCCTTTCAAGGGGTGATGGGTTCCATAGGTTCAGGCCAAAAAGCTTCTAAGGAAAAATTACCTTGAGAGGATAAAGGGTTAAAGCCACCATGTTGTATGGTAAATATTTCATTTCCATGCAAAAACTTCAAACATTTGTGAACAACTGATAAGACCGCTTTTATTGAGCTAAGCCAAGGATGACCTAGCTATAGACGAAATTGGTCTAATTGTGGAGTGATATAAAATGTTACCTCCAAATTTTTGGGTCCTATCTATAAGGGGAGTACAATTGATCTAATCATAGGGCACACAAAACAAATATGTGTTTTAATCCATGTAGTTGGCTTTTTATAATCATCTTGATAAAGATCATGTATTACTGAAAAAAAATTCCATTATCACATACTCGCCACATGAGGTATCTATTAATATCCCATTGGTGGGATTATCATAGATTTTTCTGGCTATGTAAAGAGGACCATCGAGAAGCTTTTCAAGTATATCATGAGAAGAAAAAGTAATATAAAGAGATTTTTTGGTTGGGCCCATATGAGGGATAATGTCTATCATACCCACTAGTTCATCCATAGGATTAACTTGGGTAACATTTGAGGTTATATCATGATGTTTAGTATTTGTATGAACACTCATTATATCAATGTTTGAAGGTTCACTAGCCTTGACAAATGAAACATTGTGTTTAGGCATAAGATTGGTAAAAAAATTAAATTATAGTTAGGGGTGCAACATACATATTGTATTGATCATTGACACCTGTAATGTAAAAACAACCATATTCAATGAGGTATTGAACTAAGTGTTTTAGATACTTACATTGGTCAGTGTCATGTCCATTTTGGTGAGAAAAATGACAATAAGCATTAAAGGTTTGAAGGTGGGTGGTAAAGGATTGGTGGTATCAAGTGGTTTAATGATAGGAAAAGTGATCATTTGTTGTTGGAGCAATTGGTTCATTATGTTATGGAGGGTATCAGGTAAGAGAGTAAATTGTCTCTTCAGGTCCCCATTGGTAAAGGAAACTATAGACATGCAAAATTAGCATCATGCATTTAATTAGGTCAATTCATCAAGTAAACCAAGTTCACATTCATTCACTCATTAAATTAGTCAAGTTCATTAAATCCATTCATCAAGTAAATTAAACTCATTAAATTCAATCTCCTAAGGTCATTAATTTAAAATTAAATAAATTAACTTTATCATCATCCTTTTAATTAAATAAATCAAACTTTCATTTAACTAATTCTAGTATCATCTTCCATCCCTTTTGATTTAAATAAATCAAAATATTTAAGTGAAACAAGTCAAAATCCCCTAATCATCATCTAAGTTAAGCTAATCCTGATTAACCTAATCTAACCACCCATCACATCATCTAGCTTTTCCCACTTGCACCAATAAATCATTTTAATTCATTTATAAATTCATCATTTTCCCTCAACAAAGCACCTTTTTGAGAATATTCTCCAAGTTTGAATTATGAAGACAAGTTGACTTGTCCCTTCCAACATTGCAATAACTTCTCCCTTTCATGTCCCCCTCTCAACATTTAATTCAAAACATTCAAATTTTGAGTCTCCCCCTATTGGGAACATTGGCCAAAACTTGCACATTCCTCAACCTATCATAATGTGACAAGTGGCCTCATCTCATTGGTCCAATCTTTATCCCACATTGCTCTCTTATGAGTATTCTTTCAACTTGAGAATCTATAAGTAGAGGGTTGACTCTTCATCAAATCATCTACAATCTTTATGCAAAGTCACTCTCCTCACATTGAGAGCTGATTTTGTCCATTGCATCCTCATCATTGGCATTATCAAGGGTTGGGAAAGGGCTTCTTTCCACATCAAAGAAGCACCAATCCACTATGGGATAGATATGTATCTTTCTTTTATGCTCTCAATTAGTTTGTGTTGTTATCTTGTTTATGAGGGCATGATGTATTATTTCATAGGAGCATTTAGCAAATTTGCATGCACTAGCCTTCTTTATGGAGTTTGGAATGTTTACAAAATTATTGGTGCTCACATATGGTGCTAGAAGGAGGGTTGTAATAAAGAAGATTCGGCCTTACACCCACCAATAGACTTGCGCCACCACTTCTGTGCACTCATACCTAACAAGAAGAGAGGGAGTTGTAGAATGTTAGCCAGCCTCACAGCTATCAACATGATTGGTAGGAAAGAAATGCTCTAGATAATCCGGGGAATGCGCAGGTATAGTTGGAACCACTATAAGTAGTGGGTCACTTGGTTGACAACCTACATACATAGGTACAAGAGGGGACACATTTTATTTTCTACATATCATTTTCAAAATGCATTTAGGACATCAGCTAGGATTCGATGAGACCGTGGTTCTTTGATAAATTCTTTCAAATAGTTCACATGTCTTGTCTATGCTTTCATAGCTTACATTTGCTTTGAAGGCCTGTTAATAGAACCATTGTGTACATATCCTAAAAACACTACATTTCCTATGAGCAAACTGTTGTGAGCTCTTTGTCAAACAATTCATGCATACCTTACCTACACTTCACATTTATTACAAGCGTTCTTTCAAATAAGCCCATGCATTATGTTGGCTCTCTTCCAATCATGCTATCACTTGTCAGAAAAGTAAAGTTGTACTATGGAAAAGAAATACAATTTTAGTTTAGAATTGATGGTGGGCCTTGCTATCAAGCATTTATTTGTGATGGTCGCCCATTAATAGTTTCCCTTCATAATGTTCACTACTTTTCTAACGTACTTTGACCAATAGATCAAATCTTTTTGAAAAGTGCAAAATCTTTGTTCAAATATTGATTGATTTCATAGATAGTGGAAAAATGATATTTGTCTCTATTTCAAATGAAAGCATTGCGTGCCTTGTCTTGTCTCAAAACTTGGGGAAATATGAAATATAGTTAGCTATATTTATTTTTATGATATAGGAGAGCTATTTTTTTAATTGATTAAACATCATAAAAACTATCTTTCAACATCATTCCTTCTAATATGAATTAATGGGATAATTGATACATATTGATCTCTCATTAATCTTGCTATATTTTTCACTAAAACTAATTTCTCTCATTAATCTAAAATTTTGTAGCTTACATTTCACCTTACAGTCAAGATAATACTATTATAACTCTGGTTACATTACCAAAGGAAGAATTTTCTATGGCTTTATGATTTGAGGATGTGTGATATCCAAGCAAGATTTATTGAAGACTAAAATCAAGCATTGCTTATCAAATCCAAAGGAGGGTTGTGTATCTTTAGCTCTCATAAGGATTATTTTTCTTGAAACTATACATTCATCATATTGTTGTCATTGATTCTTTGAATATCATAAAATATTATTTGTGATTGTTTTGTAATGTTTGCAGGTTGACATCGGGAAACAACAATGGTTTTGCTCAAGTGTTAGAATAAGACGAGAACAAGCAATATTGGAGTGAAGCAAAATTGAGCATTAAAATTTGAAATTCTCAAAAGCATTTTTTAATGCTTGGAGACTCCAGCACATGCCTTAATTTTCTATTTTAGGATAACTCATTTGGTTTTGGGTTTTAAAAAAATGAACATTTCAAAAGGCTTTCAACTTTCATTGCAAAGGGGATAAAATGAACTTTAGGAAAACTCACTAGTTTTACAATTTTGGATTAACAAATTGAATAATCAAATCTTCATCTTTCCTTTAGTGCTTAAAACAAATTGAATCATTGCTTTGAATGATAAAATGAATATGTATCTTTATTCTTTTGTAATTATTTACACAAAGTACTATCACCAAAAGACGTCTACACTTCTCTTGTGCCTCGCGGTGATCTTGAGAATCAAAAGGATTTTTGGTGACATTAAATTGTGTAATTAATTACCCACACACTTCATTTTGGGTTTAAAATTGAATAAAACACCTTGCGAGTGTGAGTAAAATCATTGCATGTGTTCTCCCTTTGTTTCTAAATGAAGGTTGATCGAATTATGAATATGTTTACTCACTTTTTTCTATCTTAGAGGACCTGCCTTGGGGAAAAATTACTCACCCAAGGGAACGAATCGATCGGTAACATTCTAAAGCCAAGAGTATTTCCAACTAGGATATAAATGTGGGTATTGGAGTAAATTCCAATATCACGCGGTTGATCCCAACAAGATGGATCTTAAAGGGGACTCTTGCCATATGGGTCAATCTCCACGAATGGAAAGTCCAAAATAAAACCCTTGTTTGTAGTAACCAACTAGTCCATCCAATGAGTTTATCAAAGTGGTTCATTGGAACTTAGATTCCAAGAAGTTACTTGCCATGTCCGATCTTGGTTAAAATATAGAGGTTAAGACTTCATTCTTAACATACCTTTATATTTTTTCCTCAGTTGCATGTAAAATCATTTCTTCTACTACAAATGGCATGATGCAAGCCCACCAAGAAAAACATACAAATTGAGTTAGGATGTTATATTGCTTGTGAGTTAGTTTGAAAACACAGTGCTTTGATTGAAAACATTGGAAAACCAACATTCAACATGAGCATCAAATATCAAACCCTTTAGGAGAAGAAAATATCCTTGAACGAATTTACATGCTATTGCTTGCCCTTGGGATTTTATCCTTAGAGGCTTCTAATCATTTGGATTTCATCTCAATTTGCTCCTACTAAGGTCAACATTAGGAAACCTTTGCCTTGATTCCCTCGATGTCCACATAATGTACTTTGTGGGATGAAAGAGAATTAGGACATTGGACATCTAGTTTCAAAAGTTAATCAAAAAGTTTTTTGTGGTAAAAATAATCCATTAAGCAAAGATTGAATCAATTAGACACCACACATGTGCTGACTTATCTTTTTATTGTCTTTCGAGAAAACATTGGTCTTTTGGTTTGAACTACTCTTAGAGAAAAGCATGTTCTTCACTATATTGGTCTAGTAAACAGGTCCCTCATAGGTTCATTTAGGATCAAATCAAACATTTCACCCATCCCAAACATTTACCAAAGTCCATCCCATCAAACAACTTTAGAGCTTTTTTGAAACATCATTCTAGACTTGGGTAAATCATCAAAATAAAAATCACCTTGCTTAGTTAGGAGTATGGGAATGCATCCTTTTTCATACCTCTAGTTAAATTCATAGCCCTTTGAACAAGTTCATCCTAAGATAACATCCAACATCTTAGGGTTTAAAACTCCATTATCCAAACCCAATCAAACCAATCAAAATCAAATCCCAAAGTCTATCATTGATCCAAAGTTCCTAAATGTTCAACACCCATATCATTCACCTCTTTTATCATTCATCTCATCATTGGTCCTAAATACCTTAGAGGTCACTTTTACAAAAAGGTAAAAACATAAGAGGAACATGGAATATAAACTTTATCCATACATCATGAGTAATCCAAGTCAACCAAACTATCAAATCCTTACAATTTCAATTGATCTTCAAAACTCACATTTATACAATCCATACATAGGATCATTCTCCCCTACAAACATCAATACTACAAATGTGAGTATGCCCAAATGAAAGTTTGGAACACCTTTCCCAATGGTAGATTTAAATCCAAGTCTAAACCTACAAATCTATCAACCAAACAATCAATGCACGAGCCTTCAAATGAACAACACCATCTCATCAAATCCCAACATGCCAAATGTGAATGTACCAAGTAGAACTTTACAAAACATGAACATTTTGAATCCAATTGGTAAACATTGGGATGGATATGTTTGAAAATCATACAAATGTTGTTCAAAGTCCAAACAAGATGGTAACAACTCCATGTAACACCATGCAAAACCAAAGTTACCTAAATCAAGGCAATGTGATTCCCAACACCAACAATGTTCAATTTCAACCTATCATGCCAAATCTGAACATCATCCCAAATCATAACATTTTCCAAAATCACTTTTTCCATGATCCCATTCAAAAATCACAAGTATGTATCCCAAATCTACTTGAACAAAAACCAAATCAACTATATTAAGGGAGTCAAGATCGAAATCAAGATCAAATTTGGTGAGATGAAATTGTTACACTTACCAAAATAGTTGATTCATTGCACCAAGAGACATCTCCACCACCATTACCCATATCAACATCATTCCTTGGTTGAGGGCTACCCCCTTTACCTAGCACCAATCACTCCATCAAAATCAATCCACCTAACACCAATCAATTCATCACATCGAATCCTTTGAATATACCATCGATATCGCAACAATAGATGGTATCTAAACAAATGATAACATCAATCCTTACAAATCAAATAGGGTCTCCCAAGGGCCTACCACCTCGGTCATTCTGACCATTCCTATCACCTTGATCACTCCAACTACCCCTATCACACCCATCATATCTTTACCCCTCACTACCATGATCACTCCAAGCGTATCTCAACCACTTATCAATACATCCAACACAATTCTGAATCCACCACCACTACCACCAAAACCAAACACAACAAGAAAATATAACATTGTGCTAAAAGCTCACCAGACCTACCAAAAGTCCATCCAACAATATATAGCCACGCAAAAAGCAATACAAGCTCAACAAGTGCAACAAGTCTCTCGAGCTGCCCAAGCCTCTCAAGCTACCCAACAAACACAAGAACAAACACAAAAAATGATAACTATTGGGGATAACGATGAAAATTCAACCACTGGTGATAGCATTGACAATCTCCCCACCATAATTGTTGAAAGAAATGATCAAGATCTATCCATCAAAGAGCACATTCAAGATGTTCCTATCTCATCTGAAAATCAAATCAACATAGGTCAAGAGTTACTTTTCAATCATGATCAAAATCCACCAACAATACCCAACAACAATCCAATTCAAGAAATGTCAACATCACTTGAACCTATGGTTGAAGACATTCACAATCTCTTTGCCACAATTGTTCAAAACAATGTTCAAGATCTCTCAATTAAGGAGCACTTTGAAGATGTTTTTACCCCACCCAAAGATGAAATCACCATACATGAAGAGCCACTTTTTAGTGATCTATTTCAAGGAGTGTTAGGATTATTTGATCCTATTGACATAATGCATGATCCATTGACCTATGATCATGTTGAAAATGTCTCTACATCGCCTTATGAGTTAGAGGACATATCTCAAGAATTCATTCCAAATCATGATCAACATCTTTCACCAAAGTCTAGCAGTGGTTCTTTCCAAGACATGTTGACCCCCTTTGACCTCATGGTTACAGATATTGAAGGAATCCTCAACTTGACACTTGATCCAAGTCCACTCAAATATCAAGAAGACATTGAGCCATTCCCCATGCCTAATGATGCTTTCTATGGATGGACACATCGATGATCTTCATCTAGAACAAGATTTTGGTACACAAAAACAACAAATTATTGATTCCTACAGTCAAACTGAGTTATCGACATCATGATCAGATATATCCAAAATACAGACTGAAGACATCATGTATGAAGACATCCAACATTATCCACTCAAGGAAGCTAGTCAAACAAAAAAAGATACTTTACAGTAAGCAGAGCATCCAATCAAAATAACATAATCTTCAGTGGTCATTTATTAGAGAATGCATTCTAAACAAGAGCTCTTGGAATAGGTAGAATCAAAGCATGAAGGTACTACTTCCACAATACTGGGGGCAACTATGTCTTAAGAAAACATCAACATAAGGAGCACAAAGAGTGCTTATGATGAAACTAGTGTCAATACTACAACTAGACACAACATGAATCTTCATCAACCCATCACCCCATCCATGAATTGGGACCAACATTAAAGGAAATATTTGAATTAAAATACGAAGAACGTTATCAAAGAAAAAGAAGCTGAGAAGCATAATGGACAAATCAAATACAAATGGATACCAAAGAATACAAAGAAAGATCATCCCTACCAAACTCCATCAGTCAAAGAAACTATGGGGAAAAAAAAAAGAAGGGAAAAGTATCCATCAAGGATGTCCACAAAAGAAAAAGTAGGCTTTTCAAGCGACGTACAAAGTGTATCAAGCAGTTGGTCCTAATTCCATGCACACTTCCATATCCACCCATCATTGCTCATCTTCCCAAGTTTGGAGAGTCAAAGGTTCCAAACTGTCAACCAATCCATCTTCTATCCCTAACCACACTCCATCCACACCACCACACATGATATCCAATTATCAAATTAACTAGGTATTGGAAATGACCTTTCATCATAAGGATTCTAAAGGCACTCTATCACGATGTGCACAGAGAGATTGAGTGAACCCCAGTATCAATAAAGAAAATCAAAAATATCAAAAGTTGTATTCAAGTGCATGTATCTTAGCAAAGAAACTTTTTTAGGTAGGATATCGATGGCACATTCTGACAGAAGCGTCTACATCAACAACACCTTGTGATTCAACATGAGCTTAAAATATTTTGAAAAAATCAAAAAAATCAAAAAATATGAAAATCCAAAAACATCAGGAAAAGGATTGTAAACAATAAAGAGAAAAAATTGTCCTCTAGTGAAAATCGCATGTCCGACACTTTGGGCAAGACCATGATGAAAACTTGGAAAATAGGCGTCATGTGTGGAATCAAGCATCTATGTGCGCCAGTTCAATTGAAAGCATCTCATCCCATCCATAATAAATCAAGTATTCCATCCATCCATAATAAATCCATTCATCCATAAACCATTTATCCAATCTGTTTCCATCCATTTGCATCCATCATCCAAGTTATCTTGATCTTGAAAAAGTTTGATGCACACTTTATGCTTGCTTATGGTAAAAATATTGGCATGGGTCATTGTCATTTATCCTATCCTACCCAATAGTATTTGAGCCATGAAGCATTATCCAAATGAGAATTCTTTATCTGAACACCTTACCTTATCGCAAGATAATTCTTGGCATCCTTTGCGTACTTACCATATCCATCCATCCATACACATATTCGAGCATCCACAGATGGCATTCCATACATTGCTAGACACTAGGGGCAAATATTTACATCTTGCTTCAGTAATAAATCTTGATCTATATCCTCCAACTTATGTGGTGATCTGAACATTGACAAATGTGAAATAAACTTGGTCCAAGCATTTAAAATCCAAATCACTAGCCCATGGCATATTTTGACAAGATGTTCCTAATCAATTGTTATATTCAATCAAACATCAATCCAAACAATCACTATCAGTCCCATCTAATTTTCATGTCAAACGTCACATCAAATCATCCAAACATCTTATGTTCCAAATCAAGCTTCAACAATCCTAATCAATAGAATCCAATCAATACATAATCTTGGAATATCCTTCCCAACCATTGTGTTTCTTAACACTATCCTTGCATTGTTGTGCATCCTCAACAATGTTATCGTCATCGATCCTGATCAATCAAATCCTTGCATTTTTGTGTACCCTCAACAATGTTATCATCATCATCAATCCATCGATCTGATCAATCAACCTTAGCTTGGTTTTTAACAAAATCCCCAAATAGAGCACTGGTATCATCAAATATATCCATATCCAAATCATCAAAATCATTCAAAAATCCAAAAACATCAGAAAATAAAAAAAATCCAAAAACATTCAAAACATATCAAAATACAAAAACAAGTCAAAAATAGAAAACATAAAAAACATGGCATCTAAACTACATTGTCTCTGAGCTTAAACATAGGCAAGGCTAATCTTTGATCAGCACCTGAGACATCAAAATCCAAAAAAAAAAATCAAAATCCAAAAAAAGAGAAAAAAAACATTCAAAACACACCAAAATCCAAGAAAAATCATAAAAACACAAAAACATAAAAACATTCGTAAAAACACAAAATCAAAAAACATTCATAAAATCTCACAAAATCCAAAAACATTCAAAAAAATCAAAAATCAAAACATTTGAAAAATCCAAAAATATCAAAAACAGCCTCAAAACATTTCAAAACGTCAAAAACATCCAAATATTTGAAAAAAATCCATTCGCCTCATCTCGCTTACACTCAAAATAATCAATCATCCATAATAAACTGATCATCACCTTCATCCTTTGGCAACACAAATAGAAACAACAAACCATTAAAATCAAAATCAAAATCTTGATCATTTTCAAACATGTCAATCAAATTTATATCAATATCATATCAATCAACTTATCAACCCATCATCATCCTATACAATGCATGTCCTAGGATATATCATTCTGATAATGGGCATCATTTTGGATATCACATTGGATTCTTATCCTATCAAAACAAATCCCTTTGGCTAGAGGTATGAAGAACATTGACTTGTTTGCATACTTGATCTTTTCTTTTGATTTATCTTATTGCATTCATTCCAAGGACCTCTCGATGATATCCGAACGAAGGATTTAGAGAGATAGGAATGGGGCAACAATTATTGTCTTTTGTTTGCTGTGCTTGTTGGATGTTCTTGTAAAATAACTTGGCAAATACTTGCTTTGTTAGGTACATCCTAGCAATGTTTTCGTATGTCAAGTGTGAACAAGAATACTCCTATTTGTTTGTCGAGTCAAAGTCCATCCCACTAGGTGCAATGCCATCCTGGTTCTTTATACCTTGATGCATTGTACCTATGTGTGTTATCAAACATAAGGTAAGTAGCCCTTTTAAAATCCCAACCCTTGATAAGTGAATCATCATCTATCATCATCATCATCTCTAATAAAGTCTCATCAAATCATGGACTTGTTGGATCCTCTTGTCATCATCTCATTTCTTCTTTCTTCTCTCCACATTAACATAACACCACAAATGCATCCATCCTAGATCCATCTTGCATCCATCCTACATCCACAAATTTTTAGCATACAGGCATCTGCTAATCATAGCATATCATAATCATCCATCTCACATGCATTGCATTATCATTTGCATCATCATCATAACCATCCATACGTCCATCTTGAACCTCTTTATTGTGAGTTCGACCCTCAAATTGAATCTTTTCACTCGATCTCTCAAGGGGGAAATGTACTAGTGTACTTTCCATTGGGGCATCCAAAAATCATTTTTTTTTTGAATTTTGATTGCGGGAAGTTTATTCTTTGAACCAACACAGCAAGTACATTGCTTCAAAGAGAGGAAAATGTAGACATGCAAAATTAGCATCATGCATTTAATTAGGTCCATTTATCAAGCAAACCAAGTTCACATTCATCTGCTCATTAAATTAATCAAGTTCATTAAATCCATTCATCAGGTAAATTAAACTCATTAAATTCAGTCTCCTAAGGTCATTAATTTAAAATTAAAAAAATTAACTTTATCATCATTATAAATTTTAAGATCAGATTGAAATGCATAGAAAATTAATTCAAATCAGACATAATAACATAGCAGATACCCTGGGAAAACTCTCCTCTTGAGGGAGAAAAACCCAACAACAAAGATCTTCTCTTATATATAAATAATGGCAACAAATATTCAACACCTACACCAGATACAATAACAGATGATGATCTGCACTTCCTTGAATTACTAAATATTCCCTTGAAGAAATTCACAATTCTGCTCTTGAATATATTCACACTTGAATGGAACAAACTTGATTCTCAATGAAGGGAAAAGAACTTGTATTTATACATAGGTCACACCTCTTCAAGAATAAGGTCAGCCATAATAAAAGATATAATTTCAAAATAGAAGATGTGAATTCCAAGGAAGGTCGACCCTTTTAGGAATTATATTGTTGCCAAGAGAAGTTCCCAAACACATTAAATAACACATATAAATAAATAGCCGATAGGCTATATTGATTTATGTCTTCACTCGTGGCTGAAAGGATGAACCCAAAGCTGCTATAACATTAACACTCCCTCTCAGCTAGGGAGAGAACTTCTAGCTGCTCAAGACAAATCACCTCAACATGATACACATCACATTGGCAACAAAAAAATGTGAAAAGAAGAATATCACCTCAACGTGATATTAGATATCGCCTCAGCACGATATCAACCATAATGGCTACAACCATACTATGGTGTGTACAAGTGTTCATCACTTGCATGATGTTGTCACCTCAAAATGTCATTCACAAGTACAAGATGTGTCATGGAGTCTCACACATGACATCCACCAAGACTCAAATCAGAGGGTGGAAACAAGGGTTTTCACCTCAAATTCCTTCGTCTCAGAGGAAAATGCATTAACAAGGGCTTGCACCTCAAATTCCTCCATCTCAAAGGAAAGTGCATTAACAAGGGCTTGCACCTCAAATTCCTCTGTCTCAAAGGAAAATGAATTAAAAAGGTCTTGCACCTCAAATTCCTTTGTCTCAGATGAAAATGCATTAAGGAAAACAATAAAAGTTAACTCCAACGATTGTCCAAACAATCCTGCAAGGAGTTTCTGAAGCCACACTGCTTCTCAAGCTGCCACACAAGCTATAATATACTCGACCTCTGCAATGATTAGTGCCACTGAAGACTGCTTCCTGCTACACCAGGTGATCATCGTAGACCCCAAACTGAAACACATCCAGAGGTGCTCTTCTGATCTATGAAACACCCTGCCCAATTAGAATCAGTATAACCATATAGTTCCAAGTCTGCATCTGAAGAATATCTCAACCCATATCCAACTGTGCCGCGCAAGTATCTTAGGATATGTTCAGCTGCAACAAGATGTATCTGTCTTGGTTAACACATGAACTGACTAAGTGCACTTACAACATAATAGATATATGGTCTAGTGTTACCTAGATACATCAACGATCCAATCAATAGTGTGTATAGAGGATCCACCAGATCTGAACTAGCTACAACCTCCTTAAACATCTTTAGTAAGCTCCCTTTGAATCTTCAAGTTACTTGCATCAACCTTCTGACCTCTTCGTCCAAGATTGCCTGCAATACTTTCGTAGATAAATGTTTCCAACGCACACCTCGGTAGAGATTCAGGGCTGTCCTCTTCGACCTCATCCCAGATTACTCAACCAATGTTAAATCCAGGTTGACTGACTTGAGAAATTCTAATCTCAACTGATGAAGAGGTACTTCAAGGATTTAGCATCTGGCCTTGCAACACTGCAACCGTTACTTGTTCTCAACGAGCCATAGAACTCCCTCTGAAGGTTAATTCTTCCTCTTCAAAGAGATGTCTTTAGTTATTCACTCAGACTCATGGCTGCAAGCAGTGTCTCCATACTTTTCTCTTGAAAGCAATCTCTTGGTCCATCCTAATGCACATTTAGAAGAGATTACTAATAGTTTATATTACTCAACTATTTCGAAGAGAAATACCACTGCTAGAAGCATACATGATTTACTCTCTCAATGTTATAGCATGAATTAATAACTATAAAACAATTCATGAACATTATTCAACCATCCAGTACTTATCTTAATGAAGTCAGAATTTTGTATGTAGAAACTGAGGGATTGATATCAACTATCACAATATCTGCTCTCTCCGCCCTTTACAATGGCGTTGATCACTGCTACACTCAATGCAAACTCTTGACTTCAATTGTAGCTGATCACACAACATTGGAGTTGAAATCTTCACGGGAGTAGAACATTGTGTAGGATCATCATCTAATCTGCATAAACTCGATGACCAGACAACACAAAATATGATTCAATTATCTTATCTTATCCTAGTGAAACACATATAACCAATGTCAGATTTACAAAACTTAGCAAACTAAATTTTAGCCTAGAGGTGAATTCAAAGATACAAATAAGAAATATGTATCTTCATATGTTGGTACACCATGAGCTAGATTTGAAGTTGTGTCACCACTTTTAGTGTTATTAAATAATTGCATCTCCTCTAATAGATGCAGAGCACACACAGTGCTAGCAATCTTGAAATCCTCTAGATGTTTCTATAGCTAAGATAACCACTATTCACAAGTATATCTCAGACACATTAAGGTTAGAATTATCTGCGAGCAGGATTATCGATAAGTATTCAAAGGTTCTACCAAACTTCTCAGCACACAAGCCAATTTATTTAAGCTTCCCATACTCATCATCATTTTGTATTCTCACTGCCTCAAAGAACAAGCACTCATGCAATACATCCATGCTCAGAACTGTATATATATTATATCATCAATACTCAAACTATTACCACTACATCTGATTTGTCAAGGTCACAAATAGATCTTCATAGAAATTGATGTTATTGAAATTGTACTCACTCAAAACTAAGCACAGTCTCAAACTTACATACACATCAAAATTATAGCACCATCGATTCTACAACAATATAAATGTTGCTACTATGAAGACATTCAGATAATATCTCACTTCATACCTTACAAACAGTCTATGCAGAAATGAGAGCAATGCAGCTGAATAATCACAACTTTTCTAAGCACACCAGTGAAAAAAAGTTCTCAAGTATCCTCATCCACTACCACTTACCACCTCCAGAAAGAAATGAGGACCCTTCTTTAATTATTTCTGACAAAACCAATACCACTCCATATGCTAACTTTTGAAGTCATTAGAATTTAATTCCTGCACAAAAATCAATGAAATCAAGCTCCTTATAAAAAAAATTTCCACCAATTGAAAGATCGTGACTCCTTCAGAAGATATATGACACTCTATATTGCAAGAGTTGCTTCTAAGATTGTTGAATCTTAGACAAATACCCGTCACATCTCTCGTGCGTTACTTTAATCTTTTCTACCTTGCATGCTAGACATAGACGATTGCTCCCGATCATCTTTAAAAGAACCTTATCAACTTCTTTAATTTCTTCAGATCACCATCACCAATATTTGCAACTTTGTGTTATCAATAGCACTTGATTATATAATGTGACTTGGAATTGATATATCTGACAACCCAATAAATCCCGACCAAGTCTGAGACTAAGCTCGCACCCTAACTGATGAGAGGAGTCATGCAACACAATGATTAGACTGCTGGAGATCCTTTCATAGGAATTCCTCATGATGTTGGATGAATTGACTCGATAGCTCAGAGTGAAAGCAGTAATTCTTGATTAGCTCGAGCATGCTCAGTCCAAGCTTTCTTGAGTTCTTTCCTGCTAACTGAAGTAAATGCTTGGACTAAGGTCCCAAGGAGAGAGACAATTCTAATTTCTCAGTCGTTGATTTGATTGCACAACCAAAATCTGATCGAATCTTTACTGAACCCGCTCTGATACCATGTAAATTTTAAGATCAGATTGAAATGCACAGAAAATTAATTCAAATCAGACACAATAACATAGCAGATACCCTAGGAAAACCCTCCTCTTGAGGGAGAAAAACCCAGCAACAAAGATCTTCTCTTATATATAAATAATGGCAAGAAATATTTAGCACCTACACCAGATACAATAACAGATGATGATCTGCACTTCCTTGAATTACTAAATCTGCCCTTGAAGAAATTCACAATTCTGCTTTTGAATATATTTGCACTTGAATGGAACAAACTTGATTCTCAATGAATGGAAAAGAACTTGTATTTATACATAGGTCGCACCTCTTCAAGAATAAGGTCAGCCATAATAAAAGATATAATTTCAAAATAGAAGATGTGAATTACATGGAAGGTCGGGCCTTTTAGGAATTATATTGTTGCCAAGAGAAGTGCCCAAACACATTAAATAACACATATAAATAAATAACCAATAGGCTATATTGATTTATGTCTTCACTCGTGGCTGGAAGGATGAACCCAAATCTGCTATAACATTAACAATCATCCTTTTAATTAAATAAATCAAACCGTTATATAATTAAATCAAGAATCATCTTCCATCCCTTTTGATTTAAATAAATCAAAATATTTAAGTCAAATAGGTCAAAATCGCCTAATCATCATCTAAGTTAAGCTAATCCTAATTAACCTAATCTAACCGCCCATCACATCCTCTAGCTTTTCTCACTTGCACCAATAAATCATTTTAATTTGTTTATAAATTCATCATTTTCCCTCAACAAAGCACCCTTTTGAGAATATTCTCCAAGTTTGAAATATGAGGACAAGTTGACTTGTCCCTTCCAACATTGCAATAACTTCTCTCTTTCATGTCCCCCTCTCAACATTTAATTCACAAATTTAAATTTTGAATCGCCCCCTCTTGGGCAGATTGGCCAAAACTTGCACATTCCTCAACCTATCATAATGTGACAAGTGGCCTCATCTCATTGGTCCAATATTTATCCCACATTGCTCTCTTATGAGCATTCTTTCAACTTGAGAATCTATAAGTAGAGGGTTGATTCTTTATCAAATCATCTACAATCTTTATGCAAAGTCACTCTCCTGACTTTGAGAGCTGATTTGGTCCATTGCATCCTCATCATTGGCATTATCAAGGGTTTGGAAAGGGATTCTTTCCACATCAAAGAAGCACCAATCCACTATGGGATAGATATGTATCTTTTATGCTCTCAATTATTTTATGTTGTTATCTTGTTTATGAAGGCATGATGCATTATTTCATAGGAGCATTTAGCAAATTTGTATGCACTAACCTTCTTTATGGAGTTTGGAATGTTTACAAATTTATGGGTGCTCATAGGAACCACTGCTTTAACAACTTCCACTTGACTCTGAACAAGTTGGATTTGTTGCGGAGAAGGTGGATTGAATTTTAAAAAGGTTCTATTTGGTTTTCTAAAGTTTTGTGTGTTGTTTTGGTTGTTTTGTTCAGATTTCTCAGCTCGATTAGAAGTGGACTTTGAATCATGACTACAAACCGAGTTGTGATAATCACAAAGTGTCATGCATAAATGCATGAATGAAGGTAATTTCATCATAGTCAACTTATCTGGAAGGTGATTGTGCAAGTTTTTTATAAACATCTTCTATAGATGTGAATTAGGGATCTTGACATCAATTTTAGCATACAACTACTGATAATGTGAAATGAAGTTAGGGATTTTCCTTGGTCAAATCCCACCTTGGTAATAAAAACCTTAATGAAGAAATGAAATGAAATGAACAAGGAAAGATGAATTAACAACATGAAAATGTCCTAAACTCACCAACCTTGTTGAATAAATCTGAAGATATATCAATGGCTGCTCTAAGATACTTTCAGATTGATACTTGATTAAATGATGCAAAGTGCTTGAATGCTTGAATGAATGAATGAATTAGTGAACTTGATTAATGGGGGTTAAAATGAGAAGAAGAACACTTATTTATACACACTTGTGCCTTAGTAACCCGATGATACCTCTTCACTAGCTGACATGAGGTGATTTTGAATAAAAACCCAAAAGAAAATTTGAAATATTTTGAATTTTGAGCCAAGATGGACTCATTCACCACCCATGGAGAATGGGTCCTACCTTGGACTTGAAAGTGGGTGTCATGAATTATCTTGTATTTAATGTTGTTTTTCAGGTTTAGATTTAAAAACACACTTAATTAAGCCTTATGAGTGCATAAAGGGGTCAAATAAAGCATAAGAAAAGTGTAAATATTGAAATTAAGCCTAGAAACATATAAAATATTGTTACAAGACTTTACAACACTTCAAAATAGGACTTTATAAGTGATGAAAAGGTGATTTTTAGGTGAATTGTAATGAATAGAGTCTAGAAAAGTGTGGAAATATTTTACAACACTTCACAACACCTCCACAAGATATCATAATTTGAAGTTTAAGGACCTAATGTGAATGCATAAGTTACATTACAACATTAAATAAAATAAAAATAGACCAAGCCTCATGAATAAATACCTTAAAGAGCATGAAAATTTCAAAGGGCCATTTTTCTATGGTATAGTACCTATTTTGTTTATACCAAAAATTATAATTAACAAATTGGATTGAATTTATACACCAAGAGAAGGAGGTTCATGCTAATAAAATGTGACTAATGGTCTGTTAGAATGAACATATTCTATCAAAGAAATTGCATCATTTACTTTGGCAGAAGGAACTAGTATTTTTTGTAAAGAATCTTGAAGTATTCCATGATAAATAAAGGAATTTTGAAGAGGACCCTAGAGGGAGATCTTAGATGGAGGAACAAAAAATTTCTTGATAAGATCATACTCACCTAGGTATTTTGAAATAGATTTAGGTGTAAAATGAAGAATGGGTGTGGGAGATGGAAGAGTTGTTGATATATTAACATTTCATTTATTTCTTTGAGTATTATAAGTGCACAAGATTGAGGTAAAATCAATTGTCATTGGGACTTTATAAGTGATATATTTAGCAAGATGTAAATTATAACTTGGAGGTCATGTGATGTAGAAGGGTCACCATATAAATAATTTTTTTGGTGTGCTTATTTCTCCATTTACATAGATTAGTGGTATCTCAAGTTTCTTAGGAACACTAGAGACAACAATCATGTTAATATATTCATTCTGAATTTTATGAGAATTGTTCAAAGAATATTTTAAAGGAAATTCTTTTGGTGAAGTTAGAGAGATAAACTACTTATAATAATATAATTATGAAAAATAATTAAGTTCTTCATATAACATATCATAATCATCTTTAGAAAATAAATAATCAAATGCATTAAATGTTTAGAGAAAGAGATCTAACATTGTCAAATGACATGCATTCACCAAATTTAAGAAAGAAGAATAGAATGATATAACTAATTGAAAGAAAAATAATACAGCTTTAGAAAATTTAGGCTCACCAAAATGTAATGTAAAGAATTTGATGCTTGAAGAAAATACTAATATAAATAGAAAATCCTCATATTTCCTCAAGATAACATAAATTATACTATTATTTTTGTGCAAAAATGAATAGCTTTTTGAAGGAACTTGACATTGGATATAGGATCTCTCGACTTTGGATGCAAATGCATAGTGTAAATGTCCTCATATCGCATTGTTTTCCTTACACAAATAGTTCAAGATCCTCTAGAATGTTTATTTTAGGTGTCAGAAGTACTGAAACTTGCACACATGCAAATATGGGAGTTTTTTTGGTGTTGTTTAAAGGATTTCCTTAGTTAAACTCTTTTTTTGGTCTTCTAACCTCCATGAACAAATAGAGATAAATATGATAAAAAATTAGATTTTAAATATCAACAAACATAGGAATTTAAAAGAAATGATACTAAGATAAAATACTTTTTATGGTTTCAACCATGGTCTATGGGGAAAACCACCATGCAATTCAGATAGAATTGATATAATGATAAATATATATATTCTAATTCAAAGATTTATTATACCAAAAAGAAATAGTAAAGATAAAGAACAAAGAGTATTACCAATAACTTGGGCTTCCCTTAGTGAGACTTCTATTGATTTGGCAATAAATAGCTAATTAGGAAGCTAGAGTTTTTGTGAGTAATGCAATCTCATAAACCAAGAAGCTTGTTTATTTGTATTGTTGGAGTAGCTATGGAAACTTTGACAAATTTTTCAGTAGATGAGGGAGAGAGAGATATCTTGAAAAAGTGAGCATCCATCATAGCAACTGGGGGAGAGGAAGATTTTTATTTTTTCAAACAAGTGGAAGGAGGTGTTATATTTTGTTTGGGAATCACAACACACATCATAAATAATCCATGTTGAAAGTGTATTTTTAAATTTTGAAAATTTGGTGGACATTAGCACATCTCAAATGTCCATCTGTAGCACTATAGTCTAGAAGAATTGGTAAATTTTTAAACTACAAGTTGGTAATACTTTATGCTTGTTGATCATTGAATAAATCTTTGAAATCAAGATATAATATCTTATGATTTATTTTCAAATCTAGACGGTTTTAAATTATAAATGCAAAACTGTAAAAGTATACAATTTTCAATACTATAGTCTTGTGGTTATTTTGCTAGATTTCATTTCATACTCAGTGTACTTGTACCTTTTGCAATCAACCATCTTGGTCATGTTAGGTTCTTTGTCTCTTAATTCATTTTTGAAATTACCACATCTTTTACAAATTCTTTAAGGAATTTCATCATATCATCCATATTCTTATTAAATTTACCATAGTTGATGGAGACTATGAAATCACTAACACATTTATTAGTTTCTTTTCTTTTCTTTTAGAGGACCTAATAGTAAATATCAAATTCAATGAGGTGATGACAACAAGAAGTTTCAAAGACTTTGTTCAACTTCACAAAGTAAGGCCTTAGCATCTCAAAACATACATTTCCAATCTTCATGTGAGGATTATCAACATAAAATTGTGTGTACATCCCATATTGAGTTATACCTAATAATATTTTCTTGCATGTTTTACATACTCAATTTATTCAATCCTATATTTGAAAAAAAGTTGATATTTTATGAAGGGCAACAATGTTCATTCCAATAGTCACAAAATATCCCCAATCACTCCATCCTTAATCATTTTGAATTGAAGAGCTCTCCACATTAAAACCTTACATACTTCTACAATATTATCATCTAAAATCTTTCTTATTTTACCCCATCTTATTATAATCTACCCCATCTCATTATAATCTAAAGACACATTCACACAAAATATTTTTAAAAGTTTTTATCGAACATTTTTTAAACATTTTTAGGTTTACTATCAAATCCAACATCACTCTCCTTCAAATATTTTTGTCAATAAAAAATTATCATTTAGGAATTAAATATAAGAGCCCTTTTCCTCTTTGTTATAACATGTACACCCAAACATAATTTTCAATGTAATCTTGGTTAAATGTTCCCTATGTTGCTCTATATACTTAGATATTTTTTACTGGTCCATTTATTTTCCAACTATTTAACATTTCAGCTCTTACCATAGGTGAGCATTAACTAGGAAAATTTTAAGAATATGAAAAAAAATCCTCAATATTGACTCTTCAAGCAAATAGTTTAAAGTTGAATCACGTGTCATACTGATATTGGATATACAATACAAGTTTACCTGCAAGTCTGACTTCTGGGCGGACTGGGAAAAATCTAACGGAACTTGTATAACCACCTGTCAGTCTGTGACGCTTCCCTACGTAATCCTTGATTCACAGATGTATGAGATCTAAACTAGTAAAAGCCAAAAAAATCTTCAGCAGTTTCTAGATATAGGTGTTTGTCAAAGTATTATACAAATCTAATTTAAAACTATTAAATCCAAGCTTAACCCTTCCAAAAAAATGGCTGTCAATAAGAATAGCAGGACTAAAGTAGTCGTTGCTCGATTCTTTGTGTTGAAATTTCTGAAAGTTGTATAATTGAACTATTTTACTAATGTTTTTGTTTTCGTTTTTCATTTTCCTTTTCGTTTCTTAATTATTTTATTCTTAGAGAATTTTAAGATAAGATGATATTTGGTTGGTTAGTCAAAACTGATGAAAACTGTAACTAATATTTTATGATTTTTGTTTTTTTCAGTTATTTTATTAGGGAAAGCTTTAGTTTGACAAGTCTTTTATTGGTCTTTATATACCTTTCAAGATTCTTTTCTTTAAGATTACGTGCCGTATGTTAGATATTTCATTACACAGAATGGGGTGAAACACGAACGTAATTTTGTCTGTTAATGTTGAAGCTTTGAACTTCAAATTTTCATAAATCACATGGTGAGATCAGGCCTGGAATTTGATGCCACCCCTGCCTGTCATATGAAAAATTTGTGATGGTTTGTTTATTTAAATGCCTGTCACTTTACGTTTTATGATAAAAATTAACTGTCAAAAAATATTTAATTTATTTTTTTTTTATATAAAATTTTTAATATTAAAATATTATTGATTTTATTAATCATACATATTAAATATGATTTTTTTCTTTATAAATTTCTATTTTTAATAACACAAGTAATTTGATTTTTTTAAATATTATGTATCATATAAATTAATTAAGTGTTTTTTAAAGGAATCACACTTCTTAAAAATACCAAATAAACAATAAAAAATATAATAATTTGATACAAAACTTCATTATGTAATTTGCATATATTTAAACACAAAAAAAAACTTTTGGAAAGAAAGGAACTATTTTCTTTTATTATTTTTAAATTAAGATGCAAAAATTAATGATGCATTACATAGAAAATAAACAAAAATAAATGTTATCAAAGGTCAAGAACTCTTCTTGACTTTGTATTCTTCCATATTTGATATAGTTTATTCCAATTTACATCATTTTCTTGAGGTCCATTTAAAGACACTCTCATTAATGCATCCAATGTATCCAAACCCAACTTTGACTTTCTAACATCTTTCATGATGTTTTGTTTTGAAAATCCTCTTTCACAATCAACAGTACTTGCAGGAATAGTAAGCACAGCATGCCATAACTTCATCATATGACGATAGCTTTTATGCCAATATTTTGTGTTACGAAAGACTCTCCATGCATCTTTCATCTTGAAACCCTCACAACTCAAATGCAGTGAATCAACAAAAGAGTTTAACTCCCTTTTACAACTGGTAACATCAAATATGGATACAAATTCATTTACATTATTTGAAGTAGTATGTTGCAAATGTTGGAGAAGCTTATCAAGCCAACGCTTTGAGATATTATCTCGAGTTTGATGATCTAATGGATAATAAGAAGGACTGAAGAGTTTTGCAACATTAAAAAGAGGAAGATCTGGAAATCTTTCATTCAAACAATCAATGAGAGATTGAATATAACCTTCTGCAAGATGTTGACAACTTTTTTGTGTTCCTTCAACACATGGTTTCATGATATGCTTCCTTGCATCACCATACTCAAATCCTTCAATTGGAATAGGTATATATTTTAGTTCATGTTTATCAATGACAACACCTTCTTCTTTGACTTCAATACATCCAAATTGATAATCAATCAAAAATTTGGAAAGATAAGTTGTACCTTCTGCAAATGTACCTTTTCTCAAAAACCATCTATATAAATTTCCTATTGCTTCATCAAGAGCCAAACCAATAACTGTAATGTCTACATTTTCTTCTTGAAATATTTTATTCAATTTATTTAGTTCACCTAAAACATCAACAAGCATGTGCAAACATAACGGAATAGAATAAATCCTTGTCTTTTCATACAATGATGAACACTTCTTATCTTTTTTCCACAAAGTTAAGATAGTTGGCATAAGCTTCACAAGCCTTATTATGGCTTCTCCTCTAAATAACCATCTGATTGTGTGGATCTGTAAAACATTTAGAACATCAATTTGCATAACTCTAAGTAAATCATTCAACTCATTATTTCTTTTTGGTGAATTCTGGACCCATGAATGCACTTTATTTGCTATTTTGTCAACAAATCTGTAACTCAGGTATCCTTTTTGAAGCATCTGCTACTGCTAATGATTCACGATGAGCTATGCAATGCACTGAAATAAGATTTGGAATATTTTTTTTCAAAAGAGAAACAAATCCATTTTCACGCCCAACCATTGCAAAAGCTCCATCTGTTGAGATATCTATTAGTTTTGTTAATGGAAGACCTCTATCATTTATCAATTGGTTGATGGTATCATATATAGTTTTCCCTTTTCCATTTGGCACATCCATGATCTTCATAAACATGGAAATAGGTTCACCATGACCCTCTAAAGATAAATATCTTGCATAAACAACAAGGTGCTACTCTAAAATTCTATCAGTACTTTCATCAACCATTAGTGGAAAAAAGGGCTTTTCAACATCTCTTCTATTTGAATTTGTTCAAGATATTTTGATATGGAAAAAAGAAAATCATTTGCAGCCTTCCGATTTGTGTATGCAGAGTATTCTTGAGACTTTGGCATATTAGGAGTTTTTAGATCCATGAGAAATTTACATATTTTCTCATACTTAGATAAATATAAGTCCTCTTGACAAACAAAATAAGTTGCTTTCATTGTAGTGATTACTCTTTCCATATTAATATCTTCTATCTCTAAAATATGATCTGGAATAGATTTTATCTTTTCCTCCATTGCATTAATCCATCTTGTTTGAACATCTTTATGTATTATAGATTTTTCATGAGTGACAAGAGCATCATGTTGTAAATTGCTACACCCATCCCCTATACCCCATGGGCCTGACATCTTATACTTCTCACAATAATTACATTTCATAAGTATTTTACCATCATGCTCAAAATAATTTAACCAAACAAATTTTTCTAACCATTCCATTCGAATTTTTCTCTTTAGAACTTTTTGCTTCCCTTGATTGAGATTTGACCCCTCCCCAACTTCATCACTAATACTATCCCCTTCACCACCTTGATATGCATCTTCATTTGAATCATCATCTGAAGAGGACCCAAATATTTCTTTAAATGTTTCTTTCAGATGATTATTATGAGACTGTTCATGTAACATTGAATTACTACAAGTTTTAGAAACATTCTCTCTAGTCCACTTATACATTTCTCCAATAGTAGCTTGTTTCTTCTTTCTTAAAGACATATTATTAAAGTACCTAAAAAAAATCAATATATTAGTAATCTATGAAATATTATTTTATAAAATAATTATGTTAGAAAATTTACAAATTTTAGAAACTATGCATGCACTGAATTAGTAAATTCAATTTGCATATAATAAATTTTATTGATAAATAAAAATGAATAGAGTATTATATTAAGAATAATTATATTACACATGATTATTTTTTCCATATATTTATTCTCTAATTTGTAAAATTGTATTACTATTTTGTTGATTGATTCCTAGAATTGTAAAATTGCAATGAACATTTAATTTAATATTTAACTAGAATAAGTTGACTATAAATTAATTTATTGATTTCATATGTGGAAATATCATAAAACACATTTAAATAGCAATTTCAAATCTAGAAAAAAATAATTATATAAAATTAAAAATATTTCAATCACCAAATTGTTCTATATAAAATCATATTTAAATATCAATTTCAAACATATCCAAAATAATTATATAAAATTAAAAATAGTTTAATCCTTATTCAACTCATTATCTAAAATTTCAACATGCTCACCAATAAAACACAGCTATTGTATTATCTTGAAAAAAATCAAAGCCGATGTAAAAAAACAATTCTTTAAGGAAGCTGTTGTATTATCTTGAAAAAAATCAAAGATGGTGAATCGCCTATAAAAAAAATTCTTTAAGGAATCTGTTGTATTATCTTGAAAGAAATCAAAGCTGGTGAATCGCTTGTAAAAAAAATTCTTTAAGGAATCAAAGCCTTGAATCACCTGTAAAAAAAATTCTTTAAGGAGTCTGCTATATTATCTTGAAAAAAATCAAAGCTGGTGAATCGCCTGTAAAAAAAATTCTTTAAGGAATCAAAGCCTTGAATCACCTGTAAAAAAAATGCTTAATCCTTAAATGTTGTATTATGTTGAAATGCTGAAAAAACAAGTTACAATGCTATAAAATAAATGCTTTCAACAGTGAAAATTTGTGTTATGTAATTATTCACAAGGATATCCTATATATATTAAAAAAATTGTAAAATTAGAAAATAATGATAATTAGAAATAAATCTAAAAATCTTAAATTTAATGTTAAAGTTTCTAAATTATATAGAAAATAAATCTTGTTAAAATATTCAAAAAGTTAAAAATCAATTATATTCTATTATGAAAAGATTTTGAATTAATATAATTTTTATAATAAATATTATAAATCATCTATATTAATAAAAAGCAATGATAACTATTAGTAAAAATGTCAAAATCTTAAAAAAATTAGAAAAAACTATATTTAATCTTGAAAATATTCTATTTTCAACAGATTTTGAATTAATAAATATATTTATAATAGATTATATATATTAATATAAAGTGAAATTAGAAATAATTATTCCAAATCTAAACTAATTTATATTTTTATTATAAAAATTATTTTATTATAATATATATATATATATATATATATATATATATATATATATATATATACAATAAATTTTTACGGTTTAATAATAATTTTAAGTGTCAATTTTACAGTTACATAGAAATATAGCGAGTCAAATGATACGGTCAAATAAAATTTTAGGTTGTAATATACGGTCAAATAGACCATCAAATTCGGGTGAGATAACAAGTATTCAGTCTAAAAGTGCAAAAAAAAAAAAAAAAAAAAACTATTTGCGCACAGGTTTTAATCTTAATTTATAAACCAAATGTTTGACTGATGTCAATTTTTTCCATAACTACCGATCAAAACAACTAAGATTAGTATTTGACAATAAAGTATATCACAATTTTCAGAATTTGATAAATGAAAGAGCCCAAGTGAAAAAGGAAATTTTGTTAGGGCTACACGTGAAATCCTTGTTTCAAAGTGAACTAGTTTTTTTTATTGGAATCCTTTTTAATATATTATTTTATAAAATAAGAGTTTTCAAAATAACAATAACTTCAAATAAATAGTTGAAATATTAAGCATAAATTGTAGTTTTAAAGGGGTTCTAGGAAAATTCACCGGCAGCAATTCACTATTAACAATTCACCGCAGGAAAATTTACAACCATGAAAAATTTACCTCAAGGAAAATTCACCGCTAGCAACAACAAAAAAATCATTGCATTGAAAGTTTGTGATTAATTTTCTGTGGCGATGAATTGCTGGTGGTGAATTTTTCTGGAGGTGAATTTGTCATGGTGGTGAATTTTCCCACGTGAATTGGTGGAGGTGAATTGAATCATTCTTTCTTCCAAATGATTTCTTTGAGAAGGTTTATTAGATAGGGCAATGAGAGTTGTGTATCCATTTTGATATTCTTCAATTAATAGATTTTGCTTTGCAAGAAAAGTCATTATAATAGTTGCTTGTTCAAAAGTGCATATTTTTAAAAGTTTTGTCACATCAAGATATAGGTCATCCTTTTTACTGCATAGTTGGAAATGAAATGTAGTTTTCATTGAGAAAATAATTGTATTAGTGAGATAAAAGCAATAAAGTAGTATAGATATTCCTCTTACGAAGGACTATACTTTTAGTTCAAGATGACCCCCCAATGATTGTAGAATCTTGTAAGTGTTGAAAACTCTAGAATAACTTTCTTGACTTAAAGCTAAGCTATAAGTAAACAAGGGAAGTAACAACAATATTTTCAAAAGGAGACAAATTGTAATAATTTTTTTTAGCATTTATATAACTCCATTTCTATTTTTTATAAAAGAAATAAAATAGAAGACCAAAGAAAAGTCTAGTAATGTAAGAAATCCACTAAGTTGTATTCCCAAAGAGAGCAAGTCTCAAGATTAAAGAAAAAAAAGAATGGAAAGGAATGAAAAGGGAATGGATTCACTTTTAGTGATCCTAAGCCCGATGGAAACTCTAAAAAGGATATGATGAGGGGTTCAATTTGAGACACAAAAAATAACTAACAAACAAGAGAATAATTTTATTATTTAGCAAATGAAGCTTCTTACATGCAGAGGATCTCAAATCCCCAAGTTCCACAACACATGCAAGTTACAGAAAGCTATAGAATCACCCTTTCGCAATATGCAAGCTTGTCCCCAAAAAGTTACCCAAAAAATTAGAAACCCGCTCATAAATAGAGCTCCCCTTTAGTTTGGAGCCAAAACAACATTCAAATTTGAGTTTAGGCGGTATGGCACTAAAAATTTACAACATGAAGTTCAAATTTCAAAAGAGCATTTGCAATTGTATCTTCTAAAAAGTGCGTCAACTTCTCGGGGCCATAACTTTTCATCTGAGACTCTGATTCGCGAACCGTTTGAACCGTTGGAAAGGTATCGAAGTCAAGAGCATGCTCAAAATTTGCTATGCTAATTTTGGAAAGTTTTAGGGCCGATCTGGGAGCTCTAAGTGCCTCAAATCCCACTTGGAAGATTTTTAGGTGCAAATCTAGGAAACTAAAACTACAATATCTTTCAACCCATGAACAGAAAATAAAAACCATAAATTGACAATTTCATTATGACGAAAAGGGTATCCAAAAATGTAAAAACATCTTAAAACTGAGAAACTTGAAATTTAACTATTTCTGGGTGATGCAAGATTGTCCTTACACTACTAGATGCTCCTACATCAGACACCCAGGGTAATTTTGAGAAGTGACCCCATCACATCTCAGATGGTTGAAGAAAACCCAACTGGTGAACCATTGCTTTAGATAGCCAGGATGAACCTTCCACAGGCCTTCCTCTCCACTTCACCAGATATTCTTCATACTGCCTGTTTCTGGTACTCCTTCCCACATGACTATCCAAGATTTCCTCAATCTCCTTTTTTTCTGAAGTAGATGCTGGAATCCCACACTCTTCCATCATTGGTACTTCCTCTGTGCCACCTTCATGATACTCTGTCAAATCTAAAATGTTGAACACAGGGGAAATGTTGAATCCATCTAGCAACTCTACCTCATATGCATTCCCTGAATCATGCCTCTTCAAAATTTTACAGGGACCGAACTTCTTCATCTTCAATTTGTTATATGTTCCCATTAGAAACCTTTCTTTCCTCAAGTGGACCATCACTTCATCACCAATATGAAACTCATTATACTATATATTCATCTTGTTAATATGTTCTCTTACCTTCTCATGTATATCATTGATGTTTTCTGCAAAATCTTCGGCTTCAGCACTTTTTTTCTTCTCTTGGTCCATCTTCCTCAATTCTGGAGCTGTTTTGGGGCTACCTCCATACACAATCTAGAATGGTGATCTACTAGTGCTTTTGTTGATAGAATTGTTGTAAGAAAATTCTTCCTGGGGTAAGATCAAGTCCCATCCCTTGGGTTTATCTCCTACCAAACATCTCAGTAGGTTACCCAGACTCCTGTTAACAACCTCTGTCTGCCCATCTGTTTGTGGATGGTGTGTAGAACTGAACTTCAACTCTGTCTTCAGCTTCTTCCACAAGGTCCTCCAAAAGTACCCCACAAATTTGGTGTCACAATCTGAAACAATACTCTTTGGCAGACCATGTAGCCTCACCACCTCTTTGAAGAACAAGCCAGCAATGTGGATTGCATCATGGGTCTTCGGAAATGGAATGAAATGTGCCATCTTCGAAAACCTATCAATCACCACAAAGACTGAATCATTCCCTCGTTGTGTCCTTGGCAAAACAAGAACAAAGTGCATACTGATATCCTCCCATGTCCTCTCTGGTACAGGTAAGGGATGATATAAGCCTGTATTCTAATTCACTCCTTTAGCCATCTGACACACCCTATAGCTTTGTACAAAATTTTTCATATCCTGTGAAAACTGAGGCCAATAATAATGCTTACTGATAATGGAAATGGTCTTATCCTAACCAAAATGTCTTGCCACTCCTCCACTGTGCTTCTCCTTTATCAGGTTCTCTCTCATGGAACTCCTTGGGATACACAATTGACTTCCCTTAAATAACATGCCATCCTGGATCATGAAATCTAGCCACCTTGTCCTGTCCACTGTAAAAGGTTCCTTGCAAGCTTTCCAAGCCTCTACAAAATCGGGATCTTTTGCGTACACTGTCTTAAGTTCATTGAACCCAACCACTTAAATCTGCATCTTTTTCATCAATGTATGCAACCTAATTAAGGCATCTGCAACCCTATTTGACTTCCCACTCCTATGTTTCAAAGCAAAGGTATAACTCTGCAAAAACTCTACCGATTTCATATTCCTCTGATTTGATTTTTTTTGACTATTTAGGTACTGCAAGGCCTGATGATCAGTATATAGAACAAATTCTTTTAGAAACAAATAATTTCTCCATTTCTTTAATGCTTGAACTATTGCATAAATTTTTTGATCATGTACAAAATACTTTCTCTTGGCATCATTTAACTATTCACTGAAATAGGCAATGGGCTTACCTTCTTGGCTCAACACTATTCCAATGGCACAACTACTGGTATCACAATCCACCTGAAACACCTTGTTGAAATCTGGGAGGGCTAGAACAGGTTGCTCTGTCACCTTTTGTTTCAATAGTTCAAAATTTTTTGCCGCTCCACTGCTCTACTTGAATTCTTTTCTATCCCTTCTCATTGTTTTAGTCAGGGGTCCACAAATACTACTGAAGTTTCTAATGAAATTTCTATAAAAACTAGCCAAACCATGGAAAGATCTCACCTCAGTAGCAATTCTTGTGGTAGGCCATTCCAGAATAGCCTTCACCTTCACTGGGTCCATCTTGAGACCTTCTGCTGAAACAACAAATTCTAAGTACACTAACTCCCTCTTCACAAAACTACACTTCTTCAGATTAATCAATAGTTTCTCTTCTCTTAACTTCTAAAAGGCTCTCCGAATATGCATCAGATGCTCATCCAATATCTTACTAAAAATAAAAATATTATCTAAATGCACAATAACAAAACTTCCCAGAAATTCTTTTAGTACCTCATTTATGAGCCACATGAATGTGCTTGGTGCATTGGTTAGCCCAAAAGGCATGACTAACCACTCGTATAGGCCCTCTTTGGTCTTAAAAGCAGTCTTCCATTCATCTCCCTCTCGAATTCAGATCTGGTGATATCCACTCTTCAGATCAATCTTGGTGAAGTACTGAGCTCCACTCAAACAGTCCATCAGGTCATCCATCCTTGGCAGGGGAAATCTGTACTTGATTGTTATTTTGTTTATGACTCAGGAATCTATACACAGCCTCCACTCCCCATCCTTCCTTTTTGCTAGTACTGTAGGTACTGCACATGGACTCAAACTCTCCCATATCAAACCCTTTCTCAACAACTCTTGAACTTGTCTGTTCAACTCCTCATTTTCTACTGGAATCATTCTATGAGCTGCCTTATTTGGCAAACTGGCTCCATGAATCAAGTCAATCTAATAACTAATCTTCCTTATTGGCGGTAAACCCTCAGGTACGCTATCAAAAACAATATCCTGAAACTCATCCAACATCGCAGAAACTTCTTGTGGAACCTTCTCACTATCCTCTTTACTCACTCTAGGAATCAATGCATAACATACACGCTCATGTTTCATACCTTCTAAAAAAATTCTTCCCTCTACATAAAAAATTCTAGCACTACTGCATACCTTTTCTTCGGTCTCCTCCAGGGGTTTCAACTTGTGACGAACCCCATCCTTTGTCAAGGAATAAGTTTTTGCATGACCATCATGTATAGCTCGCCTATCGAACTTCCATGGCCTCAACATATGTGACATGCATCCATGGGGATGATATCACAGAGTACCTCATCATTGTAGCTCCCGATCTTGAACTTTACTAGGCACTGCTCATTGACCAAAACTTTGTGGTCTTTCTACAACCAGGCAATCCGATATGGATGTGGGTGCCTTTCCCTCTTCAACTTTAATTTTGTGACCATCTCCTCTGACACCAAATTATCAGTTCTCCCACCGTCAATAATGACATCACAACATTTTCCTTCACACTTGCACCTTGTGCGAAACAGATTCTTCCTCTGTTCTAGTTCCTTTTCTTCAGTCACTAGGGCTCTCCTAATCACTAGGGTTTCTCCCATTTCAGCATCATCTAAATGTTCAGATTGAGTCTCCTCATCTGCATGCGCAACCCTTCCATGACCTTCTGGCCTTTTGTCTGCCCTTCCTTGGTGTTGTGGACATTCATAGTCTCGATGCCTTTCTTCACCACACTGGAAACATGTTCCTCTGAAACCACCTCTTCCAGATCCTTGTCCATATCTCCCTCGTCCTCTACCTCTTTGATCACCACTATTTTGATCACGTGGGTGGTAGAAGTTGTCATTCCTTTGGCTTCGGCTAGTACCCACATCATCACTTTTCTTTTCATTATCATTTCGACTTTCTAAAGGTCTTCCATTTCCCCTTGCGCTTTGACCTCCTCACCCTTTTTGCTTGCAATTGAATCTTTTGTTTAGCTTCTTTTCCACGTTTAGAGCAAACTGATACAGATCCTCAATGGTGGTCATTCTGACTAGGCTTAACTCCTCCTAAATGCTTGGTCATAACCCATTAACATATCGGGCAACCTTCTCCTTATTGGCCTTTGTGTGGCCCGTTCTGATGATTATCTTGTGAAATTCTTCAGTATATTCTTTCACAGATCTGCTTCCTTGCTTCAACCCTTGCAATTTCTTCAATAGATGTAACTCGTAGTCCACTTGTATGAACTGCTTCTTTAGTTTCTCTACCATGTGATCCCATCTGCCGATCTTGACTTTTCCTCTTTGATTTCTTTCCAACTGGTCCTCTTTCCACCAAATACTGGCATGGCCCTTCAGCTTCATTTTTGCAAACTTAACCCGATCTGGGTCCTTTATTTCCTCATACTCAAAATATTCTTCTAGCTCGTTGATCCAATCGATCAACTCTTCTGGGTTCAGACATCCAGAATAACTTGGGACTTCTGCTCTGGGTCTTTTCCCGATCTTTGAAATGACCCTTATTACCCACATTTGGTCTTGATCAATTACTTCTTCCTCTTCTTCATCCTCACTTTCCTCCCTAAGGTTTAACCCTCTTCTCAACTGCTCTTGTAATGCATCAACCTGTCTCTGGAGGGCTACTAGTGCATCTCTTCCACTAGCATCTTTGCCACCTTGACCACCTCTTGCACCACCATGCCTACTAGGAATCACTCTTGGAGGAATCTTTCTTGACTTCGACCCACAACCACATTCCTGGTGTGAACTGCCTCATGATCGGTGATCTGTCCACACACTCAAGAAAAACCCCGCTCTAATACCACTTGATGAGGGTACAAACCCAGACACAGAAAGTAACTCACAAACAAGAGAATAATTTTATTATTCAGCAAATGGAACTTCTTACATGTAGAGGATCTCAAATCCCCAAGTTCTACAACACATGCAAGTTATAGAAAGCTATAGAATCACCCTTTCGCAATATGCGAGATTGTCCCCAAAAAGTTACCCAAAAAATTAGAAACCCACCCATAAATAGAGATCCTCTTCAGTTTGGAGCCAAAACAACATTCAAATTTGAGTTTAGGTGGTTTGGCACTGAAAATTTACAACATGAAGTTCAAATTTCAAAGGAGCATTTGCAATTGTATCTTCTAAAAAGTGCGCCAACTTCTCGGGGCCATAATTTTTGATCCGAGACTCCAATTCGCGAACCGTTTGAACCGTTGAAAAGGTCTTGAAGTCAAGAATGCACTCAAAATCTACTACGCCAATTCCAAAAAGTTCCAAGGATGATCCGCGAGCTCTAAGTGCCTCAAATCCCACTCAAAAAAATTTTAGGTGCAAATTTGGGAAACTAAAACTGCAATATCTTTCAACCTAGGAACAGAAAATAAAAAACATAATTCAGGAATTTCATTATAATGAAAAGGGTATCCAAAATGGTAAAAACATATAAAAATTGAGAAACTTGAAATTTAACTATTTTTGGGTGATACAAGATTGCCCTTACACCACTGGATGCTCCTGCATTAGACACCAAGGGTAATTTTGAGAAGTGACCCCGTCACATCTCAGATGGTTGAGGAAAACCCAACTGGTGAATCATTGCCTTAGATAGCCAGGATGAATCTTCCACAGGCCTTCCTCTCCATTTCACTAGATATTCTTCATACTTCCTATTTCTGGTACTCCTTTCCACACGACTATCCAAGATTTCCTCAATCTACTCCTTTTCTAAAGAAGGTGATGTAGTCCCACACTGTTTCATCATTGGTACTTCCTTTGTGCCACCTTCATGACACTCTGTCAAATCTGAAATGTTGAACACAGGGGAAATGTTGAATCTATCCGGCAACTCTACCTCATATGCATTCCCTGAATTAGGCTTCTTCAAAATTTTACAGGGACCGAACTTCTTCATCTTCAATTTTTTATATGTTCCCACTAGAAACCTTTCTTTCTTCAAGTGGACAATCACTTCATCACCAATCTGAAACTCCTTATACCTCCTCTTCTAATTTGTCTTAGCCTTATACTGCATATTCATCTTGTTAATATGTTCTCTTACCTTCTCATGTATATGCTTGATGTGTTCTACAAAATCTTTAGCTTCAACACTTATTTTCTTCTCTTGGTCCATCTTCCTCAATTCTGGAGCTGTTATGGGGCTACCTCCATACACAATCTAGAATGGTGATCTACCAGTGCTTCTGTTGACAAAATTTTTGTAAAAAAATTATGCCTAGGGTAAGATCAAGTCCCATCCCTTGGGTTTATCTCCTACCAAACATCTCAGTAGGTTACCCAGACTCCTATTAACAACCTCTGTCTGGCCATTTGTTTGTGGATGGTGTGAAGAACTGAACTTCAACTATGTCTTCAGCTTCTTCCACAAGGTCCTCCAAAAGTACCCCACAAATTTGGTGTCATGATCTGAAACAATACTCTTTGGCAGACCATGTAGCCTCACCACCTCTTTGAAGAACAAGTCAGCAGGGGAAATTTTTACTTAAATGTTATCTTGTTTATGGCTCGGGAATCTGTACACATCCTCCACTCCCCATCCTTCTTTGGTGCTAGTACTGCAGGTACTGCACATGGACTCAAACTCTCTCGTATCAAACCCTTTGTCAACAACTCTTGAACTTGTCTGTTCAACTCCTCATTTTCTATTGGAGTCATTCTATGAGCTGCCTTATTTGGAAAACTGGCTCCAGGAATCAAGTCAATCTAATGACTAATCTTCCTTATTGGCAGTAAACCTTCAGGTACATTATCAGAAACAATATCCTAAAACTCATCCAACATCCCAAAAACTTCTTCTAGAACCTTCTCACTATCCTCTCTATTCACTCTAGGAATCAATGCATAACATACACGCTTATGCTTCATACCTTCTAAAATTTTTCTTCCATCTACATAACGAATTCTAGCACTGTTGCATACCTTTTCTTCAGTCTCCTTCAGGGGTTTCAACTTGTGACGAACCCAATCCTTTGTCAAGGAATAAGTGTTTGCAAGGCCATCATGTATAGCTCACCTATCGAACTGCCATAGCCTCCCCAACAACATGTGACATGCATCTATGGGGATAATATCGCAGAGTACCTCATCATGGTAGCTCCTAATCTTGAACTTTACTAGGCACTGCTCATTGACCAAAACTTTATGGTCTTTCTGCAACCAGACAATCCGATATGGATGTGGGTGCCTTTCCCTCTTCAGCTTTAACTTTGTGACCATGTCCTCTGACACCAAATTATCAGTGCTCCCACCGTCAATAATGACATCACAACATTTTCCTTCACACTTGCACCTTGTGCAAAATAGATTCTTCCTCTATTCTGGTTCCTTTTTTTAGTCACTAGAGATCTCTTAATCACTAGGGTTTCTCCCCTTTCAGCATCATCTGAATGTTCAGATTAGGTCTCCTCATCTGCATGTACAACCCTTCCATGACCTTTTGGTCTTTTGTCTACCCTTCCTTGGTGTTGTGGACATTCATAGGCTCGATGCCCTACTTCACCACACTAGAAACACGTTCCTCTAAAACCACCTCTTCCAGATCCTTATCCATATCTCCCTCGTCCTCTACCTCTTTGATCACCACTATTTTTATCACGAGAGCGATAGAAGTTGTCATTCCTTTGGCTTCGGCTGGTACCCACATCTTCACTTTTCTTTTCATCATTATTTTGGCTTCCTAAAGGTCTTCCATTACCCCTTCTGCTTTCACCTCCTCATCCTTTTTTCTTCCCGTCGAATCTTTTGTTTAGCTTCTCTTCCACCTTTAGAGCAAACTGACACACATCCTCAATGGTGGTCATTCTGACTAGGCTTAACTCCTCCTGAATGCTTGGTCATAACCCATTAAGATATCGGGCTACCTTCTCCTTATTTGGCTCTGTGTGGCCCGTTATGATGATTATCTTGTGAAATTCTTCAATATATTCATTCAAAGATCTACTTCCTTGCTTCAACCCTTGCAATTTCTTCAACAAATCTAACTCATAGTCGACTAGTATGAACTGCTTCTTTAGTTTCACTACCATGTGATCCCATCTAGTGATCTTGAATTTTCCTCTCTGATTTCTTTCACAATGGACCTCTTTCCACCAAATACTGGCATGGCCCTTCAACTTCATTTTTGTAAACTTAACCCAATCTGGTTCCTCTATTTCTTCATACTCAAAATATTCTTCTAGCTTGTTGATCCAATTGATCAACTCTTCTGGGTTTAGACTTCCGAAATAACTAGGGACTTCTGCTCTGGGTCTTTTCTTGATCTTTGAAATGACCCTTATTAGCCGTATTTGGTCTTGATCAATTACTTCTTCTTCCTCTTCTACATCTAAACCTTCTTCCTCTCCTTCATCCTCACTTTCCTCCCTCAGGTTCAACCCTCTTCTCAACTACTCTTGTAACGCATCAACCTATCTCTGGAGGGCTGCCAGTGCATCTCTTCCACCACCATCTCTGCCGCCTCGACCAACTCTGGCACCACCACGCCTACTAGGCATCACTCTTGGAGGCATCACCCTTTCACAATATGCTAGCTTGTCCCCAAAAAGTTACCCAAAAAATTAGAAACCCGTCCACAAATAGAGCTTCTCTTTAGTTTGGAGCCAAAACAACATTCAAATTTAAGTTTAGGTAGTTTGGCACATAAAATTTACAACATGAAGTTCAAATTTGAAAAGAGCATTTGCAATTGTATCTTCTAAAAAGTGCCCCAACTTCCCGGGGCCATAACATTTGATCCGGGACTCTGATTAGCGAACCATTTAAACATTTGGAAAGGTCTTGGAGTCAAGAACATTCTCGAAATCCACTATGCCAATTTTGGCAAGCTTTAGGGCTGACTTGGGAGCTCTAAGTGTCTCAAATCCCACTCAGAAGATTTTTAGGTGCAAATATGGGAAACTAAAACTACAATATGTTTCAACCCAGGAATAGAAAATAAAAACCATAAATTGAGAATTTTATTATGACGAAAAGGGTATCCAAAAATGTAAAAACATCTAAAAACTAAGAAACTTGAAATTTAACTATTTTTGGGTGATGCAAGATTGCCCTTACACCACTGGATGCTCCTACATTAGACACCCAGGGTAATTTTGAGAAGTGACTCCATCACGTCTCAGATGGTTTAGGAAAACCCAACCGGTGAAGCATTGCCTTAGATAGCCGAGATGAATCTTCCACATGCCTTCCTCTCCATTTCACCAGATATTCTTCATACTGCCTATTTCTAGTACTCCTTCCCACATGACTATCCAAGATTTCCCCAATCTCCTTTTCTGAAGTAGGTGCTAGAATCCCACACTGTTCCATCATTGGTACTTCCTCTGTGCCACCTTCAGATACTCTGTCAAATTTGAAATGTTGAAGACAGGGGAAATGTTGAATCCATCTCACAACTCTACCTCATATGCATTCCCTGAATCATGCCTCTTCAAAATTTTATAGGGACCGAACTTCTTCATCTTCAATTTGTTATATGTTCCCACTGGAAACCTTTCTTTCCTCAAGTGGACCATCACTTCATCACTAATCTGAAACTCCTCATACTTCCTCTTCTGATCTGCCTTAGCCTTATACTACATATTCATCTTGTTAATATGTTCTCTTACCTTCTCATGTATATCCTTGATGTGTCCTACAAAATCTTCGGCTTCAACACTTATTTTCTTTTCTTGGTCCATTTTCCTCAATTCTGGAGCTGTTCTAGGGCTACCTCCATACACAATCTAGAATGGTGATCTACCAGTGCTTCTGTTGATAGAATTGTTGTAAGAAAATTCTCCCTGGGGTAAGATCAAATCCCATCCCTTGGGTTTATCTCCTACCAAACATCTCAGTAGGCTACCCAGACTCCTGTTATCAACCTCTATCTTCCCATCTATTTGTGGATGGTGTGTAGAACTGAACTTCAACTCTTTCTTCAACTTCTTCCACAAGGTCCTTTAAAAGTACCCCACAAATTTGGTGTCACGATCTGAAACAATACTCTTTGGCAGACCATGTAGCCTTACCACCTCTTTGAAGAACAAGTCAGCAATGTGGATTGCATCATGGGTCTTCTAACATGGAATGAAATCTGTCATCTTTGAAAACCTATCAACCACCACAAAGACTAAATCATTCCCTCGTTATGTCCTTGGCAAACAAAAAACAAAGTCCATACTGATATCCTCCCATGGCCTCTCTGGTATAGGTAAGGGCTGATATAAGCCTATATTCTAACTCACTCTTTTAGCCATCTGACACACCCTGCAGCTTTGTACAAACTTCTTGACATCCCGTGACAACTGAGGCCAATAATAATGTTCACTGATAATGGAAATGGTCTTATCCTGACCAAAATGTCTTGCCATTCCTCCACTATGCTTCTCCTTTATCAGGTTCTCTCTCATGGAACTCCTTGGGATACATAATTGACTTCCCTTAAATAACATGCCATCCTGGATTATGAAATCCAGCCACCTTGTCCTGTCCACTGTAAAAGGTTCCTTGCAAGCTTTCCAAGCCTCTGAAAAAAATTAGGATCTTCTGCGTACAATGTCTTAAGTTCATTGAACCCAACCACTTCAATCTGCATCTTTTTCATCAATGTATGCCTCCTACTTAAGGAATCTGCAACCCTATTTGACTTCCCACTCCTATGTATTAAAACAAAGGTATAACTCTGCAAAAACTCTACCCATATCCTATGCCTCTGATTTAATTTTCCCTGACTATTTAGGTACTGCAAGGCCCGATGATCAGTATATAGAAAAAATTCCTTTGGCAACAAATAATGTCTCCATTTCTTTAATGCTTGAACTATTGCATAAAATTCTTGATCATATAGAGAATAATTTCTCTTGGCATCATTTAACTTTTCACTGAAATAGGCAATGGGCTTACCTTCTTGGCTCAACAATTCTCCAATATCACAACCACTGGCATCACAATCCACCTGAAACACCTTGTTGAAATCTGGGAGGGCTAGAATAGTTTGCTCTGTCACCTTTTGCTTCAACAGTTCAAAACTTTTTGCCGCTCCACTGCTCTACTTGAATTCTTTGCTATCACCTCTCATTATTTCAGTCAGGGGTCGACAAAGACTACTGAAGTTTCTAATGAACTTTTTATAAAAACTAACCAAAACATGGAAAGATCTCACTTTGGTAGCAATTCTTGGGGTAGGCCATTCCACAATAGCCTTCACCTTAGCTGGGTCCATCTTGTGCTGAGACAACAAATCCCAAGTACACTAACTCCCTCTTCACAAAACTGTACTTCTTCAGATTAATCAATAGTTTCTCTTTTCTTAACTTCTCAGAGGCTCTCCAAATATGCATCAGAAGCTCATCCAATGTCTTACTGAAAATGAAAATACCATCTAAATACACAATAACAAAACTTCCGAAAAATTCTTTTAGTACCTCGTTCATGAGCTGCATGAATGTGATTGGTGCATTGGTTAGTCCAAAAGGTGTGACTAACCACTCGTACAAGCCCTCTTTGGTCTTGAAAACAGTCTTCCATTCATCTCCCTCTCGTATCCAGATCTGGTGATATCCACTCTTTAGATCAATTGTTGTGAAGTACTGAGCTCCACTCAAATAGTCCATCAGGTCATCCATCCTTGGTAGGGGAAATCTATACTTGATTGTTATCTTGTTTATGGCTTACGAATTTGTACACATCCTCCACTCCCCATCCTTCTTTAGTGCTAGTACTACAGGTACTGCACATGGACTCAAACTCTCCTGTATCAAACCATTTCTCAACAACTCTTGAACTTGTCTGTTCAACTCCTCATTTTCTATTGGATTCATTCTATGAGCTACCTTATTTGGAAAACTAGCTCTAGGAATCAAGTCAATTTGATGACTGGTCTTCCTTATTGGCGGTAAACCTTTAGGTACATTATCAGAAACAATATCCTAAAACTCATCCAACATCCCAGAAACTTCTTGTGGAACCTTCTCACTATCCTCTTTACTCACTCTAGGAATCAATGCATAACATACACGCTCATTCTTCATACCTTCTAAAATTTTTCTTCCATCTACATAACAAATTCTAGCACTACTGCATACATTTTCTTTGGTCTCCTTTAGCGGTTTCAACTTGTGACAAACCCTATCCTTTGTCAAGGAATAAGTGTTTGCATGGCCATCATGTATAGCTTGCCTATCCAACTGCCACGGCCTCCCAAACAACATGTGACATGCATCCATGGCGATGATATCACAGAGTACCTCATCATGGTAGCTCCTAATCTTTAACTTGACTAGGTAGTGCTCATTGACCAAAACTTTATGGTCTTTCTGCAAACAGGGAATCTGATACGGATGTGGGTTCCTTTCCCTCTTCAGCTTTAACTTTGTGACTATCTCCTCTGACACTAAATTATCAGTGCTTCCACCATCAATAATGACATCACAACATTTTCCTGCACACTTGCACCTTGTGCGAAATAGATTCTTCCTCTATTCTGGTTCCTTTTCTTCAGTCACTAGGGCTCTCCTAATCACTAGGGTTTCTCCCCTTTCAGCATCATCTGAATGTTCAGATTGGGTCTCCTCATCTGCATGCGCAACCCTTCCATAACCTTCTGGCCTTTTGTCTGCCCTTCCTTGGTGTTGTGGACATTCATAAGCTCGATGCCCTTCTTCACCACACTGGAAACACGTTCCTCTGAAACCACCTCTTCCAAATCCTTGTCCATATCTCCCTCGTCCTCTACCTCTTTGATCACCACTATTTTGATCACGAGGGCATTAGAATTTGTCATTCCTTTGGCTTCGGCTGGTACCCACATCGTCACTTTTCTTTTCATCATCATTTTGGCTTCCTGAAGGTCTTCCATTACTCCTTCTGCTTTGACCTCCTCGTCCTTTTTGCTTGCCATCGAATCTTTTGTTTAGCTTCTCTTCCAACTTTAGAGCAAACTAATACACATCCTCAATGGTGGTCATTTTGACTAGGCGTAACTCCTCCTAAATGCTTGGTCATAACCCATTAAGATATCAGGCTACCTTCTCCTTATTGGCCTCTATGTGGTCCGTTATGATAATTATCTTGTGAAATTATTCAATATATTCTTTTACAGATCTACTTCCTTTCTTCAACCCTTGCAATTTCTTCAACAGATCTAACTCGTAGTCCACTCGTATGAATTGCTTCTTCAGTTTCTCTACCATGCGATCCCATCTAGTGATCTTGACTTTTCCTCTTTGATTTATTTCTGACTGGACCTCTTTCCACCAAATATCGGCATGGCCCTTCAGCTTCATTTTTAAAAAATTAACCTGATCTAGGTCCTCTATTTCCTCATACTCAAAATATTCTTCTAGCTCGTTGATCAAATCGATCAACTCTTCTGGGTTCAGACTTCCAGAATAACTAGGGACTTCTACTCTAGGTCTTTTCCCAATCTTTGAAATGACCCTTATTAGCCACATTTGGTCTTGATCAATTACTTCTTCTTCCTCTTCTACATCTAAACCTTCTTCCTCTCCTTCATCCTCACTTTCCTCCGTCAGGTTTAACCCTCATCTCCACTACTCTTGTAATGCATCAACCTATCTTTGGAGGGCTGCCAGTGCATCTCTTCCACTAGCATCTCTGCCGCCTTGACCACCTTTGGCACCACCATGCCTACAAGGCATCACTCTTGGAGGCATCTTTCCTAACCTCGACCGACAACCATGGTCCTTGTGTGAACTACCTCACAATTGATGATCTGTCCACACGCTCAAGAAAAACCCCGCTCTGATACCACTTGATGAGGGTACAACCTGAGACACAGAAAATAACTCACAAACAAGAGAATAATTTTATGATTCAGCAAATGGAGCTTCTTACATGCAAAGGATCTCAAATCCCCAAGTTCTACAACACATGCAAGTTACAGAAAGCTATAGAATCACCCTTTCACAATATGCGAGTTTGTTCCCAAAAAAGTTACCCAAAAAATTAGAAACCTGGCCATAAATAGATCTCGTCTTTAGTTTGGATCCAAAACAACATTAAAATTTGAGTTTAGGTGGTTTGGCGCTGAAAATTTACAACATGAAGTTCAAATTTCAAAAGAGCATTTGCAATTGTATATTCTAAAACGTGCGCCAACTTCCTAGGGCCATAACTTTTGATCTGGGACTGTGATTCATGAACCGTTTGAACCATTGGAAAGGTCTCAAAGTCAATAATGTGCTAGAAATTTGCTATGCCGATTTCGGCAAGTTTCAGGGCCGATCCAGGAGCTCTAATTGCCTCAAATCCCACTTGGAAGATTTTTAGGTGCAAATCTAGGAAACTAAAACTGCAATATCTTTCAACCCAGAAATAGAAAATAAAAACCATAAATTGGGAATTTATTTATGACGAAAAGGGTATCCAAAAATGTAAAAACATCTAAAAATTGAGAAACTTGAATTTTAACTATTTTTGGGTAATGCAAGATTGCCCTTACACCACTAGATGCTCCTGCATCAGGATGTCTAAAATTTGATGAGAATTTATCATGAGCAATGGCAATAGGGGAAAGCCTCCTTCCCAATGACAACCCCTAGTAGATTAAGAACCAAATGAAGTGCACAATCTTAAGTTGAATATGAGCTTGGAAAGTGTTGTTGATTCTAAAATTGCATCTCTGAGGGGAAGAATTCAACCCCCATGGCATGTTGACCTTACTAAGAGTCAAAGAGAAAGGACATATCACTTTATAGAGAAGGTCAAGACTATAGAACTTAAAGAAAAAATATCAATTCCACCACATTCTTAGATGTTTTTGTAGGAGCTGAAGGTTAGCTCAATACCCAAGATCAGCTAAAAAAATGAAAAATTTCCACAAGAGAGTATGCAAGAAATTAGCTTGTTTTATAGACAAAGAAAAAAGTAGGATTAGACAAAATTATGAAATATGTCTTAATCCTATAACATGTGACAAATAACTCAACCTATTATTAAATGACCTAGGACAATGTATTAAATGCTATGATAAGATAAGATAAGATCACAAGACACCTAAGACTTCTAGAAAGATTCATCAGACCTATGTAAACTTAGCATGTACATAGGACCTACTAGTGAACTAGTTAGGTAAAATACCTATTTACACCAACAACCCCCTTAAGTGTAATATAGGGAGTAGATTATTATGCAAATGATTCAAAGATAAAAGGTTGGGTCTTCACTACTAGGCCATTTTAGGTACTCATGTACAATTGATCTCTCTCAAGTGGAGTAAAGGACAATAACCACTAGGGAAAATACCCCTCTCTAAAAGAGAAACTAAAAAAAAAGTCATCATGTACAAGTGATAAAATAACTGATGTATGAAGGGCTCATCAACACCCCCAAGGACTACATCCATCACAAATATATAATTGATAGCCTCCCCATAATGTATAATCTCTTGCAAAAATGGTAAGTGCTTGAAGTCAAAACATGATCTAATGTTGACAAGAAACTTGTTTTTCTTTCAAAGGAAACAAAATCAGGTAAAAATGTAGGAGTACTCCCTATTATAGATAGGAATTAAAAGGAAGAAGCATAAAAATTTATGATGATGTATCTGAATATGCTCATGTGTCTTCTTTGATGATCCCACAAAGTTGGTTTACAATTTCTGGGAGATTCTAATTTTTGGTGAAATCACCTATTTTAGAAAATATAATGATTTAAGCCTTTAAAATTTCCATTTAAAACATTCCAATTGAAGAGTGTTTGATCAAAATAATTAGATCAAACCCCCTTGGATAGAACCCTCCTAATTTTAAACCATACCTATAACAGAGTCTCCTTTACACCTATCAAAATGTTGATAAAAAAAAAAATTGATTTACCATTTGGGGGATCAAATGAATTCATTTAAAATTTATTTTTTGTAAGAATGTATTCCTTATTATAAGCTTCCCAAAAAGTATAATTTTAAATAAATTTAATTTTATTATTATATTTTTTTTTTTTCTTGTGAATGTAGGTTTTTCATTGAAAATCAAACTCTTTGTTCTGCACATGTGGAAAAATAGAAGATTGATTTATTTTTTTTTGAAAAATAAGAGTGCACCAGATATTGAAGTCCTTGATCCAACAAAAAAAATAAAATTGAATTTCAATACATACAAAAAAAGTTACACATTATACGATTGCGCTATGTCTGAATTGTAATTGGTTTAACTTCAAAACTTGATTAAAGAAGAAATATTCAATAAAAAACTATTTAACAAAGTGGAAGCACTAGATATCAGAGTTAAAAATATAAATTCGAAAGAATTATAATTTTATCTTTCATGGAAAAAAAGTTATGTGTTATACCATGAGCATCACTTTTTAAAAATGTTGTTTTCTGAAAAAAAATACTAGTTTTTTATGGAGATGGAAAAATAATTGCAATTTGATTCCAAAAAATTTCAAAAAAAATAAAATTCGAATCCACAAAAAAAATGTCATGAAACTAGAGTTTTTATCATCTTCAAATTCTTAACGGTTTAGCTGTTATAGGTGCCCGAAAGTGAAGATTTAGTCAAAAAAAAATATTTGAGGGTCCAGTTTAGCCAAAAATTATAAACCACTATTGTGGTTGCACATGCTCATGTGTCTTCTTGTCCACTAAAGACAAATATGCCACAATCTAACTAAATACATTCCCAATCAAATAAGAAAGTGACAAACCAAGACTTTGCAAAAAATAACATTGAACAATTTCCAAAGAGAGATCATTTGAAAATATTAGTGCAATGACTATCATCAAAGAGGAGAGATAACCCCTTAAATGTGTCTCCCAAATCTGAAATATGATATTCCAAAAACAAGTCTAAAAAACTCAATAAGAAATCATCCCACAACATCAAATTTGAAGAACCAAAATCATCCTATTGATCAAGAATGATGGGAGCCTCAACCAATGACTCTACAAAAGGAAGAAATGAAGGTAAATGGACAACAACTATCTTTGAAGGAGAAGAAGTAGAATTTGAAGAAACATCATCTTCATCTTTTGAAGATTCAAATTAATCCAACTAATCAGTCCCTTGAATAGTATCATAGTCATAAGGTATCTTGTGTGGAATATTAAAAGGCACAAGATAGTATGAAATAGGATCACCTTGTAATGGTTGAGTTTCAAGATCACCATATATCTCCTATATTTTAGTTTAAAGAGTAGGACACTCAAAATGAATAATAGAAATTAAAATGTTATCATCAACATGAATAGAAATAACTCCTAAGACATGATCCATTTTAGAATTCCAAGAAAATTTCTTACTATTAGTACTTGGAGGGGGAACAATACCAAAAAAATGTGGCCACATCTGAATCCAACAAAAAAATTCTATGATGACATCTCTCTATTTTTTATAGTTTCCCCTTTTCAAGATGATCAAAGAAGGATGAAACACAAACCCCATAATAAACAATGAGAGATCTCAAATATTACAAATATTGAGACCTTCAAGAGTAATTAGACACTCCAAAGGATGGTAAATAATTGTGATGTGGAGAAAAGGGATGTACAATCTAAACCAAACTTTTCACTACATTACATTATGGAGAACCAAAATTGATCACATACACCCACTTGGATACTAACCTCATTGTAAGAGCTAGAATTGTGGATTAGGGTTTTTGTTCTTTCTTTAGGAGAATGATATTAATTTGACCATGCAAATTTAAATCTAGGTCATCTATGAAGCTATAATAAGATAGTGTAAATATAGATAATTGCTCAAATAAAACACAAAAAATAAAGAACAGAACATTAGAGTGCAGAGATAGAGGAACTTGGCATGTAAATTAAGGTTCAAATTTATTTGACATGGGTGGTACCAATGTAGTCTAGAGAATTTTGATCTTAGGAATCAATAAAAAATATTAGAAGGTTACAATCTCTAGGTTCTTCCTTCCTAGAGACTTTAGCTTTTATAACATCATTTATTGTTGAGTAATTCCACTTTTCCTAATTTGTTGAAGTATGAGGCTTCAATGCTTGATCTTGCAAATAGGTCTTTAATCTTTTCGAAAATCCATTTCAAATTTTCCACCTACAATCAAGAGAGGGGAGAAATGGTTAAGCCACATAGGGGCTTGCCTATGTCAAACCTTGTTTTTTGTGTTTTCACCTCCATAAATGGTATGATGTAAAGAGTGCTTACACTTGATTGGGTAGAGGAAAAATGGATAAAACAAGTGATAAATGACACGTGTCTTAACTTACCACCTAGATTCACTTTCCATGATGCATTTAAGTCTTTGTACTCATCTCATACAAGGAAATTTGTTGCTTGATTGAAGGTCTTGCAAGTGTTAGTACTCACAAAATAAATGAACATGAAACATGAATAAAATCACATATAAACTTGATGTATTACAAACATGAATCTTGAATGATGATAATTTATGTAAATTTTATTTATTTTACTCTTGACTACCTTTTAGGATGCTCACACTACTGAATTTGACACCATTTTCCAATGGCCATTCGACAAATATTTGTCAGAAAAGAGACGAAATGGCAAAAATATTTGCGTCACTATTTTTTCGTCGAAAGGCCGACGACGAATTAAACGTCAAAATAATAGGGAAGAATCGTCGGTTTTCGACATCATGAAATGGCTCAGACTTTCATCAGAATATCGATGAACACTTCGTGTATCCACCAACGAATTACACTAGAAGTTCATCGCCATTTCGACGAAATGGGCAAGGAGTAGCGTTGAAACAACACTAGATGTTCATTGCCATTTTGATGAAATGGGCAAGGAGTAGCATCGAAACAACACCAAAAGTTTTTCCAACATGCGACAAAATAGGCAAGTAGTAGCATCGAAACAACATGAAGAGTTCATCGGAATTCTGACAAAAAGAGCAAAGAGTAGCATCGGAAGAACACCAAAATTTCATCAAAAGTGCGACGAAAAGAGGAAGGAGTAGTGTCAGAAGAACACCAAAAGTTCATCAAAAGTGTGATGAAATGGGAAAGTAGTAGCGTGGAAACAACACCAAAAGTTTGTCAAAATTGTGACAAAATGGGAAAGGAGTTACGATGAAACTTTCGTTACAGCTATACCAACTTCGTCGAACCCTTTCATTGATTTGTTGGTGGGTTTCGTCAAAATTGCGATGAAGCATCAATTTTTTTAAACAAAAAATATTCATGGAAATGGACCATTGCGGAGACTAACGACTAATCATACATATAGACTATATATTGGTTTGATGCTTCAAATGATGCATTTCTTATATTAAAAAGTGCATTACCTTATTGAGTTTCTCTTTGTTTAGAGAATAGTTTAATATTCTCTACTTAACAGGGCCAGCCACATGATGGTGGAAGTTCATTTGGCCCATCCCCCCCCTCACATCACTCTCAATTCCCCATACCCAATCATATAACATCAATCATTCATTCATCCATTAATAACATATAACATTCATTAATTAATATATTCACATTCATTCATTAACATATAATATTCATTCTTTCAGTTTTTACATATTATCAAAAATATGGTTGTCATGATATGATTACAATAACTTTTTCTTTTGTTTCTTTTTTAAAGCTACATAAAGCTGAAGTGGAGTATCATTTTCTAAATCAATATATGTCCCCCATTTAGTTGTTTTTCCCTCTCCTTAGTATCTTAATGTATGTCTAATAGTCTACTCATGATGTGGACGCCGCTACAAGGGGGGATTTGATGCAATAAGAAAGAAATGTTAAACTGATATGTTTTATTATTATTGTTACAAGTATTTCATTAATTAAAAGAACATTAGAGTGGTTCTCTTTACCTGATGGGTCCACATCATGTTCCTAAACTTTTGTTATAGACTCATGCTCAACATGTTGAACACCCTATAAATCCTGATCTATAGTTGAAACATGAAAGGTTACATTAATTAATACACCAATTGAAATTAAATATGTTTAAGAGAACATGAGGGTGGTCCTCTTTACCGATGGGGCCACATCATGTTCCTGATCTTCTCTAGCCTGATCATGCTCAACACATTGATCATGCTCTACATGCTCTAAAGTTGAAACACGAAAGGTTACATTAATTAATACACCAATTGCAATTAAATATGTTTAAAAAAACTTTAGAGTGGTCCTCTTTACCTGATGGGGTCACATCATATTCCTGATCTTCTCTAGCCTAATCATGCTCAACATGTTGATCACGCTCTACATGCTCTAAAGTACTGGGATGGACACTATGACCTTCATCTACACATTGTGCTCCACCCTCACTAGGCTACATTCCAATGTCATGTGCAGTATTATCATTGCTTGAATGTTTTAAAAAAATAGGCATGTAATTACTTTATGGTGGAAATTAATATTGAATAGATTTCACAAGTATTCAATTTTAAATAAACTTTATTGAGTTTATTTACCTATGTGTCAGATGCAATGGAAGATTGTGTTTGCCCAGTCAAGACTCTTAGGTGTTCAGCCACAACTCCATAGCCTTGCTAGAAGGAAATTTTTAGGTCCTCTTCTGTGGGAACTCTGTTGAATTCAAAGCCCTACATTTTTGCATAAGATCATGAATTTTGCTTCTATGGTGTGATAAAACCAAAATTGTTTTCAATTTATAATAATTTGGATGCAATATTTCATTTATTGATACTTACAATTCGTGTGGCTAATTTCATATAACCACCAGAGCCAAGTTTGTGTTGCCTATGCTTTTCTAGTCCTTCCTTTGTTTCCTTCAATGTGTCAGACAACCTATGAAAAGTTTGAAATACGTTAGATTATGTAAAAGGAAAGAGTAATCAGTATATAATTACATTGTTGATAGGATCACACATAGCATACTACTTTTTTAAAAAAAATTAATGGCATTTCCATAGCATATAGACATTGAGAGCAAATAAAATATAGAGTTCAATCCATGAATTATAGAAAATAGATTTTTGTTTTTTATATTCATATCATTGATTAAATTTCACAAAAAATACTACAACCGCATAAATATCAGATGGTGATAGTTGTCTATGATACCACATTGTTCATGCATGTCTACCAAAGAATTTTATCAAACAGTTCATTGCCTTGCTACTATGGCTAAAAGCCTAAAATAGGTGCTTTCAAACAAGCTATGGAATGCCTCAAAGAAATGTGGTCTCATGGTGATGGAATGCCATGAAAATCCATAGCAATTTGCTTGTCATGGCATTCATTATGGCATTCCATCACCATGAGACCACATTTTTTTGAACCATTTTTTCAAATAGTTCACTACCTTTTCTATGCTACCACATTTTTCATACATGTCTACCAAAGCATTTTATCAAACAGTTCAACGCCTTCATGCTATGGCTAAAAAGTAAAAACCTAGAACAGTGCTTTTGAACAAGCTATGGATGCAAAATCTACCAAAGCATAATAGTAAGCAATAACATAGACAAGGCAGTGAATTGTTTGAAAAAATGCCTAAAAGAAATGCAGTCTCATGGTGATGGAATGCCATGACAATCCATAGAAATTTTCTTGTCATGACATTCGTCATGGCATTCCATCACCATGAGACTAAATTTCTTTGAGACATTTTTTTCAAGTAGTTCACTGCCTTGTCTATGATACTACATTTTTCATACATTTCTACAGGTATGTGCAGGATCATGATGGGCCAAAAAGTGGCAATATGATGGGTATTTGTAGGGTATGTGGCTAATAACATTTTTTTTACCCAAAATTGATGAAATGAAAAAGGTTTTTAAAGGGGATTCTCAGCTTTCCACCAATATAAATTATGCTTTACTTTGAATTAAAAAATAATTATTATTCATTTTCTATTTGAATTATGACTAAAGTCCTAATTGATAGGCTGATTGAAAAACATCCATAGCTTTCAAATTGTATCACATTTTTGGAATCCAAAACATGCATCACATTCTATGTTTCACATACTATAGGATTAAAAATAAAAATTCAATTATATGAAGTTTTGACCAAGTTAGGTGGTCAAACATATGATTTTTTATATTTTTAAAAGTTCTAATAAAAAATTCATAATTAATTATTTACTTGGAAAAAAAAAAATGCATCACATCCGAACATCAGTCCTCTACTTATGTATAAAATCTTATTAAAAAATATTATCATTTTATTGTGGTTAGGGTGGTCAGAAAGACACCTACTTCTTATTTTTTCCTTGAAATTTAAGTACTGCTGCATTGAAATTTCAAATTTTCACCAAATAGATTTTTTTTTGTTTAAAATAAACCTAGTATTTTAAAAATTTGATGAGGGCACAACCTGAGACATAGAAAATAACCCACAAAAAAGAGAATAATTTTATTATTCAGAAAATGGAACTTCTTACATGCAGAGGATCTCAAATCTCCAAGTTTTACAACACATGCAAGTTACAGAAAACTACAGAATCACCCTTTTGCAATATGCGAACTTGTCCCCAAAAGTTACCCAAAAATACTAGAAACCCGCCCATAAATAGAGCTTATCTTTAGTTTGGAGCCAAAACAACATTAAAATTTGAGTTTAGGTGGTTTGGCACCAAAAATTACAACATGAAGTTCAAATTTCAAAAAAACATTTGCAATTGTGTCTTCTAGAAAGTGCGCCAAATTCTCGGGGCCATAACTTTTGATCCAGGGCTCCGATTCACGAACTGTTTGAACCATTGGAAATGTCTCAAAGTCAAGAATGCGCTAAAAATTAGCTACACCATTTTTGGTAAGTTTTGGGCCATTCCAGAAACTCTAAGTGCCTCAAATCCAACTCGGAAGATTTTTAGGTGCAAATATGGGAAACTAAAACTACAATATCTTTCAACCCAGGAATAGAAAATAAAAATCGTAAATTGAGAATTTTATTATAAAAAAAAGGGTATCCAAAATTGTAAAAACATCTAAAAAATGATAAACTTGAAATTTAACTATTTTTGGGTGATGCAAGATTTCCCTTACACCACTGGATGCTCTTGCATTAGACACCCAAGGTAATTTGAGAAGTGACTCCATCACATCTTAGATGGTTGAGGAAAACCCAACTGGTGAACCACTACCTTAGATAGCTAGGATGAATCTCCCACAGGCCTTCCTCTCCATTTCACTAGATATTCTTCATACTGCCTGTTTCTGTTACTCCTTCCCACATGACTATCCAAGATTTCCTCAATCTCCTCCTTTTCTGAAGTAGGTGCTAGAATCCCACACTGTTCCATCATTGGTACTTCCTCTGCGCCACCTTCATGATACTCTGTCAAATCTGAAATGTTGAACACAGGAAAAATGTTGAATCCATCGAGTAACTCTACCTCATAAGAATTCCCTGAATCATGTTTCATTAAAATTTTATAGGGACCGAACTTCTTCATCTTCAATTTGTTATATGTTCCCACTGGAAACCTTTCTTTCCTCAAGGGGACCATCACTTCATCACCAATCTGAAACTCCTTATACCTCCTCTTCTGATCTGCCTTAGCCTTATACTGCATATTCATCTTGTTAATATGTTCTCTTACCTTCTCATGTATATCCTTGATGTGTTCTACAAAATCTTCGGCTTCAACACTTATTTTCTTCTCTTGGTCCATCTTCCTCAATTATGGAGCTGTTCTAGGACTACCTCCATACACAATCTAGAATGGTGATCTACCAGTGCTTCTATTGACATAATTGTTGTAAGAGAATTCTGCCTGGGGTAAGATCAAGTCCAATCCCTTGGGTTTATCTCCTACCAAACATCTCAGTAGATTTCCTAGACTCCTATTAACAACCTCTGTCTGCCCATTTGTTTGTGGATGGTGTGCAGAATTGAACTTCAACTCTATTTTCAGCTTCTTCCACAAGGTCCTCCAAAAGTACCCCACAAATTTGGTGTCATGATCTGAAACAATACTCTTTTGCAGACCATGTAGCCTCACCACCTCTTTGAAGAACAAGTCAGCAATGTGGACTGCATCATGGGTCTTCTGACATGGAATGAAATGTGCCATCTTTGAAAATCGATGAACCACCACAAAGACTGAATCATTCCCTCATTGTGTCTTGGGCAAACCAAGAACAAAGTCCATACTTATATCCTCCCATGGCCTCTCTGGTACAAGTAAGGGCTAATATAATCCTGTATTCTGGCTCACTCCTTTAGCCATCTGACATACTCTGTAGCTTTGTACAAACTTCTTCACATCCTGTGACAATTGAGGCCAATAATAATGCTCACTGATAATGGCAATTGTATTATTCCGACTAAAATGTCCTATCATTCCTCCACTATGCTTCTCCTTTATCAGGTTCTCCCTCATCGAACTTCTCAGAATACACAATTGACTTCCCTTAAATAACATGCCATCCTGGATTATGAAATCCAGCCACCTTGTCTTGTCCACTGTAACAGGTTCCTTGCAAGCTTTCCAAGCCTCTGCAAAATCAGGATCTTCTGCATATAGTGTCTTGAGTTCATTGAACCCAACCACTTTAATTTGCATCTTTGTCATCAATGTATGCCTCCTACTTAAGGAATTTGCAACCCTATTTGACTTTCCACTCCTATGTTTCAAAACAAAGGTATAACTATACAAAAACTCTACCCATTTCATATGCCTCTGATTTAATTTTCCCTAACTATTTAGGTACTGCAAGGCCTGATGATCAGTATATAGAAAAAATTCCTTCGGCAACAAATAACATCTCCATTTCTTTAATGCTTGAACTATTGCATAAAATTCCTGATCATATACATAATACTTTCTCTTTGCATCATTTAATTTTTCACTGAAATAGGCTATGGGCTTACCTTCTTGGCTCAACACTGCTCCAATGGAACAACCTCTAGCATCACAATCCACTTGAAACACCTTGTTCAAATCTGGGAGGGCTAGAACAGGTTGTTCTGTCACCCTCTGCTTTAACAGTTCAAATTTTTTTGCCTCTCCAGTGCTCCACTTGAATTCTTTTCTATCCCCTCTCATTGTTTCAATTAGGGGTCCACAAATACTACTGAAGTTTCTAATGAACTTTCTATAAAAACTAGCCAAACCATGGAAAGATCTCACCTTAGTAGCAGTTCTTAGGGTAGGCCATTCCAGAATTGCCTTCACCTTCTCTGGGTCCATCTTGAGACCTTTTATTAAGACAACAAACCCCAAGTACACTAACTCCCTCTTCACAAAACTGCACTTCTTCAGATTAATCAACAGTTTCTCTTCTCTTAACTTCTCAAAGGCTCTCCAAATATGCACCAGATTCTCATCCAATGTCTTACTGAAAATGAAAATATCATCTAAATACACAATAACAAAACTTCCCAAAAATTATTTTAGTACATTGTTCATGAGCCGCATGAATGTGCTTGGTGCATTGGTTAGCCCAAAAGGCATGACTAACCACTCGTACAAGCCCTCTTTGGTCTTGAAGGTAGTCTTCCATTCATCTCCCTCTCGAAACCGGATTTGGTGATATCCACTCTTTAGATCAATCTTTGTGAAGTACTGAGCTCCACTCAAATAGTCCATCAGGTCATCCATCCTTGGTAGGGGAAATTTGTAAATGATTGTTATCTTTTTTATGGCTCGAGACTCTGTACACATCCTGCACTCCCCATCCTTCTTTGGTACTAGTACTCTTGGTACTACACATGGACTCAAACTCTTCCATATCAAACCCTTTCTCAACAACTCTTGAACTTGTCTATTCAACTCCTCATTTTCTGCTGGAGTCATTCTATGAGCTGCCTTATTTGGAAAACTGGCTCCAAGAATCAAGTCAATCTGATGACTTATCTTATTGGCGGTAAACCCTCAGGTACATTATCAGAAACAATATCCTAAAACTCATCCAACATCCTAGAAACTTCTTGTGGTACCTTTTCACTATCCTCATTACTCACTCTAGGAATCAATGCATAACACACGCGCTCATGCTTCATACCTTCTAAAAATTTTCTTCCATCTACATAACAAATTCTAGCACTACTGCATACCTTTTCTTCAATCTCCTTTAGGGGTTTCAACTTGTGATGAACCCCATCCTTTGTCAAGGAATAAGTGTTTGCATGGCCATCATGTATAGCTCACCTATCAAACTAACATGGCCACCCCAACAACATGTGACATGCATCCATGGGGATGATATCACAGAGTACCTCATCATGGTAGCTCCTGATCTTGAACTTTACTAGGCACTACTCATTGACCAAAACTTTGTGGTCTTTTTGCAACTAGGCAATCTGATATGTATGTAGCTGTCTTTCCCTCTTCAACTTCAACTTTGTGACCATCTCTTCTGACACTAGATTATTAGTGCTCCAACCATCAATAATGACATCACAACATTTTCCTTCACACTTGCACCTTGTGCAAAATAGATTCTTCCTCTGTTCTGGTTCCTTTTCTTTAGTCACTAGGGATCTCCTAATCACTAGAGTTTCTCTCCTTTTAGCATCATCTGAATGTTCATATTGGGCCTCCTCATCTACATGCGCAACCCTTCCATGACCTTCTGGGCTTTTGTCTGCCCTTCCTTGGTGTTGTGGACATTCATAGGCTCGATGCCCTTCTTCACCACACTGGAAACACGTTCCTCTCAAAACCACCTCTTCCAGATCCTTGTCCATATCTCCCTTCGGCCCTCTACCTCTTTGATCACCACTGTTTTGATCACGAGGGCCGTAGAAGTTATCATTCCTTTGGCTTCGGCTAGTACCCACATCTTCACTTTTCTTTTCATCATCATTTCAGCTTCCTGAAGGTCTTCCATTGCCCCTTCTGCTTTGAGCTTCTCGTCCTTTTTGCTTGTCGTCAAATCTTTTGTTTAGCTTCTCTTCCACCTTTAGAGAAAACTAATACACATCCTCAATGGTGGTCATTCTGACTAGGCTTAGCTCCTCCTGAATGCTTGGTCATAACCCATTAAGAAATCGAGATACCTTCTCCTTATTGGCCTCTGTGTGACCTATTATGATGATTATCTTTTGAAAATCTTCAGTATATGCTTTCACAAATCTACTTCCTTGCTTCAACCCTTGCAATTTCTTCAACAGATCTAACTCGTAGTCCACTGGTATGAACTGCTTCTTCAATTTCTCTACCATGCGATCTCATCTAGTGATCTTGACTTTTCCTCTTTGATTTCTTTCCAACTGGACCTCTTTCCACCAAATACTGGCATGGCCCTTCAACTTCATTTTTGCAAACTTAACCCAATCTGGGTCCTCTATTTCCTCATATTCAAAATATTCTTCTAGCTCGTTGATCCAATCGATCAACTCTTCTAGGTTCAGACTTCAGGAATAACTAGGGACTTCTGCTCTGGGTCTTTTCTCGATCTTTGAAAATACCCTTATTAGCTGTATTTGGTCTTGATCAATTGCTTCTTCTTCCTCTTCTATATTTGAACGTTCTTCCTCTCGTTCGTCCTCACTTTCCTCCCTTAGGTTTAACTCTCTTCTCAACTGCTCTTGTAATGCATCAACCTGTCTCTAGAGGGCTGCCAGTGCATCTCTGTGGCCTCGACCACCTCTGGCACCTCCACGCCTACCAGGCATCACTCTTAGAGGTATCTTTCTTGACCTTGACCCACAACCACGGTCTTGGTGCGAACTGCCTCACGATCGACTATCTGTCCACACGCTCAAGAAAAACCCGCTCTGATACCTTTTGATGAGGGCACAACCCGAGACACAGAAAATAACCCACAAACAAGAGAATAATTTTATTATTCAGAAAATGGAACTTCTTACATGTAGAGGATCTCAAATCTCCAAGTTTTACAACACATGCAAGTTACAGAAAACTACAGAATGACCCTTTCGAAATATGCAAGCTTGTCCCCAAAAGTTACCCAAAAATACTAGAAACCCACCCAAAAATAGAGCTCCTCGTTAGTTTGGAGCAAAAACAACATTAAAATTTGAGTTTAGGTGGTTTGGCACTGAAAATTACAACTTGAAGTTCAAATTTCAAAAGAACATTTGCAATTGTATCTTCTAGAAAGTGCGCCAACTTCCCAAGGCCATAACGCATTCAAACTGTTTGAACCATTGGAAAGGTCTCGAAGTCAAGAACGCATTTGAAATCCACTACGCTGATTTTGGCAAGTTTCAGGGACATTTCGAAAGCTCTAAGTGCCTCAAATCCAACTTGGAAGATTTTTAGGTGCAAATTTGGGAAACTAAAACTGCAATATCTTTCAACCCAGGAATAGAAAATAAAAACCGTAAATTGAGAATTTCATTATGACGAAAAGGGTATCCAAAAATGTAAAAACATCTACAAAATGATAAACTTGAAATTTAACTATTTTTGGGTGATGCAAGATTTCCCTTACACCACTAGATGCTCCTGCATCAAAACTACATTCACTTTGCTATAGATTCTATTTCTTACATATTTTTGAAATAATATAGATAACTTATTCAAATTTTTACGTCAAGTTTCCTAACTCTGATTTTTCTATTTTTTTTGCGACTTAAGGGCCTGCTTTTTCCATTATGATCCTACACATACCCCTACCAAAGAATTTTATCAAATAGTTCATTGCCTTGCTGCTATGGCTAGAAGCCTAAAATAGGTGCTTTCAAACAAGCTATGGATGCTTGGAAAAAATCCATCAAAGTATAATAGTAAGCAACAAGCCACGGTCTCATGGTTTTTTTTGCGCGAAAATCAACTCAATTTTATTCACTTTTTTTTGTAAATTTTAAACACGTTTTTTTGGCAATTTTGCAGTTTGAAATGGAAAAAAATCATTCACCAAAAATTCAATGATTTTTTCAAAAAATCAGGGAAAAAATCGTCCATCCTACAGATTTTTTAAAAATCACGATTAATCGAGATTTTTTGCAGATTTATGCTTCTATATCTCATACCTTCCTTGGCCCAGTGGTGTCTTTCCTTTTTTCTTTTCATCCTTCTCATTTCCATCAGACACCAGGTCCTTCCACTCCCTCTCTGGAAACATGGGGGGGCGCTCATACTTTTTGTTCTTCTCTAAATGTGACCTATATTGGTCTCTCACATACTTAAGATAGGTACTAGCTTTCTTAAGGACCTTGGTTCTATTGAATGTGTTATCACCAAACAACACAACTAAATGGTTAATGAGCTCATTTTTTAAATCTTCATTTTGGGCATTCCACCATGTACGTATGGTGGGCCCAAAGAGCTCCAATGTAATATCACTTAGATGTTTATAAAAAACACCATTTCCTACAAAATGATCATGGGATCAATAGTCTAAAAAGAGCGATCAATAAGTAAATTTCAATTAGATTATATAGAATAATAATTAAAACATTTTAAAGTACCTGGGACCTTCTCTATCTTTACGAGAACAAAATCCTCAGTCACCACAAGTGTGACCGAAAATGTTCCTATACTAGTAATACGGGAAGATCTAGGAAATGTTGCTAAATATCACCAGTACTAGTGGCCTCTGCATCCCCAGGTACATGTCTTGATGCATGTTCTGGTATGTGTTCGCTACTAGAGGGTGCATTAACGGATGCTTGCATGGTATGTGTTTCTGAAATTTCAAACGACAATATAGGCAGGGATGATGGGGTCAGATGATGTGATGTACGCGTAGGAAGATTAGGATGGACACTTGTACCAACCCTTACTCATCGGGAGGCACTTGGAGTACCCTGATCATGGTTGGGAGCATCATGAGGAGGTAAATAACCCTATAAAAACAACACATATTTTAGTTCATGACATAAAAGAGTACAAAATATAAAACCATGAATGAACTTATGTTACAATTAAAGACCTCATGACAGCTTACTTACAAGTTTTGTAATCTCTCAGTCAATACTTTAACCCTCTCTCTTATCTCATCTATTTGAGGCACTATGAACATCAACTTAGTCATTTCTTCATTGCATTTTTTTTGGAGCTTCTTTATCGTATCGAAAGGGTTTGTTGAATAAGTGATGTCATCATCACAAAATATTGACTGCACCTCACTATGGATGCTCTCCTCTACTGTTAGTGCCTTTCCCCGATTAGTCAACTGCAACAAGAATATTAAAAACATTATCAAAATTAACCCAAAAAGCTTATGAAAAAAACATAATAATAAAACATTTTGCTCATATCTAATTTATACAATTACAATGAGGTAAACTTGTCGGGTAGAAGCACCTGAAGATACATTGTGATATGTGCTCTAGGCCAGAGCCTTCTCCATATGATCAATGTCCCCCTATGAAAACTTAAATATAAAAAAACATTACTGAAATGAAACCAATAGACTTGTGAAAAAAAACATAAGAATAAAATAGTATATTGGAGTCATTAATTGGAGGTTGCCCATAAAATGGTACATAGTACGTACCACCCCCATAGTAACTATGTTTGTAACTAAGCGATTCAAATTGTAATTGATTAGCAACACTTCCTCTGTAGTTATTGATTTTATCGCACATATGAATACACGGTTTCCCTCACACGCCTCAAATATGCAATTGGGTTGCTTATTTGTTGACCCAGGTCAAGTACTATTTATAAACCCTACAATATTCTCTGATGCTTTTGGCCTTCCATCAATGTACATAGCCACTCCTTTATTTTGATCCTTATCTTTTAGTTGTATATAATTTGCTGACAGTGCATACCTATGCATACTTTGTGTATATCGAACCAGTTGCATCCAATCTTTGTAACTGTAATAGGGTCCAACATACTTCATCAATTTAGTAGATTTTTCATAATAGACCTTTATGCCATCCATGCAAAATAGGCCCAAATCATGTAATGATGATGGTGCTATGTGATATATCTTCTCGTTGACACAAAAATCGGTGTTTATTAGAGGAAGTTCCTTGGGTACCTATTTTTTTCATAGATGTTTGTACCTCAAGGGCACCTCGACATTTCCTATGCTCTCATCATCATATGAACATGACCCCCCTTCAACAAGAAAAAAATCCATGCGTTTACGGAATTTTCTTCTAATCTTTTGATGTCTAGTTGATCTCCCTCTTTTAGACATACTACATGTCTCGCTTTCCTCTTCTCTTCCTGAATTTCCCCCGCTCGAGGAAGACAAATCTAAAAAATACCTATTTGGTGGTACCTGCACTCATAAGGATTTTGGATGAATTTCTTTCATGGTGATGTGATCCCAAGGTGACATTATGATTAATCTATCATTTCATCACTAGAATTTCACAGGTTATAAGGTAATCAAATCTTGATAGATTGCAAGCTATTGTTACTACCATCCAAATGTGTGCATCACAAATCAAATCTACTTAATGTTTTAACTCCCAAACTTTGTAACAAGTGTTAAATGTGACTATGGTCCACTAGTCACACAATGAAGGCCTCAAATCTATTCTCTAATTGTAATCAAAGGACTTTTTCTCTTCATTCAAGTAAATAAACTTGAAGGGAAACACCACCAAGTGGTTTATTGGACACCTACATGACTAAAAATAGAAACAAATTTACATTTAATTTCCATATGTCTAAGTGGTTAATAGGGAGGGAGTGTGTACTAGGCCTGGTTAAGTCATCATAAGTTTACGCTTTGGTAATAAATTTTTTTTAAGTCATATTAAATCTTCCTATGTCTAATTACTAGGAATTTTTGGTATGTTTTAAGGTAGGATGATTGATGAAAGAGCCCAAAGACTAGCCTTTCTCCATGGTATCCAGGTACACATAGCAGTGGTCTTCTCTTATACAGTTGGACATGATTTAAAGAACTTAGCTAGGAATTATTCATTTAACCTAAGGTTTTCTCATAATTCTATCATTGGAAAAGTATGATCAAATTCTTCTATTATGAAGAATTGGTCTATATGCCTCTACTAATCACTATAAGTGTTTGTAAGGATAAAATGACTAATTGCATCAAGTAGGAGAGAATCAACTTTGAGTTCTTCAAAGATTATATTCCTCTATTCATAATTTTTAAGGGTTGTGTGTGGAGAAGGTTATCACTACCAAGAAGGGAGGAGACCTTTCCTTGTATTCTTTTATAATTTTCATTATTCTTATTTATTTTACACCTACATTTACAAATACACATACATATGTATTTACTGTTTTCATTTATTTCTCATGTAGTTTAATAGTTTGATCGATTTCATATTATGCGTTGAAGACTTTAGAATTTCAATTACATTTATTTATGGATATGTTGTATCTATAACACTACAAAACCATATGCTCTTTGCATTTACACTTGCATTTGGAAATACACATTTATATACATAGATATAGATTTCTTTAATGATATGTTGCATTTATTGTTGTAGGAGATGTTGGAGTTAAAATGACACTGAGAGGGGGGGGTGAATCAATGTCTTAATAGATTTGACCAATTTTCACATATTCAAAAAAAACATAGCTCAGATTTGATCTCAATATTATTCTGATTAATGCATTCATGAGTTGAATGTAATCATTCATAAACAAAATTGAGAAAAGGAATAAACCCAACAAAGAAATGAAACAACAACACAGAAAAATAGAGAGCACACAGAAGAACCAAGATACAAAAGTTTTGCTGAGTGGAAAACCCTCCTGGGGTAGAAAAACCACTCCTAAACTGCCTTACTGGCTTAATCTTCAAAACCACTTTTAACAATACCTTATAGGCTAAATTTCTGAGCACCAACTCAAGGAGCACCAACCCCTCATTTAGAGACACCAATCTCAAGGAGCACCAACCCCTTACTCAGATTACAGAATTACAATAAAAATGTATCAGAGGATCACTTTGTTTACAATTAAGTTTATAACACTCTGCATCTAACACTCTAGGAATTGAACTCTTGTATTACAGAGTTTTCCAATACATCTCTTGATACGACCAAAATAACTAACTCTCAGAATTATAGACCAACAACATCTCCACTATTTTCAACATTATTTTTTTATATATATTCGATGTGTGTTAGTTACGAAGAGATCTTCAACAAGCGTTTTCCACCAGATTCTCAAATTCTCTTACTGATTTTTGAATATAAAGCTAATTCATAATGATCTGTAGATGAGGGAAAAAATCAGAGTAACATCTATCCATAGAGATTTTAATTTTTGTGCTGAATCAGGAGATTTCAAATTGTAACATAAATATTTTCATCATAGTCATGACAGCCCACAAATAGAAAATCATATCCTTTGAAATCTCAGAGAATATTTTCCAGAGATTCGATACCAACCAAAGAAGTCTCCATGCAACTATACTTAGAAAAATACATGTCATCCATAGAATAAGAGTTTGTTAAATGATCGCTGAGTCATCCAGACAAGTATGCCAAAGGAAATTATAATGTTGATTGTTCCTTTTGTCCATGTCCATCGCCATGACTTTCTGCTGTCGGGGAGAAACCATATCGAAGACCTTTTATGTTTCCCTGAGATCACATTTTTGTTGTATTTGTTTTAGTCGTTGAGACACAAGAGTCGGAGAAATGTCATATCAAATTCATAATGTTACGTCGAGAACCAATTTGATACACATTGTCGCTTTGACAATTCAAAACCTATGTCGAAGGCTTTTGCCATTTCCAAGTCACCGTGACAATACAAAGTCAGTGAGATGTTATATAGACTTCCCCTTGTTTTTTCAAAACATACTGAGCTCAGCCTATATCATCAAGAGAATTCACTTCTCATACCGATGGAGATCTTTAGTGAGACACAAGGTATTCATTAAGACCATACCCCGAAGAAAATAACTCTCACCGATGAGCCTTCGAAAGAAACCCCTTATGTGACGTCTCTGTGACTTTTTGATTCTTTCATCGATGCAACCTTCTCCCTTATGAATGTCACTATAGCATACCGTCATCAAGGAGACCTCTTGTAGAATATATTGTGTCATACTGAAAGCCCTTCATTCACTCAGAGTCGCTGAGACATTACAAATCTCTCGCTGAAAGTCCCTCAAAAGACTTAGTCGCCAAGACTTGACGGGTTTGGTAAGACATTATATCGATAGCCATTACTTTCACCAAAATACTACATGACCATTTCTATTCGCTGAGACTTCTAGAATGTCCTGCCGAAGTCAATTCTCCAACAGTGGTTGGTGTGACATTGCAATCTCGCTGTGACTTCATACTGATATTTTTACACTATGCCAATATCCTTCCACATGCACTAGTCGGTGAGTCCAAGAGGAGTTCGCTAAGATGCTAAACTGAATACTCCAAGTCTGGCTGAAGTGAATCCCATATGTGATGTCGGTGAGACAAAAACACTTTGCCGAGAGCTATTCTGAAAACCCTGACTCTTGCCGATATGCACTTTCTTTTGTCGGTCACCAAGACACAAAATGCTCAATGAAACATCATGCCTATAGGGATTTCTTACGCCGATGAACCACCTTATGAGTTAGTCGGCGAGACCCGACTCAATCAGTAAAACCTCCCAGCAGTGAACAATCCTCATGCCAATAGACTTTTCTACTGTCACAAAGACCATGAACAATGTCATGCCAAAAGCTGTCAGAATGTTAAATTCAATTGCCATAACATCAGAAATGTCTTGCTGATAGGAAACTCAGACATTTTAAGGAGGATCAGTGAGATCCTACCATTCTCACTCCAATATGAGTAAGCTTGAAAGAGAAACAACCAATACATGTGATATGCAAGGAGAACGATCTTTCAAACTCTGTCAGTCAAAGATATAGAATTCATAACTTGAACCAGAAAACTCATCACCATGAAAATGAACCATAACAAGTAACTTTATGTAATAGCCAAGAGACATCAAAGAAGTGCCATAATAAATCATAAAGATCCAAACTGAGACTGATGAACAAAGAGAACCAACTAAAAGGGATTTTGACATCAAGGACAAACTATATGATCAAAACTGAGATCCAACAAACTTCCCCTTTTTCCTTGATGGGAAAACACAAATGACTCTCCCCCTTTTTTCCTCAATGACAAAGGATAGAGGAGAAGAATGTGCAATGCTAGAAAACACAACTGAGAAACCAACTGAGTACCATAAGAACTGGTTGCAAATAGAGCAATAGTGTAGCATGCATATTGTTTAACTTCACATCACCAATGCAAGATAGAGCATCATTCTGTAACAACACAACTTCACTCACTTCAAATGCATAGAAATTATCAGAGAAATCAGTAGTAATAACCTGTGCAATAACTCCCACTTCGAAATCAGAAACTTAATAACATCATCCAGATAATCTTTCTCCAAGGCAGCATACCAATGCTCTCTCCTTTTGTTTCTACCAAAACATGAATTCATGCAACTTTCATTTATATAACTTTCACTCACTTTCACAGAAAGTACTCAATTTCAAAGTTGAAAAATAAGTCCCACCCATTCATGATGAGGTTAATACTACCAGTCACCTTCCTTCATTGAAACACAAATAATAGAGCATATCCCATGAACATACAGAGTTCTCATGACTATTGTAGCAACCTACTTTGATCACTGTATCATACTCAGAAGACCAAAACACTCAATTCCTTCAAAAAAACTTGCAAAAGACATTGTAACTATCTTCATTCAGCACACAATCTTAACTCAACTTCTTCAAGCAACACCGAATAATATCATCACATAAATAATTCATAACATCAAACATGTTTTTCAATCACTATTCTCCAATGATAAATCCATCTACCTCCCTTCACAAACAAAGGCTTTCTTATCTTTAGTATGTTTAGGAACTCACCTATATGTCTCCACACTGCTCAAAGATTTCATAAGGACATACCATTATTTCCAAAGCCCAAGCATCCGAAAAGTTCATTTAAAAAACAACTTGCACAGTCATTTCATTTTTTTTTGAAAACTGTCAACCTTAAACCAAGCAAAAACATTTCTTAACATCTTATACCACCAAAATCAAATGCAATATGTCATACCTCATTCTAGACTCCATAGGGGTAAAATATATTACCATAATAGACTCCCCCTAAGTCTTTGCTTCTTCTCAAGACCTAGAAGGCAACACTTGTGCAAGGAGTGCATAAGGGGTTTTCTCATAAGCATCTTTATTGCTCTTCTTCTCATCTTGATTTCTCTTTCTTCTCTGCTCCAATGAAGACTTTTTCACTTGTTTGCTTGAAGAACCTATCTTTCTATTGAATTTGCATTGCTGTACTTTATGTCCAATGTTATTACATCTAAAACAAATGACCTTCTGATTATTCTAAGAAATAGAGGACTTCCTACAAACTCTTCTCAAGTGACCAAAATTGTTACAGTTGTAACACACCACATCCTTATTTCTAGGGACATTAGAATGATTCTTATTTGACCATCTTATGCAATCAATTGCCTTATGACCATAGTCATTACAAACATAACAATATCCTTGGAAAGAATGATTATACTTGAAAGAATGATCATGCCAAGGATTTGAAGATCTGAAGACATTTTTCCTTTCTCTATGAATACCTTTAGATTGTCTTCTAGTGTCAATGTTATCCTTTGATGCAACAATACTATAAACAAGATCAACCTTCATTCTTGGTGTTTGCTTAGTTGTAAACTTCTTTCCATCTGAAGTAGTAAACACCGTTTCATGTTTAGATTTGTGTGCAGAGCTTTGTCCAACCTCATAAGAAACTCCTATAGGATCTTTAGAATGCTTTTGCCTGCCCAATATCTCATTCAATATATTAGTACTATGATCAAATTTTTGAATTTTACCAGATTGAGCATTGATACATTCAAGCTCTTTTCTTAAAGCAACTACTTCTTCAAGTTTTAGACAAACAATCTTTTTAATCTCCAAATCAGAACTCACAACATCTGCAATCCTCTTATATTCTTCAATTTCAATATTCTGACTTCTAATCATATTGTCCTTAAGAGTTAGTTCTATTAACAAGGAATCATTATTTGAACATTTCTTTAAAGAATCAATCTCATTTTCTAGTATATTACACAGTTCATCCTTGTCATTTAACTTGACTTCCAAACTCTCTTTTTGTTGAAGCTGTCTTGTTAAGAACTAGTTTTCTTTTCTAAGCTGCTTAATAGTATCTAAGGCACATAGGAGTTCACCTTCCAAATCAACCTCACTTTCCAGTTCATCATATTCTAGTTCAGAGTTAACTTCATCCAAAGATTGATCTACATCTACACAAGTTTCTTGATCATCTAAATATTCATTAAAGATCTCCCTAGACTTCTTTTCAAAATTATAAAGGTTTACACCTTCTTCACTCTCAGATGATTCACAACTTATTTTAGTATCAAAAGATATCTCCTCTTGTAACTCACTATTCTGATTCATTTCAGTCAACTTGTCCCAAACTTCCTTAGCACTACTGTAATGAATGACTTTTGTAATTATTTTATTTGGCAAGTTATTAAGAATAACATTTATAGCTCTGGTATTGATGTTGCAGATATAGTACAACCCTTTTCTACTGCTGCCCACACTTTAGATCCTAAAGAGAGTAAGTATGTTTCCATATAATAAAGTTTGTTTCTTCAAACTGAGGAGTTCCAGATCTAGGATACTCTACCATTTCAGAGCTACTATTTATGAACTCTTCCTCGTTATTCCTTATACTAGATTCAGGTTGAGCATGATGAACAACATTTTGCTGAGAACATCTTTTTCCCTTATTCCTTCTGTTCTTTCCCATATTAACCAAACTACTCCAAGACACCAGGAACAATCCTAGATGGTTTAGACCTATTAGAGGACCCTATGCTATGATACCAATTGTTGGAGTTAAAATGACACTGAGAGGGGGGGTGAATCAGTGTCTTAATAGATTTGACCAATTTTCACATATTCAAAAAAACATAGCTCAGATTTGATCTCAATATTATTCTGATTAATGCATTCATGAGTTGAACGTAATAATTCATAAACAAAATTGAGAAAAGGAATAAACCCAATAGAGAACTGAAACAACAACAACAAATACAAATAGAGAGCACATAGAAGAACCAAGATACAAAAGATTTTCTGAGTGGAAAGCCCTCCTGGGGTAGAAAAACCACTCCTAAACTACCTTACTAGCTTAATCTTCAAAACCACTTTTAACAATGCCTTATAGGCTAAATTTCTAAGCACCAACTCAAGGAGCACCAACCCTCATTTAGAGACACCAATCTCAAGGAGCACCAACGCCTTACTTAGATTATAGAATTACAATAAAAATATATCAGAGGATCATTCTGTTTACAATTAAGTTCATAACACTCTGCATCTAACACTCTAGGATTTCAACTCTTGTATTACAGAGTTTTCCAATACATCTCTTGATACGGCCAAAATAACTAACTCTCAGAATTATAGGCTAGTAGCATCTCCACTATTTTGAACATTGGTTTTTTATATATATTCCAAGTGTGTCAGTTACGAAGAGATCTTCAACAAGCGTTTTTCACTAGATTCTCAAATTCTCTTACTGATTTTTGAATATAAAGCTGATTCATAATTATCTATAGATGAGGGAAAAAATCAGAGTAACATCTATCCATAGAGCTTTTAATTTCTGCACTAAATCAGGAGATTTCAAATTGTAACATAAATATTTTCATCATAGTCATGATAGCCCACAAATAGAAAATCATATCCTCTGAAATCTAAAAGAATATTTTCCAGAGATTCGATACCAACCAAAGAAGTCGCCATGCAACTATACTTAGAAAAACACATGTCGGCCACAAAATCAAAGTTTGTTAAATGATCGCTGAGTCATCCAGACAAGTATGCCAAAGGCAATTATAATGTTGATTGTTCCTTTGTCCCTGTGCATCGCCATGACATTCTGCCATCGGGGAGAAACCATATCGAAGACCTTTTATGTTTCCCTGAGATCACATTTCTATTGTATTTGTTTTAGTTGTTGAGACACAAGAGTCAGAGAGATGTCATATCGAATTCATAATGTTACATCGAGAGCCACTTTGATACACACTGTCACTGTGACAATTCAGAACCTATGCAGAAGGCTTTTGCCATTTCAAAGTCATCGTGACAATACAAAGTCGGTGAGATATTTTATAGACTGCCCCTTGTTTTTTTGAAACATAATGAGCTCACCCTATATCACCAAGAGAATTCACTTCTCATACTGATGGAGATCTTTATTTAATCAGTGAGACACAAGGTATTCGTTAAGACCATACCGTGAAGAAAATAACTCTCACCGATGAGCCTTCGAAATAAAACCCTTTTGTGATGTCATTGTGACTTTATGGTTCTTTCCTCGATGCAACCTTCTCCCTTATGAATGTCGCTATAGCATACCATCATCGAGGATACTTCTTGTAGAATATATTGTGTCATACCGAAAGCCCTTCATTCACTCAGAGTCGTTGAGACATTACAAACCTCTCGCCAAAAGTCCCTCAAAAGACTTAGTCACCAAGACTTGATGGGTTCGCTGAGACATTATATCGATAGCCATTAGCTTCACCGAAAGACCACATGACCATTTCTGTTCGCCTAGACTTCCAAAATGTCCTACTAAAGGCAATTGTCCAACCATGGTCAGTGTGACATTGCAATCTCGTTGTGACTTCATACTGATAGTTTTACACTATGCCGATATCCTTCCACATGCACTAGTCGGTGAGACCAAGAGGAGTTCGTTGAGATGCTAAACTAAATACTCCAAGTCTAGCCAAAGTGAATCCCATATGTGATGTCGACGAGAAAAAAACACTTCACCAAGACCTATTCTAAAAATCCCGACTCTTGTTGATATGCACTTTCTTGTGTCACTCGCCAAGACACAAAACGCTCGATGAAACATCATGCCGATAGGGATTTCTTATGCTGATAAACCACCTTATGAGTTAGTCGGTGAGACTCGACTCAATTGGTAAAACCTCCCAGTGGTGAACAATCCTCATGCCGATAGACTTTTCTACTGTCGCCAAGACCACGAACAATGTCACATCGAAAGCTATCAGAATGTTAAATTCAATCGCCATAACATCAGAAATGTCTTGCCAATAGGCAACTCAGAAATTTTAAGGAGGATTAGTGAGATCCTACCATTCTCACTCCGATATGAGTAAGCTTGAAAGAGAAACAACCAATACATGTGATATGCAAGGAGAACCATCTTTCAAAATCTGTCAGTCAAAGATATAGAATTCATAGCTTGAACCAGAAAACTCATCACCATGAAAATGAGCCATAACAAATAACTTTATGTAATAGCCAAGAGACATCAAAGAAGTGCCATAATAAATCATAAAGATCCAAACTGAGACTGATCAATAAAGAGAACCAACTGAAATGGATTTTGACATCAAGGACAAACTATATGATCACAACTGAGATCCAACAGGAGAGAATGCAGTAATTGCATTTACATTTACATTTAAAAAATACATATACATACATATATATGTGTGTGTGTGTATGTATATCATTTATATTTAGTGTTCAGAAGCAACCCACTAGGTCTGCACATGGATAAAAATTCATAAAATTAGATCTCCCATACATTTTTTATTGAAACCTAGGCTTGAACCTCTCATTTCACATGCTTTTCTTCATAAAACTATTGAGGACAGTAGCTATACCTTCTTTATTTCTCATCCTACGCCCTATTCATGCATCCTACAACTACAACAGTATCCATGGGGCCTCTTACACAAGCTATGTACAGTAATCACAAAAAGTGTAAGAGCCACTTTATATCATGTTTGGACTAAAAAACCCTAAAAAATAGGGTAACTCAGATTATTATTTTTTGGTGAGCTGTATGGACAAAATCATTAGCATCAGCTCATTCTTGGAGTCTTTTGAAAGAGAAAAGAATGAAGTGGTAGTTATGTACAAACCTTATAGTGTCAAGGTGAATGAGGAGATCAATTTTGATTGGCCAACTAATGAAGAGTACAAGGTGGTCCAATTGGCTGGTGACACGTGTGCTTTCTAGCTTGATGCTTGTTTGCTCCTTTTTCTATAAGAAGGATTTCGAGGCCAGAAGTATGGGTTACCAAGTTAGTTATTTTTGTTCGAGTCTAGATGAAGTTGCAGAGCAAATTGTAAAGTCTGATGGTTTTAGGGAAAATGCAATTTAGGTTTTTAGTCATTCTATAGTAGGTTTTGAATTCATGAGGATTTGATGTTTTATGACAGTACTCGCATTTGAATTGATATGATTAATCCAAACTCATGTCTCTCCATTGTACAAGCATATTTTAATTTTGAATAAAATGATCAAGGGTTGTTTCGTTCATCTCACTGTTGTGGTGTGTATGATTCATGTTTTAGGTTTAATTCAAGGAATTAATTAAAATGCTTGAATGGGATTATAGGTGGATATGTTCTATATAGCTTTTTTTTGTCTTATCTTATACCATTTTATGAGAATGGGGGTGCCAATGTATGAGAAGATCTTAAAAACTAGGCATCAAATTTGAAGGTTAAAGATAATGGGGGTGCCAAACTTATAGTACTCATTTCCCCTTGGTCATTGATTTTCTGTGAGTGCCCTCAACCTTGTCCTCAGCATTGGTATTGACCTTTTTTTCACTCCTCCAAACTCTTCCTTGGTGCTGATATTGACCCTATTTTCACTCCTCCAAACTCTTCATTGGCATTGGTATTGACCTTGTTTTATCTCCAAACTCTTCCTCGGCACTGGTATTGACCTTGTTTTCACTCCTCCAAACTCTTCCTTGGTGTTGGAATTGACCTTGTTTTCACTACTCCAAACTCTTTGTCGGTGCTAGCATTGACCTTTCACTTCTCCAATTTGACAAGCTACAACCTTGTTTCATTAGCTTTTACAGTATGTTAATTAAGTTCAAAATTTTGGCAACATTTAGCTAGGTTTTAATATTCTACAATATAGTTAAGTATATATTAGCTATATTTTACATAACAATATTAAAATTTGAATCAAAATGATAATTTCAAGCTCACCTCTCTCCACTATATGTGCATATCTGAACTTTGAATAAAATAACTAATGGTTGTTTCATTCAACTCACTATTGTAGTGTGTATGATTCTATTTTAGCTTTAATTTAAGGAATTAATTAAAATGCTTGAATGGGATTATAAGAAGATATGTTCTGCATATCCGATGGTTTTAGAGAAATGCAATTTAGGTTTTGAGTCATTATGTAACAGTTTTTGAGTTCATAGAGATTTAATGTTGTATAACAGTACTAGTATTTGAGTTGAAATAAAAATTCGAGCTCATGTCTCTCCATTGTACATGCATATCTAAACTTTGCATTAAATAACTAAGGGTTGTTTTATCCATCTCACTATTGTGGTGTGTATGATTCTATTTTAGCTTTAATTCAAGGAATTAATCAAAATGCTTGAATGGGATTATAGGCAGATATGTGTTGTATAAGGATTTGATAATTAGTCCTGGGTTAGAATGTATACTGATGAAATTGTAATGCAATATTGTCAGGGATCTTATATGTGATGTATTAAATCTATTATAAACCTCTAGATGCTTATGAATTTGACTCCTGCAATGGATATATGACACTGATCTAAGTTATAATTATTAATGTAGTTCAGTATTTGTTTGTCTTTCCCTAGGGCTTGCTACAAATTGCAAATCATTGACAATATTATACAATGGATTGTGTTTATTTATCTCACACTCCAGATAGTTGATATTGTCTATGAACAACCAATTCTAGTTGACATTATCTTATCGTGTTAAGCTATTAAGTGAGATCATCTGCTATTGTTAATGTTGTTTATAATAATGGTGCAAAGGTTGTAAACACATTAAGGGATCACCCTCCTGGGTCTTGCAGAGCCTGAAGTGTAGGAGGCTTTTAAAGCCCTCATCAGTTGGTCCAGGTCCTTTGAGCTACCTTCGATTGGAATTGGAAATTCCATAGGTAGATTAGAAGACAAGCCTGGTTACATTGTAAAAAGAACCAACATACATGTCAACCACTGAACAACCACCTCTACAACTGAATTTTAATCTTTTATGATCACATGAAACATAAAACACACTAATTTGAAGGTTTTTAACATCACTATTGAAATGTTTTAATTTTTTGACCTTTCAAACATTAAAAATTACATCATTAAATTAATTATGTAATGGCATAAAAATTAAAAACATCATGAATTAATTATGTAACCACATAAATCAAATATAATTCTATCAAGAAATTAATATCAAATAGATAATATAATTGCATAACTTATACATTTCAAGGTCATTGATCTTCTTCTTCATCCAACTCTTTGTATGTATCATCGGATCTAGATTCGACATTGTAAGGATTGGTCATATCATCATCATCGTCATCGATATCAGTTTTGATAATGTCATCATCCACATGGATATCATCTTCATGAACATTAACTCCTACATCATCATGATCTAGTTCCTCCTCTTTGACATCTTCATCAGAGACATCATCAACTAACCGTTCATCTTGATCATCATCTACATCATCTTCTAATTCTTCGGTATCTTCTTCTTCCACCACATTATACTTTACCAACCTTCCTCTTGGATCATGTCTAACAAAAAATGGCCAACTTGGTTTACCTGGAACCTCTGAGTAAAATACCTACTCACATTGGCTTGGAAGAACATAGGGCTCATTTCTAGCTCACTCGATCAACCTTGTATTAACCATGGTAAATCCATTATCACGTTCAATAATAGTTCTCTCAGGATTATTTTCATTCAATTGTAGCTTGTACCATAGGAAGATGAACAAAATTAATCCAAAGGACTTAAAGTCACACTCAAGTATATCATCCAAAATCCCATAGTATCAATTTTTTGAGACTTCTGGATGTATGTCGCTTCTAGATGAAACGTTAGTCACCTGAAAGATTGCAGTTATACTAGAATAATAAGGTTTCTTCATGCCATCCAAAATTTTGATTCAAAATTTATGACCATTGCACCACATAGCCTTGTGGTGTTCCACCTGTAATATGTCAAACATGTAAAAAATAGTGCAATATTGTTAGTTGATAAACATATTTATTCTTGGCTGAATGTATGCAAAGAAAACAATCTCAAGATATATATACATCAATATAATTGAAAATAATTAAATAATATGGGTGATTAATGTATTTATATGTACCTTTTTATCTCTTAAACCATATGCTAAATCAATTTCCCTTTGTGTAACATTGGAATCTCCATTACGATGAGCTTCTTTAACCAATGAAGCCACACCTTCCCATGTTAATGTGTGACCAGATTGTTGAGATCATTCAATCCATACCATCATCCAATCAAGATTTTTGGCGATGTACAAATGTAGTGCATCCCACTCTCAACCAACTGTACCAAAGAAAAATGAAATTAAAAAATGATGTATAATTAGTTAAATACCATAGGATACAACCTTAATTTATAATTGATGTATATTGAAGATTAAAAATTAAATAAGTACAATATACATAAAAACCATATGTAAAATGCATTCCAATTAATCTCCATGACCATCTTATAATTATCTCTCACTTTCCTCAATCTACTTTTCCCCAACAAGTACTCCCCTTCAAAAATTTTAATGGAGTTGGGATCCCAAATGCGATCTACATGGATCTTTGTTGTAAACTTTGAAATATATTCACTAATGTAAACCATGGTCTGGTATACAATATATCCCTCCACCATAGAACCCTTAGGATGTGCTCTTTGTCTAACCAAAGCCTTCAAAAATTTCAAGTGCCTCTCAACCATCCACATTGACCTTGTGTGTACAGTTCCACACAATTCAATCTCCTCAACTTGGTGTATGAGGTAGTTTTCTTGTGGATTGAAAAATGTTGAAGGTAGACACTTTTTCATTTTACACATTAGACGAGGAATTTTTCTCTTCCAATAATTTATATCTTCTTTATGGATTTCTTTAGATGATAGCCATCTACAAGTGATTCAAGGCACAAATATATTAACGAGATTTAACAAAAATATACAGTAAATTACATAACAAGTAAAACAAATGAAAATTATAAGATGTATACAACTAATTGAACAAATCTCACTACTTACCTCATGTATTTTTCAAGATCATATATAACTTTCTTGAAATTTTTGCCAAAGTTGTCTAGGAGAGATAGAGGTAGAACGTACTGTAACAATTATAAAATGATCTTTTCATTATTTTTTCAAAAGTAGTAAACACAATACATTGAAAGGTACATGCATTATACAAGTGTATATAATATACCAGAATAATTACTGTAATGAAGGTATGCCAATCATGCGTTTTCATCCCTGACCCAAATTCGCCATTCTTTGTTATTATATTGTTTATGTTCACAGCAAATCCTGTGGGAAATCAATTTTTTTGTATGAATTTTTTTATAGAATTACTTTGCTGCTCTATTAATAACCAAGGAAGTGAACTTATATTAATTTGGTCTCCATCACTATTTAATTGAATGAAATTTTTCATTGCATGATTGGCTTCCTAAATGTCACTACAAATTTTGACATTTTTTTCTTTGTCATGACTTCCATCCAATATTTTCCATAGCGTTTCTGTTATATTCTTTCCAATATGCATTGTATCAAACAAATGCACAATTTGTAGCTTTCTATAGTAGGGCAACCTACTAAATTGTCTGGGATAACTTTTCAGTCCCTATGGAAGCCAACCATTAATGCCTTGATGACCTTCATGAAGCATATAAGTTAAACAAATTAACAACAACAATCATTGTCAATTACAACATGAGTAAACACAACATAATATAAAAATATAAATTCAAAACATATCATATATGATAGATAAATAATTTGATCTGATGTATAACCTTGACGATTAATTCTATTATATTCTAACTTCCATAGGTGAGGTGACATTCTTCATGGTTTTGATGTAGTCTCCTTTTTCCCATTGATTTTTTTTTTCCATTAGTTCGATACTTATGATTTCTATGGAGGAAGTGCCTATACTCATCAAACACCTACTTTCCTAAACTTGTTGAATGACGAGATTTCATCTTTGGACCACAAATTGGACATGCAAATTTTCCCTTTGTTTGAAGACCTGCAAGATGATATATAATTGGATTAAATATGTCAATTTATTTAATTATATATAATGAATAGATTATTTTAAAAACATGCATGATATCTACTTCATCAAATTAAATATTGTTAAAGTACAATCAAACATTATAACAAACCAAAAAAATGTGTTGGCCATGGGGCATCATGAATTGTCCATACAAGCATTGAATGGAATTGAAATTGTCTTTGTCCTATTGGTCTGGAGACATCATACATAGTGACACTATTCCATAACTTTAGTAACTCATTGATAATAGGCTCGATATATACATTCATATCTTTAACTTGGTACTTACCTAGTTGAATGAACATAAACATTACATAATTATTATAACCATTTTACTGCAATATATATAAATTAATGTACATGACTATTGAATAAAAAAAATATAAGTCATTATGCAACAAATAAGACAAATGAGATGCTACTATGTTAAAGAAAATTGATGTAAACAAATACCTAAAGCAATCATTGACAACATTATGTGCTCCCTCTTTATTGACATCCATGGAGGAATGTTATTGTTGATAACAAAAACAAGCCACACTGAGTAAATAGATCTCATCTCTCCAAATGGATTGACACCGTCCTCTCCAAATGAAAGCCTGAGATTACAAGGTTCTTCTTTAAAGTGTGGTCATTTTTCCTCCATGTCCCTAAATGCAGAACCATCCGCAGGAATTTGAAGAATGTCATCTCCACTTCTATTCCGTGCATGGTAATCCATAAATTTCACTAAGCTTTTGCAACTAAATAATTTTTACATACATGGAATAATGAGAATATAATGAAGAACCTTGCAAGGCACCTTTTTTGTTAGTTGATCTCTTCGATGTCTACTGATATGGCATTCCAGGCATTCTGTTGCAAATTCTTGTTGTTTATGATATATAATATGATCATTGGGACATGCATCTATTTTTTGATACTCCATTCTGATATCTTTCATAATGGCACATAAATCTAGGTATGAGCGAGGTAAAATATTTGATGGTGGTAACAAAAATTCACCAATCAATCCACAACAAAAAATAATTTGTTTATATAAATAATATTAATGATACATATTTCATCCTTTATTTACTAGTGATGAACTAACAACAATTAAAATAGATGAAAGATGACATAGATGACATACCTTAACATCCGTGAGATCGTTATGTTTGATAAACCATTCATAACCTTCAAGTTCAACAACAACAATATAGTAGAGTGAAGAGTTGTTTCAGAGCCTCCATAAAGGGGCTTGTATGCCTTCTCAAGTACAAGTAAATCATGAACATCATCAAAGTCATCTTGATCATCATGATCAGCTCTGCCACTAAATGTCTCATGGATCAATGTATTCATGCCATCATCTTCTTCCATAGGATCATTAACTTCATCTTCAATATTTACAACTCCATGTTCGTCTGCTTGCAAAACCGCATTCTCCAGGCCATGATAATCCATATCATCTACCCTAGGGCGCCCCACCTTTATAATAATGATAGACACAAATAAACCATGATCATGATCAAGTGATTATATATATATATAATGTTAAAATGATATAAACATTTACAAATTTAATCAATATAAACACATATAATGAAAAAATTACCAATGGACGATAATCATGCCCCCCTTCAACGTGACCATGCTACCTACAATGTTTCTCAGCTATTGTGATTAAAAGTCATCTCATCTTTAAGCCCTTGTAATTATTGCAAGGACAATAACATTTCCCATCACCCTTTCTTTTCAATCTAGCCCACAATCTATCAAGTGTCTCTTTATTTTGTTCTGGACTAATATTATCTGACATGTTTTTACTTTACCAAGCTTGACTATTTAGATCTTCAAAAAATATCAAACTCACACTCCAATGATTTTTATTCATAGACAGGTAACATATAATCTAATAATTTTGATATTTTACACCAAAATAATTTGGCATGCAACCACCCCTACAAAAGAGAAGATAGTCTAAATTTAATGACCCCAAAAAACACTTTAAAATGCTAATTCCAAAACTTATTAAATTCCGATTTTACAATGATTTCCAACCGTTAAGACTCCTAAAATCATAATATTGAACTTGATCACAAACTTCCTACAACAATGGAGGTAGCGAGCTAGTAAGAGTAAGTGACCCATTCTTAAGGAGCAACAAGTCAGAATCATCATTGCTAATGTCAATACAAATTTATCCTTTTAGTTAAAGATGTAATGTGTCACTTCTTATGATGAGCTTATCCCTAGGGCCCTCAACATTGAGAGAGCCCTAATAAAAAACAACAGAAGCATTAGTAAGAGCATGATTTGGGTACAAACCCTAGGCCTCTGTAGAAACATAAACAATAACTATAGTAGATTAGTGAGGTTGCAATACTAGAAAGATTGAGACATTGTAGGTAATAAAAAATATTGCAATCTAAAGATTGTAGCCAATAACAAGCACACTATGTAGCTTAGTGACATTCGTAAATGCAATCTACGGTAAGAAGAATGACAGTCACTTGAGATGTGACAGTCAAAAAGAGGTTGAGCAGTGACAAGATAATAAAGCTCAAACCTTGCATAGTAAAGTGGATATTTGAACAGTGAGTTTCCTTAGCCCCTTGCTTACCTTAAGGGTTTTTCAAATGCTTTTGGTAGTGTTAGACAAGGAAAATGCAATCAGGGAATGACTATCTAAATGAAGTAACAGTGGTAATCATAGGTTCAATGTTTCTTCTTAGCCATTAATGTATAATGGAGGTAGTGGATTGCATGTTTGAGCAGTGTTTTGAGACTCATCAAAGATGGGAGAATAGTGAATAATACCTTGTGGACTATGAAGTAGTGTCAATAAGGTTGAAGGATCTTAAGAACTACAATACTGTGAAACAATGAGTCCCTTGTAGTAAGTAGGTAGTATTTAGGGCATAGTTTGATTTTATAGAAGGATGCTCATGAAGGGAATCTTCAAGTGATAGTGAGTGAGTTGTTTGAGATTGTAGCCGAGCGTGCAATACCCAATCTTAAAGGAATTTAGAAAAGCAGTAAATGTGCAAGAAAATTGAATCATACACAACAAACAATTCACAATGTTATCTTCCATAATTCCTTGAGTTTGAAGACAAAAATCTCATTGTATCTTCATGATGAAAGTGGTGAACTTAATGGTCAATCACTAGAAACCATGATTTTAAAACATATTATTGTGCTTATGGAGGCAACATTTTAAGCAAGGTAGTGAGTGGTGGTTTGGAACAATGGCAGGTATGAAGGATTTTCTTTATATGCATACTATACAGTCTAGCTTAAGACATCATTCTTAGAAGAGATTGAAGGTGGATTATGGAACTCAAGGGTTGTCATGAAAAGGATTAAAGCAAAGACTAAGATCTATTTAAAAGCCACAGTCATGAAGATATTAAAGATGTCACATGCAAAACCCTAGTAGCTAGAGTAATGAATACAATGCCAAAGAGGATAGTGTGCTAGGGAAGATTTAGGAGATCTCCACATTATCTAATTATAGGGAAATACATCATTTATTTATTTTTTTAATTAAAAGAAATCATTCTAAACCCTACATAGGATACATTTATACTTCAAAATCCTTTGAAGGAATTCGAGATTATGCAAATATATGTCAAGTAACATTCATAAGGTTTAGAAAATATTGATCACTCTCTAGAATAGCCCATTAAACATGGGTTGTGCTCGAATGCACTACATAATTGATATAACACAACCACTTTGCATATCAACCAGAGTTATAGGCTCTTTATTGCAGCAAGAGGTAATCACTCTTTGATCATGCTATAATTACATCCTAACCTATTAAACTTGAGACAACCTGAATGCACCCAATGATGATTGACACCTACATTATACAACCTGAATTAACTACATTATATGAGTGCCTCCATTTCTATCACAACATAGCCACATTAAACTTGGGTCACACATGAATGCATCTTGTATTTGTTATAGCACAACTGTGCTACATGACCAATAGAGTTATGGATCACATAATTACAGTCACAAGAATTTGTTCCTTGTGATCTTATGGTGATTCCACACAACAAAATTTGGACATGAAATTCTCAAAACCCTTAACCTCTAAAAATGAAATCTGATGAGATGTTGCTTTAAAATATGATTTTCAAACCTGGAACTACAAATTTGACTTCACAACTGAATTCTGCAAAAGACAATGACTACCCTTAACCTAGCGATATCTTCTTGAATTTTTTCTGATTTTTCCCAAGAAAATCGTCCTTAGTTCTCCACAAACTATCTCAAGTAGAGCAAAACACTGTCACAATAAATCAGGCACAAACTCACCTTTCTTTATGTTAGCCACAATTTGATTTTTTTTATTTTTCATGTTTGTCAAAAATTGAATGTAAATGATAGCCGACATTTCGACGAACCCCAGGTTTGTCAAAATTTTGACGAACATTGGGGATAAACTTTCAAAAAATTGGAAATTACACATCAAATTTTACAAGCACTCGACGAACATCAAATTTTACATATTTCGTTGGATAGTTTCATCAGATTTTGCAGTCAAATGTATTAGTGTCAATTTCTCTATAAAATTTGGTAGGATTTTAAATAGTTAAAAATACTTGTACGTATATGCATTTATTCATTTCCCACAAAATTAATTATCAAAATCCAACAAATGAACTCACAATTGTAAATGTAAAAATATCGACAATAACATATTTTAAATTAGGTCAAAATAGGCTAGACAAGGCTAGTGCCACTCTACTCTAGACCTATTTTGGGGTTTTTATTGTTGTTTAATGAATACTAAATATCAATTTCCTAAAAACAACCACAAAACAACCACTCTACTCTAGACCTATTTTGGGGTTTTTATTGTTGTTTAATTTTATTTTGATTTCCTAAAAACAACCACAAAACAAGTAATTTAAGAGCAGAATTCGGTCCAATCACATTGGGGGAGCTAAACCTAGTGTAAAATTGTCAAGAGTGAGAATTTATGATGTTGCATTTAGCCACCACTTTAGTGAGAATATTAACTTCTCTCATGCTCACACTAAAGTAAGGATAAGACAAGAATGGATCTTTTGTCAAACATTGGATAGGTAGGATAACATCAAAGCTAGGGGATACACTATCCTTGAAGCTCAAGATCTTATGAGAATAAAAATGTAAAAGACAAAGGAACAGACACATAAGGTTCAATGCAACATGAAAAACACAAATCATACATTACATAAACATGAAGCAAACATAATGATGACACAACGAAAACATAATGAAGAAAAAAATAAAACTCATGACAATACACAAAGCAAACACATGTTTAAGACACAAGGTAGACATATAAAAAACACATTAAAAAGAAAACATAAACAAAAGGATAGTACACTAAAAATAATTTGAGTAAGGTAAAGAGACCTTAGTTTGAAAGTTTGTCCCAAATAAAAAATGGTATCCATCAAATATAATGTTATACATGATGGTGCTTTCATAAGGATCAACAAGATGCATTATGCTAGATCAGTTATGAGCTACATAGACCCACTCACTAGTAAATTGTGTTATACTAGTTGTGTATGCAATATGATTGGTTTTGTAAGGCTAACAAGTTGTGTTATTTAAAACAGTAAAATGATGTCCAAGGATTGTAGCGAACCTGCCTTCTAGATTCATATACCACATGATAATTTCCACTATTTCTCCCCAAATATTCTTGAGAGACTTCAATTCATAGCCCCAAGCCTCCATCTTCGTGAGTTATTTCTGCTCATCATCTTTAAAGAATTGATCCATAGCCTCCTCATTGCTCTTCTTATTTTTGAAAAACTTGTGGTCAACTATAGGCAGCCTAGTCACAGTAGCTATAAGTTCATCATTGATGTCAACAACCATTCCCTTAATCTAGAGTTTACAATTGTGCCAATATGAAACAAGCTCTACTGAAGCATTGGGATAATTTCCATGAAGCCTTTATAGGAAAGGCATAAAATTCCCATGTTGTAGGATCCTCCAAATTTTCTTCTTCTTTCTCAGACTCGCACAAGAATGGAGCTCAATTATACTTTAGTCACCCCCCATCTTCACAAAGACAAGTAGTAGAAAACCATAGCAAGAAGTGTTCAATTGAGAGCCAACAAGCCATGCAATACCCACAAAACATGAGAGTATAAATTCAGTACTGATGGTAAAATAAATCCACCACATAAACTTAGCCAAATCCATCATTTCACATTAAGATCTTAGCTACCTCAGGAAGGAGAGAGTACTCCTCCCACACTCTATACTCATTAACTTTGACAACTTCATTAGCAAAAAAATCTATCAATAAATTTCCCTCTTGATAAATGTGAGAAACACAAGTTTCCTCACAAGATCTCAACATCATAATAGCATCCTTAATCAAATGATCAACACTTCAACTAGGCTTATGGGTTCCATGTAGGTAGTTGATGATGTTTAATGAGTTTCCTTCCACCCAAAATTTAGAGTAGCCCCTATCCACAACAAATTTAATAATTATAAACGCAGTCTCTATGTATGCACACTTGAAGAATAGGAGGGCTCCAGTTTTGTACGAAGGCCTCATTTTGTTAATTATGGAGCATGTTAAAGCCCTAATTCCTACCACCTCAATTAAGGGCAAGGAGAAGAACTTAAGTGATTATTCTAGTTCATCTAGTTCGAATAACTACATGGTGGAGGAAGAGGAGTTGAATGAAGAAGGTGAGGATGGGTCTCCATCCCCTACGACTGCCCCTTCCAAGAAGAGAAAGAAGGGTAACCCTAAAGGAAAATGGGTAGCCAAGTAGCTTATTCTCCATGAGTCAGAGTCTCTATCTAATGGTAACAAAATGGAGGTGGATTCTGGGGTTTTCAAGTCCAAGGGAAATGTTGTATATATTCGTCAAGTTGATGTTGAGGCATGTGGTAAGGAGGAAGGTTTATAGGAGAATGCTCTGACTATGGAGGCTAAGGAGAAGCCTAGAAGGGCTTCTAAGCACATCACCAAGATGAGGAACCAAGCCATAAAATATGTGGTAAAGGATACCACAGAACATTGCAAGGAGAAGGCCTTTGAGGAGAAGGTGGTGGAAATTGATGATTCCCTAATTCAAGACACACCAAATGTGGAACCTATTGGTGAGAAACCTATGTAGGAGGAGGAGGATGATGAGAAGAGCATATGAAGTTGAAGCCTCTCAAGGTTAACCCCTTTTCAAAGGACTTCTTCTATCTTAATGATGACACCACCTCAATGTTCAAGCTCCTTGACATGGCGAGGGCGAGGGCCATTGGTACTTTTAAATTGGCAAAATGGACTCTTCAAGAATTCAATAGGGTTAACATCAAAATTAGGGTTTTAAAAGAAACTATGCAGAATATTCCAAAGGGAACTATCTCAGATATTCTAATTGATAGAATTATTGATCTTGAATGTTTATTTAGTGATTTCAAGTTCTTATGTGAACAATTCCTAGCTGATTTAGAGGCCAAGGTGGTGGAGACCAACATGGATATCAAGAAAATGCTCCATGCCACTCATATTTCAGTTAAGAATAGTGTGGATTCTTTGGAGGTCCTATTCTGCAAAATCAATGAGCTTAGAGATTACCATTTGTACTTTTATGATTTGATCGAGAAGGAGCTAATGTCTAAAGGAAAAGGGAAAAGAGGTGGAAAGGATGATGTTAAAGGCCCTACTGCTAGAGGGGTGGGTGACTGGAGGAATTCCTTTGAGGATGAGAGAAAAGAATTGCTGGACATGATTGGGCTCTATAAGAACCAAGAACTTGAGGTGGAAAACACCTTAAGAAGCATGAAGTAGTGTCATGTTCTCTGTGTTTTTTATGTCTGTTTTGTTGCTGTTGGGTCTCAATTTATTTCCTATTTTTTTGCTGCTTTTTTTCTAATGGTTGTTGCTAATAGTTTAGTGTTTCATCTTTTGAGCAACATTTTGTATCTATAGTTATAAAGGGTTTCAAGTCCCTTCAAAACCTATTTTTCTGTTATAATCAAAACAAGTTTTTTTATGGTAGTTTACTCATGAAAAACATGGCTCCACTAGAAAGAAAGTTGCATCATGCTAGGTGTCCATGTAAAAATTTCTCTATCTCATAGATCAACAAGATCCATTATGTTAGATCTATGGACTAGTTTGCAAATCACTCCTCATGAAGTGCATAAAATTTTAATATAGTAGAGGATCATTTAATGTCATAGGGGGAAAATCACTTCAAGGGGTGTAAGAATGTTTAACATCACATGAGGGACAATTTAAATTCTTAACATCATAGAGGATGACTTAATAGCTACACTTCAAGGATCATTATAAAAAACACAATCACCAAGAGGGTATGTCAATAATTCAAATCTCACAAGATGCCACTAAAATAGATAGGGTGATATGCCCCACCTTAAAAATCAACATACTTTCAATGCCAATATTTTAAAGAAAACAAGGGTGAAGAGGGTATCATCCAAAAGAATGAACACCTCCAAAACTAGTCATCCTTTCCCCACAAGCTTAAAGGCAAGGAAGACCATGATATAGACTATTGTGTTGCTACCATAGATGAAATATAATTCTACATAATAGTGTACCAGCATGAATGACAATGATGAAATATATGAAGTTGCAAATTACACATAGTGAGGAGCAACACCATAAAAGATACATCATTATTTAGAATGATTAGGTGCATCAACACATGGAAGAGCACCACAATCAATAATTTATTGTATTTTATTGTTCAAGGCCTAGAATTCATTGGTGCAATGACCATGCACTTGATGATAAGAGCAAAAATAGTTCTTCTTATGAAACTTCTTAAGAATTAGAGGAGATGTTATGTCGTAGTATTGAAGTTCCCTTATGCAATTTCACATTATTTCAACCTTCACTTTAGCTTAATGAGACTATAATGCAATATCTCACCTTCCTAGCCTTCATTTTTGTCCCTACTTTTTCATTTTCTATCTGTGGGGAAATTTTTATCGGGGTGGTGTCCAAGGCTTGCATTAGGTTTTTTTATATTTGGCTCAAATGAAATATTGGTATCCTATTGCTTACAACCACAACCATTACCTTTATAAAAAAATTTAAAGACAATGTTGAATCCTAAGCCATAACATGATTGCAACTCCTAAAAAGTAGGATCAACATCCATGGCATAGTTAATACAAGAAGTGTAATTACATTTATCATTTTCATCATCTTGTAAAATAACAATTATTTGATCTCCCATAGGAGATGTCAATTATATTTTTGGAATGAAAAAGTGAGATAGGCTAACTTTGTATTTTACAAAAAAGGATGGTGTATTTTTTTATGAGCCCCAATCACTAGCAGGATATATATTATAATTATAATGATGACTACTAGGACCATCACTTAGAAGAAGAAGTTGATGATGGAATTTTAGTTTTAGGAATAATGAAGGATTAAAATATTTAAAATAGGATGATATTTAAAGATTTTCTAACTTTAACTAATTAACAGTAGAAATAGGTGTCAAGGAAAACCTTGATTGTAATAACTTTATTATTATGAACAAATTTAATATACTTGTGCAAGGTAGATGTGACAATTCCCATAGTATGTATCCATGATATACATAGAATAATATTATATGGTAAAGCACCTATCATTACATATACTAGGGTGGGTAAGGTAATAGGTCCTAGGATCAAAGGTAATATTATTGTACCTAGAGTTTTTTGACCAATATTATTGAACCTACGAATAGATAAAGATGTAGTAGCAAGAGAATTAGTATCTATATTAAGTAAAGGTAATAGATGCACAAGTTACAAAAATTGAGTGTTGAACCATGATCAATGAGAGTGAATATAATACCTATTTTGATTACATCAAAAAAATATTAATAGATTGGATTTCCTTTATATATTGATAGAAGAAGGATCATGCTCATAGAATGAGATGTATGGTGTGTTCGAATGAACACATTCTATCAAAAGAACTTACATCATTCATTTTAGAAGAAGAAGGCACTAGTATTTTCTATTAAGAATCTTGAAGTATTTCATTATAAACAAGAGAATTTTGAAGAAAAACCTAAACAAAGATCATATCTTGAGTAACATGAACTTCTATGAGAAGATCATACACATCTAGGGATTTTGAAACATGTTTAGGTGCAAAAGGAAGAATGGATGTGGGATATAGAAGAGTTGCTGATATGTTAAAATTTCATTTATTTCCTTAGGTATTATAAGTGTGGGCTACTAAGGTAAAATCAATAGTCACATTAACTTTATAAGCAATAGATTTACCAAGATGTAAGTAATATATTGGAGGTCATGATGTAGAAGGGTCACTGTAAAGAAATTTTTGTTTAGTTTTAGGATTTATTTATTAACATAGATTATTAGTCTCTCATGTTTCTTAGGAACACTAGAGACAACAATCATGTGAATAGATTCATTATGAATTTTACTCGATTTGTTCAAAGAAGATTTCAAGGTAATAAATTTTGATGGAGAAAAAATTAGAGTTAAAAATTTTAGAATAAGATAATTATTAAAAATCATTTAGTTCTTCATCTAATATATCAAAATCATCTTTACAATATAAATTATCAAATTAATGAATTTTTTGGAGAAAGAGACCTAAAATTGTTAGATGACATATGTTTGCCAAACTTAAGAAACAAGAATAGAATGATATAACTAATTGGAAGAAAAATAATACATACTTTAGAAAATTTAGGTTCACCAAAGTGTAATGTAAGGAATTTGATGCTTAAAGAAAATACTAATACAAATAGAAAATCATCATATTATCGCAAGATAGCATAAATTATACTATTATATTAGTTTAAGAATGAATAATTTTTTGAAAGGAATGATAAATAAATTATGTTGAAAGAAATGTAGTTTATTTTTAAATAACTAGAAATATAAGGAGTAAAATTTATTTATATTAAATAAAGAGATTGAAAAATAATTCTAATTAAAAAATAAAACATTGATAGAAAGGAACCTGACATTAAATATAGGAGATCTTGACTTAGGATGCCAATGCACAATGCAAATTTCCTCACACCACACTTTTTTCCATACACAAATAGTTCAAAGTTCTCTAGAATGTTCATTTTAACTATTAGAAGTATCATAGCTTGCACACATACAAAGATGGGAAATTTTTTGGCGTTGTTAAAGGGTTTTCCTTAGTCAAACCCCTATTTTGGTGTTTAGACCTCTAAGATGATGTGGGAGCATCTAGGGTGTAAGAGGAATCTTGCATCCCCCAAAAAATTGTTATTTTGATTTTTGTTAGGTTTAGTGAATAATTTTTAAGGGCTAATCCAAAGCTATAAATAATAGGCTTCTATTTTTAGTAATTTAGCATTTGTGCATGTGTATGGGCATGAAATATTATAGAGAGCTCTAGAATGGTGAACTGAAGACAAAGGTGAAGAAATCACTTTGATACCATTTTTCATTTTTTAGATATTACTTTTTGTCTTAAATATCCCTTGTAAATGATTCATAAATGATTCAAAGTCAATTTCAAGGTACCTAGAGGTTCCAAATGGTATTGAAAAGTGGCCAAAAAAATAAGGTATATTGGAAATATATTGTTGTGGACTTGTGCGAGATGAGATATTTCTAATGACAGATGATTTGTCAATCCAATGCTCGACTCAAAAGTCATGGTTCCAAAAAAATCTGACTAAAATTTAGGAATTTTCTAAATTCAGAAATTAAGGATAATTGAATCTATGGGGTGTCCAAAATAGAAGCGATAGTTCATTGGAAAGTGAATAACTCTTATAATGGGGTTATAAAGGAAGAGGAGATCTTTCTATATGAGAAGATAGAAAAAAATATTTATTTTCAACAAAGAACAAAGGTTTGGATTTTGGTGGCCATTATTTTCATTCATAAAGTTGCATGTCTAAGTTTTTGCATGTATTTGCAGCCCAATTTTTTGTAATAGTGATCTTGTGACTAGATAGTTGTAATGGATTTGATTGCATGTATGTAGATGACTTTTGAGAATATAATAAAGTTGCATGTTTGTTGTTCTTGAGTGTTATTTTCTATGTAAGGTGTGTTCAAGGGAGAGTCTCCCTTCATCAAGTGGTATCAGAGGAGTTCGTGATTGTGTAAATAGATCACCAAATGTGAGGTAGTTTTCACCAAAGCTTGTGGTAGTGGGTTTGTAAACTAAGTGATTAGAATTCCTTTGTAAATAAATCGTGGTGGTGGAAAAAATATTGGACTACAAGAAAAGGGTTTTATAGCCCTATAGAGACAAGTTTAAGCACTTCAAGAGGAGATGCATAGATGAATTAATCATAGAAGAGGAGATGAAAATGAAGATAAAGCTAAAGAAGAAGAATAGTTTGAAGAAGGACACGATGAACTAGAAGACAATGATCAAGTGAAATTATTAAAGGCCCTCTACAAGATTGGAAAAAGGGAAAGGATTGAAGTTTCTGCATACCCTAGAAATCTCAATCCAGAAGAATTGATTGATTGGATCAGCAAGATGGAAGAGTACTTTGAGTATGGAGAGATAGAAGATCTTGAGAGGGTTAGATTTGCAAAGACAAAATTGAAAGGTCATGAACTAAAATTTGGTGGAAATAAGTACAACTAGAAAGAAATAGAAGAGTTAAAGAGAAAATCACAATATGGGACCGAATGGTGGAGAAGTTAAAGAGATAGTACTTATTCCTATTGATTATGAGTTAGATGTAATAAAAAGATGCAAGGTTTGAGGAAAACTGGTAAGTTTTTCAAGGAGTACATAGAAGAATTCTATAGGGTCATAATTAGAATAGGCCATTGAAACTTCAACAAGGAAACAATGGCTCATTATGTAAATGGGTTGAAACCAATTATTCAAGAAGATTCAATTTTGGTTAGAATGGCCACAATTGAATATGCTTATCAATTTTTCCTAACGGTAGAAGAGAAGTTAAATAGAAGATTTGAAAGCAACCAAAGAGGAAGAGGTTGTGGTTGAAGGACTAGTGGAAGATCCTATGGACGAAGAAATAAATATCAAAAGAAGAATGAATAAGATGGCTCTAGTAAAAAACCAAAGAGGAGATAATTATTATCACCCTCGTGACCAAAATAATGGTGAACAAATAGGAAGAGGAAGATCTAGACAAGGCCTTGGGAGAGGAGGCTTCAGAGGAACTTGTTTCCAATGTGGGGAAGAAGGACATCAAGCCTATGAGTGTCCAAAACATCAAGGAAGGAAAAATAGGAGACCTGAAGGTAATGCATGAGTTGCACATGTATATGAGGAAGAAAATATGAGAATTCTAAGGATGCAAAAAGATGAGAGACTTTGGTCATTACGAGAGCATTGTTGAATGAAAAAAAGGAACTAGTTCAAAGGAAGAGTTTATTCCACACAAGGTGCAAACCTAGAGGTAAATGTTGTGATGTTATCATTGATAGTGGTAGCACAAGTAATCTCATTTTAGAAGAGATGGTTTAAAGTTATAGTTGGAAAGAAAGAGGCATTTTTATCCATATTGAATTGCATGGTTGCAGAAAGACCATAGAGCTTTGGTCAATGAAGAATGTTTATTAAAGTTTAATATTGGTAATTACCATGATGAAGTACTATGTAACATCATGCCTATGGATGCATGTCATTTATTATTGGGGAGACCATGGTAGTTTAGTCAACATGTTATCCATGATGGCCATGTTAACAAATATTCCTTGACAAAGGATGAAGTTCGTCATAAGTTAAATCCCCTAAAAGAGATAGGAGAAAAGGTATGTTGTAAAATAAGATTTTATTTGGTAGATGGTAGGAAATTTTTAGATGGTATGAAGCATGAGCATGTGTGCTTTGCATTGATTCCTAGAGTCAACAAAGATGAATATATACCAATAAAAGTTTTAGATATGCTAGGAAAATTATAGGTTATTGTGTTTGATAATGTACCTAAAGGATTTCCAGCAATGATGAGGATTAGTCACTAGATGGATTTGATACAAGGAGCTATTTTTCCAAATAAGGTAACCCATAGAGTGATTCTTGTAGAGAATGAGGAACTGAATAGAAAAGTCCATGAGTTTTTGCAAAAAATGATTGATCTATGAGAGCCCGATTCCATGTGCAATACCTACAGTACTAGAACCAAAGAAGGATGGAGAGTGGAGAATGTGTACAGAATCTCAAGACATTAACAATATTACAATCAAGGACATATTTCCCTTGTTGACGATGGATGACATTATGGATTGCTTGAGTGGATCTAAGTACTTCACAAATATTGACTTGAAGAGTGCATATAATTATATCTAGATTAGAGAAGGAGATGAATGGAAGACAACCTTCAAAACCAAGGAAGGACTGTATGAGTGGTTAGTCATGCCATTTTGGCTAACTAATGCACTGAGCATATTCATGTGGCTCATGAATGAGGTATTAAGAGAATTTTTTAGTAAATTTGTCATTGTTTACTTGGATGACATTTTAATTTTTAGTAAGACACTAGAGGAGAACTTGTTACATATTCATAGAGTTTTTGAGAAAGTGAGGGAAGATAAATTATTGATTAACCTCAATAAATATAGTTTTGTAAAGAATGAGTTGATATATTTGGTATTTTTAGTCTCAAGTGAAGGTCTAAAGATGGACCCAAAAAAAGTAAAGGCTATTGTTGAGGGTCCTACACAAAGGAGTGTTTTAGAGGTAAGATCATTTCATGGTATGAAAATATTTTATGCAAAATTTATTAAGAGTTTCAATAGTATATGTGCACCCTTAATAGAGACAATGAGAGGTGATAGAAAAGAGTTAAAATGGACTATCATAGTAGCTAAGAGTTTTTATTTGTTAAAGAAGAAAGTTATAGAGAAACCTATTTTGGCACTTATAGATTTCAATAAGGTACTTCAAGTAGATCATGATGCTAGTGGTCATGCAATACAATATTTTTTGAGTCAAGAAGGTAAGCCCGTTTCCTATTTTAGTGAGAAATTGAATGATTCCAAGAGAAAATATTATGTCTATGATCAAGAATTTTATGGAATAGTTTAAGGTTTGAAGAAATGGAGGCACTTTTTATTGCCAAAATAATTTGTTTTATGTACTTATCATTAGTACTTACCATACCTAAGTAAGCAAGGGAAGTTGAATTAAAGGCACTTAAAATGGGTTGAGTGTTTATAGAGTTATATATTTGTTTTGAAACATAAAAGTGGGAAGTCAAAGAAAATTGCAGATGTATTAAGCATAAGGAAAAATATGTTGATAGAGATGAAGATAGAAGTTGGTGTGTTCAATGAACTTAGGAATTTGTATCCTAAAGATCTATACTTTATAGAGCCTTGAAAGGCTTGTTTGGAACCTACTTCATCATATAGGACAAGATGGTTGGATTTTATTATATAGGATGGTATGTTTTTTAGAGGAAGCTATTTTTCCATTCCACGAAGTTCTATGAGAGATAACTTGATCAAGGAGAAGATTAGTGGAGGATTGGAAAAATAATTTGGTCTAGATTAGACCATTTCTCTTGTAAATGATTATTATTGGCCATAGTTACACTAAGATATGAAGAATTTTCTATAGAATTGTAGAGTATGCCAAATGGCTAAAGAGGTAAGTCAGAATATAGGGTTGTATAATCCATTACCTATACCAAAGAAGTTGTGGGAGGATATTAGCATGGATTTCATTCATGGTTTACTGAGAAAGCATAAAGGAAATGACTCAATATTTGTGGTGGTGGATATATTTTCAAAGATGACACATTTCATTCCATGTAATAAGACTAGTGATGTTCACATCATAGAGTTTTTTTAGAGAGGTGGTTAGACTACATGGTTTACAAAAGATTATAGTCTTAGATCGAGATACTAAATTTGTTGGGTGTTTATGGGGAACATTGTGGAAGAAATTGAAGACTGATTTGAAGCTTGGTTCTGCACACCATCCATAAAATGATGGGCAGATAGAGGTGGTTAATAGGAGTTTGGGAAACCTACTTAGTTGTTGAGTAAGGGATAATCCCAAGGGATGAGATTTAGATTTTCCACAAGAAGAGTTTGCATATAAAAATTCTATCAATAGGAGTACTAGTAAATCTCCATTCCATACTTTATATGGGAGCAATGAAAAGGAAATGCTTTTGAGTTAAGAAATATTGATAAAGGAGATAAAAGCAATGTTGAGGATGAAGATTTTGTATAAAATTTCAAGAGCTTGCATGAAGAAGTAAGAAATAATATCCTTAATATGAATTCTTAGTATAAGGCTAAGGAAAATTTGAAGCAAAGACATTAGGAATTTCAAGTTGGAGATGAAGTCATGGTTCACCCGAGGAAAGAAAGGTTCCCAATGGGAATGTATAATAAATTGAAAATGAAGAAATTTGGACCATGCAAGATCTTGAAGAAGCATGATTTATGAAATGCCTATGAGGTAGGGTTATTGAGTGGGATAGACATCTCTCCCATGTTCAACATTGTTGATTTAAAAAAATATCGTGAAGGAGACATGGAGGATGGACCAATAGAAGAACAATGGAATATTCTGGCACCTACTTGAAAGGAGGAGATATAAGAGATGTTGGATAGTCCTGTGGGTAGAAGTACAATGAACGTGCAATATGAAGAATATTTGGTTAAATGGAAAGGAAGGCATATTTAAGATTCATCCTAGCTATCTAAGTCAAATGTTGACCATCTTGATTTTCCTCATAATACTTGAAATGTGACACGGCCAGTTCTCAAATTACCATGGGTGTCTAATATAGGAGTGCCATGCCCCAAAAATTACCAACTTAGAATAAACACAACTATCAATTTTTTTGACTAACAAGTACCACTAAGGAAACTGAATTTCTAAAGTTAAATTAAAATTGATGACATCTCAGCATTAAACTATCCAAGCATGATTTCACTCTATCAACCATAAAACATATCGTAGTGTTAGTACAAATAGTTTAGAGAACATATTCCTATTTCCCTAACCAAATTTTGTACTTCTAGTGTAGCAATTAAGATCACATCATTACATAGTTGCAAAATTAACTATTGAGAAATTAAACCCAATAAACAAGCTACGTTAAAATTTGAAACCTTACTTAGCCTATATGCATTAAATGCAAATCAAAAGATAATTTTATACACAATTATAACTTAGATGACTAAGTATTTCCATTATCCTAACTTAGACTATAGTTGTATTAAAACTAAGAATTAAGTGAAGGTTGAAAATCTACTTGATTAAATTTAACAATCCTCACTTGAACCAAATATAATCAAATTTTCTGGGATCAAGTTCGAAAAAAATATTATTCTCTAAGCTAAGTGTTGGGAAAAGATAAATTTCCAACTAAGTCTCTTATATACTCAATTAGGATTTCTTTTAATACTAATTCAAGTGTCAACTCATAAAATAAATGCCTTCCTAATTCACAACTATTTGAAGGACATGCTATTCAATTCTAGCATTTGAAAACCTTAGTGAACCCAACTATTTCCGTTCCCCTAGTTAAATACTAATGGTATATTTAACATCTTCTAGAACATTAGTCTTTCCCCTACCATTGATATTATTATTACTTTTAAATGACCTCTTGAATTTTGCTACAATGTATTATTGTGCATTATTCATATACTAAGTTATAAGCTTATCAATGATTATTTTTATCTTCCTACCCAAGTTGTAAGGTTCCTTTTTTAATTCCTTATAATGATCAAATCATTTTTCTACAGAGTAATTCCTTAATGGGGTTTATCCTTATCCTATTTCTATTTAGACATATCCATTTCTTGTATGCTTCACTCAATGCTAATTTATAAATAAATATTGATTGCCAAATTCTTTCTATTTGGTCTAATTTAACTTCTAAATATACTCTTAATTGACTATTAATAATAATTAAATTTATTGCCCTTAATTTATTCATATTAAGGCTTTGATTGATGATTTGGGTTCTAGATGTGGTTATTATTACTTGATTACTTTGGCTCTTTTTGATTTCAATATGACCAGGGAGTTTGGATGATTCGCAGGTTCCTTAGACTTGATTTGTTTCCTACAATTAAAGTTATGATTTATCCTTAAATCAAAGTCTTCCCTTTAACTACACTCAATTTTGGCTAACTAGAAATGGTTTAAGTACTTTCCTGTAGATCTTAATTCACACATTTGATAAATGTTACAGAGATTTGGTAAATTGCTTAGTTCCTAATTGACATTTCTAGGGAGTTCCATTAGCTTACATGTCTCAACCAACAACTAACCATTCGTTGTGCCACATTCTTACCAGGCCTAGACTCAAGGGTGGGCAATAGAAAAAAAACACATGACTTGTCGAAGGATTAGATGATTTACATAGACCCTTGGTTTATTCTAGGACTAGCACAAATTTGGGTTTGATGCCACCCTTTAGGATAGCAACCGCGTATTGCTACCCCAAATTTTGGTTTCCTGTGGATCCAATTATTAGCTAACTATAAAAAGGATAAGTTCCAGTGCCATATGTGTGAAATGGTTAAATATTCATTAATTAAATTAAAGAGGCGAAGGCTCTTTATAGATTTTAAAATGCAAAGTTTCTAAAAATAAAAGTTTGTAAAAAGAAACTAAAGCTAATAAAAGAATAGAAATAATCAAAGCTAATTTTATATATGTAGTGTTGAAAGATATCGTCGAGGACATTTTCATGCTTGTTTGGGCCCTCCTTGCAAATTTAGGCTTAATGTTTCCTTCATTTAGTGTTGTAATGTGGATGAAACATTAACATTAGGTCTTGGGCCCTTGTGAACTAATGAATTTAAATTAAACCTTGCTAAAGTGTTGTGAAGTGTTGCAACTCACTTTCACACTTTTTTAAGGTTTTATTAACTAAACATAATAAAACTCTTCTAGACCTTAATCTTTCCTTATTTAGAGGGTTGTAAAGTGTTGTAACACACTTTCACACTTCTCTAGGCTTGTCATTAATAATTGGGATTTCTTATGCTTTAATTGGCCCTATTTTGCATCCACAAGCCTCATTTATTGCATCTTTTCAAGGATAATCTTGACACCAATCAGTATCCAATCATAATTCAGTTGATTCTTGCTTGTGTGGCATAGATTTAGTGATTTGGGACTCATTGGCCAGCTTGGGTCAATGGGTCCCACCTAGGTCTTTTGGTCCCAAACCTGATTTCACACATTTCTAATAATTTTTTATTGTTGGTCCCATACATTATGCCTGGCAGGACTCATTTTCCACCTTGGGTGAATGAGTCCTATGTTGCCCAAAATTAAAATAAATTCAAAATTTTGGCAGGATTTTATTCTCCTAGATCTAATGTCGGCTTGTGTGTTGTAATTTCGGGAATTCTTGCATAATTGAGTATAAATACAAGGTTCTTTCATTCATATTTTCACCTAGCAATCTAACAAGCATTGAAGAGTTCATAAAAGAATTCAAGCATTCACAAGAGCATTCAAGCATTAATCATCATGTCAAGGATTTCATATATCATGTTTGTTATTGTGCTAACAATTGTGTTGTAGGGTTTATGATTCAAGCAAGTGTTTATTCAAGATCAATATCATTCAAGAAAGAGTCAAGAACCACATCCATTGGAGCCATTACATACATGTTTGCAACACCTTATTGCTAGGGTTTGGTGAGTTGCAACATTTTCATTTTTTCATTCATCATTCTCCATTCTTATTTGATTTCATTTCAAGGATTAAATTCCAAAACAGGGTTTGACCAAGGAAAACCCCTATCCACTAACCCAACAAAATTTTTCCCTCTCCTTTGTGTGTGATTTGTAGGGCTAGCTTGCAAATTTCCTAAGGAAGATGATTAGCGAAAAGTTGCAAATCCTTTAAAGTTTTCAAAGATGTCATCAAGCCTTGGAGAACCTTGGAGAAGACCTATAGGTTGCAAATTAGAGATTTAGATCCAAAAACCAATTAGGAAGGAAAGAGTAAGCAAAGAAGAGCAGGATCAACTTTTGAAGTTGTAGAAAATCCCAATTGGACTGATTCACCACTTCTAGCGAATGAGTCCCAATTCTAGTCAATTTTTAGGTTTTTGCAGATTTGGATACCCTTTTGGTAGATTGTTATTCCTGCACAGTTTTCCAAAAACTGAACTGATTCGCCCAGCTTGGTGAATGAATCCTAGTCAATAATTAAAAGTATAATTTCCACTGATTCAAACCTCCATTAAGCCATCTCCAGTTTCTCAGGTGCACACATTCTTGTCTTTAGTTTTTTGTGTTGTTTCATTCACTTTTCTAGGTCATTTAGGGTTAGCTTGCATTCAATTAGGTTTTTGCATTTCATCTTGCATTCATTTTATTTTCCAAGTTTAGACTTGGTGGTGAACCCCTCATTAGATCATATTTAGCCCCTAGGACATCCCTCTTACAAGATCTCTTTCTCCATTACATTGAGATCTCAAGGGTTTGTTCTTAGTGAAAGTGAAAATTTCCCCCTTTTAGGTCCAAAAACCCTAAAGGTGGGAGAGCATCCAATTTTCCACCTTTCATTTTTGGTGAACCTACATTTAGAACATCATAATTTTGATTTGGAGTGCATTTTCATTCTATATTTTTCTAGCATTAACATCGCATTAGGATTTGCATTGGTTAATTTGCATTCTAGGGTTTCAAATTTTGAATTACGGAAAGTTCATTTAGCTTGATTTTTTGCACCTAATTTCATTGAAAATTATTCAAAAACTTGCATTTGCATCTTATATATAGATCATAAAACATAAAAAGAATAAAATTCAATTGAATTTTTTTATAAAATTTGAAAAATGTCATATTTGGACTCATTCACCACCTTGGGCGAATAAGTCCCTTTGCATATTCTAGACTACATTTTCTAGAATTTAATGATTATTTCTTGAGTTTCTGTTTGTTGTTGTTACCTTTTCGTTTCAATTTACATATTTTATATTTCATTTGATTCATTGCATTTAGTTTAATTTACTTCATCTTGTGCATTGCTTAAATTCAAAATTGCATCTAGAACATTTAATTTCACATTGTTGCATAGTTTAAAATCTAAAATTTGCATCATGGATATGTGTTTTAGCAAGCTTTGGATGTCCTTAAAATCCTTAGTGGATGTGTCAATTTGTTCTTTTAGAAATGACCCTAACGAAATTGAACTTAGTCATGCTCACTCAACTCCTAATGCATGTCCTCCTTGTGATGTTGACATCATTGGAAAAGATGATGACAACATGAATAAGTTCCTAAATGATTTTCTTAACAATCTTGAAGCTAATGCATCCTTTTATCCATCCATAAAACAACCAAATCCTCCTACCTTACCACCTCTTGAGATGTTTGGTTACTTACATCCGGAAATAAAAGCTAAACCAAATTTCCCTACAATAGGTGAACTGAGTTCCTCTAAACAAATAAATACCCAACCATTTTGTGATAAAAAATTCACTAACACTCCCATTAATCTAGAAGAAAAATATATGGAGAAGGATTCACAATATTGAGTAAACAAGGATGTGATACAAGTGAACTTGAAATTCATCAATTCTTAGAGAAAATACTAACTAATTAAAACACAAAGGGTTAGGATATCAAGATCCCTCTCACAACATAAGTGCTCCTAAAGAATACCTAAGGATTTGTAGTGATAGTCCAGTGATCTTATAATCTCCTCCTAATATGAATATTATCCTTCCTAAAGAGAAACATGTACCTACTAAAGATAAGGATAAATAAAATATCATCTCAAGACCTCCTTCCCTAATCCCATCTAGAGATTTTGGTGAATATAGCAAGCACAAGAGGCCCTACGAATTACAAAAACTAAAATTTCCTTGCCCACCACTTGAAAGTGAGAGGAAATTACAATTGCTTCTAAAAAAATAAATAATAAAATTATGACGTAGATCTAGGAGGATTCAACAATAGATCTCACAAACCTTCAACAATAATTCAAAGCAATATTTGTATAATACATGCTATTAGGCATTCTATATCACATTGGAAACATAGCCATGGTAGCCCACAATTTAATGCAACGAACAATAATTAATAACTTCCAGAAAAAATTATGAAGCTAATCACTCTGGTGAGATTGAATACAACATAGTTATAGAATTTTACTCCACTTTCTATGAAGATCCAATGGTGGAAAAGAAAGATATTGCATTTTTCTCAAAACTGCAAACCCTAGGTAAGGTTCAGACCTGCTCTCACAAAAATAGTCATAACTTATTCAAATCTTAATGAAATTTTATGAGACTTGAAGAAAATGAAATTAGATGCACATGGAAACAAAATAAAACTGGTTTTAGATCCAAAATATAGATTTTACAATCTTGTCTAGTACCATCATATTTTTCAGACTGCAAATTCTGCACAATATTGTTGGAATAGGGAAGTCTCACCAAAATAGTCATATCTCCCACAAAACTCAATAAAATTCAATAAGACAAAAATAATTGGAAACTAGAAAAAAATATATTTCCATAAATATATGATAATCCATTATATTATTCCATACCAAGCTATACAATACACAACTTCAGCCTGGAAACAATGTAAAAATCAGAAAATGCACACAAAATTTGAGGTTTCCATTCATCAAACTTCAAAAACAATGTCTCCAACCCCAATTCGAGTTTTGGAGGGTTTCTTTATACATTTACAACCAAAAACAACTATTTTCAACCACCTTTTGATTATTTTGTTGACAAAACACCTTAATGACACTTCATCTACCTAATTTTGCAGTTTTAACAATTTTTACAATATGGAACAACTTTAAACATTATTTGAAAAATGACTTAAAATATGACTTCCTAAGACTCAAACACCTCTAAAATGGTTTGGTGAACCTTATTATAAGACCCAATATAGAAAATAGAGAAACTATTTACAAATGGCTTCATGGAGGCAAGAAATCAAACAGGTGCTCCTGCACCACATTACCACCAATGAAAGATAGACTAATACTATATCCTAAAGATGCAAAAGTTCCACATTTTATTTACCATAGAACTATTGGACATAGTAATGATGAGTGTTGTGCATTCAAATTATTATTAAACAACTTTTATTTCAATGACAATGAGTGTCATCGAGTGATCGCATAACATATCCTTTTTTCACCCCTTGTCATGTAATAGTTGTAGAACATTCTATATTCACTATTACATGACATTTCCCATCACCTAACCTTGGCTCATTCTTGTATTCCACTAAATGTGGGAAAGAAGTAGATAGCCTTGTCCCAACAATGCATTTTTCATTGTCCCTTAGGTCTATTATCTACATTCCGCTTATAAATACTGAGATGGGGAGGTGAACGACCTAATAATAGGTTGACTTGCATGTGTCTTACTAGTCTTTTTCACCTTTTCTTTATTTTTCTTTTGTTTGATTGCATGTGCATAATGTGATCCCCCATGATTTTTTGTTTGATGTTCTCTCTTTCTTTGTGACATTCCTCTATCTATACCTTCATTCTTCTCTATATCGTACACCTGTTCGCTTTTTTTCTTTCTCTCATTTATCTTTTGTTTTCCTCTTGGGGATAATGCAAGTGGTTGAGACATGGGTATGTGCAGGATCATCATGGAAAAAATAGGCCCTTCAATGGCAAAAAATTATGAAAAATCAAAGTTAGGAAACTTGACGAAAAAATTTGAATAAGTTATCTATATTATTTCAAAAATATGTAAGAATAGAATTTGTAGAAAATTGAATGTAGTTTGTAAACTACTAGGTTTATTTAGAAAAAAAAAATCTATTAGGTGAAAATTTGAAATTTTAATGCAGTAGTACTTAAATTTTAGGGAAAAAATAAGTAGGTGTCTGTCTAACCACCCTAACCACAATAAAATGATAATATTTTTTATAATATTTTAGATATAAGTAGAGGACTCATGTCCCAATGTGATGCATATTTTTTATAATTTTTTTCCAAGTAAATAATTAATTATGAATTTTTTATTACAATTCTTAAAAAATATAAAAACTCATATGTGCGACCACCTTAACTTGGTCAAAACTTCATGAAATTCAAGTTTTCTTTCTTTAATCCTATAGTATGTGAAGAATAGAATGTGACGCATGTTTTGGATTCAAAAATGTGATACCGTTTGAAAGCTATAGATTTTTTCAATCAGCCTATCAATTAGGAGTTTAGTAAGTAATTCAAATAGAAAATGAATAATAATTACTTATTTAATTCAAAGTAAAGCATAATTTATATTGGTTGAAATTTGAGAATATCCTTTAAAAACCCTTTTGTTTCATCAATTTTGGTTAAAAAAAAGGTCGTCAGCTACATACCCTACACATACCCATCATATCTCCACTTTTTGGCCCATCATAATCTTGCACATACCCACATTCATGTATCTTCCATAATGACCCAAAAGCCTTCTTTTTCTTTATCTTTTTCATTTGTCTTGTGTTTTCCTTTTGGGGATGATGCAAGGCATCGAGACATTCATGTCTCTTCCATGTTGACCCAAAACATTTTTTTTCTTTATCTTTGTCATTTTTCTTGTGTTTCCATTTTGGGGATGATGCAAGGTGTCGAGACATTCATGTTTTTTCCATGTTGACCCAAAAGTTCTTTCTTTTTTTTTTATCTCTTCATGCCATTCTTCCAGTTCTATGTGTATTTGGGGAATGATGATAGTTCTGAGCTCTCTAAAAATATTGTAGCAAGAACATATTGACCCCAAATCCATAGATCCTTTATGTGTTTGGTGTTTTTATTTTGGGGGAAATCCCTCTCTTTTATTTTTCTCTTACATGACGTAGCTTCATTTGGAAACATATGAATTGGAATAGGGCTTTCCAAGTTGCCTCTCATGTCTTCTTTGTTTGCATTTATCATTTGCTACTTTAAAGCAATTTCTCACAATTTATTTAAAGTGGGGGCATACATTGGCATCATTCTTTTGCATTTTTATTTTTCATTGTTCACGGTACAATTTCTTATTTAATACGATGCATTTGTTGCTTTGTGGTTGATATTGGGTGTGATGTCCTTTAGGAGTGTGATCTCTCTTATCATATTACATTCCTCCTAGTGGCTTGATGTGACACACTGCATCCCCTAAGTTACGAATCTTCTATTTTTTGATTGGTCCTCTCTTGGAGACATTAGGAACAATGTTCCCTAAGTTAAGACATCACGTCAACTAAGGAAAAATCCTTTGACCATTTCCTCTTTTTCATTTTTTATTTTTTGTTATATTTCCACCTTGCATAACATAGCTTGCATCCCTATAGAGCCATCTTGTTTGTTCATGAGCTCTAAGCATACAAAGTTTTTCTTGTCTCATGAAGCTCGAAAATCATTTTTTGTGGTGCCTTATTAAAGTTATCAGGGGATATAACTTTGGTATAGTTTGGGTGGGAAGCCCAACTGAGTCATGACTTTCCCCATAGCCACTCGCATGAGTGTGTGAGTGCATACCAACCATGAGTGTATGCATCTCAACTTTTAGGATTTCTCATCCAACAAACAACTAGGAGTTCCCTTTCCTCAAAGTGAGTATAGATTTTCGAACAAACACTTAGATCTGATCCACATCAGGATGGATAAATGGTTGAAACTTGATCAAACTCCTTTATTTTACCTTTCTTTTTCATGTTTGTCTACTTTAGTGTGATTTTGGAGCAAGTTCATCCTCTCACTAAAGTATGGGTTAAATGTAGTGTCGAAAAATATCATTGGGGAAATTTTCATGCTTTTTTGGGCCCTCCTTGTGAATTTAGGCTTAATGTTGCCTTAATTTAGTGTTATAATGTGGATCAAACATTCACATTAGGTCTTAGTCCCTTGTGAACTAATGGATTTAAATGGCACCTTGCTAAAGTTTTGTGAAGTTTTGCAACTCACTTTCACACTTTTCTAAGGTTTCATTAACTAAATACAATAAACCTATTCTAAACCTTAATCTTTCCTTATTTGGAGTGTTATAAAGTGTTGTAACACACTTTCACACTTTTCTAGGATTTTCATTAATAATTGGGCTTTCTTATGCTTTAATTGACCTATTTTATATCCACAAGCCTCATTTATTGCATCTTCTCGAGGATAATCCTGATACCAATCATTAGCCAATCATAATTCAGGTGTTTTTGGCTTGTGTGGCCCAAATTTAGTGATCTAGAACTCATTCTCCACCTTGGGTGAATGGGTCCAACCTAAGTCTTTTGGTTCTGAACCAAATTTCACACATTTCTAAGCACTTATGATTTTTGGTCCCATACATTATGCCTGATGGGACTAATTCACCACCTTAGGTGAATGGGTATTGTGTGACCCGAAATTAAAATAAATTCAAATTTCTAGCTAGATTTTATTCTCCTAGATCTGATGTCAGCTTGTACTATTGTAAGTTTGAGAATTCTTGCATAATTGAGTATACATTATACAAGGTTCTTTCACTTATATTTTCACCAAACAATCTAACAAGAATTCAAGAGTTCACAAAAGCATTCAAGATCATTCAAGGGCAGATTATTATGAATTTTAGAGAAGTATTCAACCATCAATCATCTTGTCAAGGATTTCATATATCATGTTTTTTATTGTGCTAACAATTGTGATGCAGGGATTATGATTCAAGCAAGCGTTTCATTCAAGATCAACATCATTCAATCAAGAGTCAAAAACCACATCCATTGGAGCCATTACATAGATATTTGCAACAACTTATTCCTAGGGTTTGGTGAGTTGCAACATTATCATTTGTTCATTCATCATTCTTCATTCTTATTTGATTTCATTTCAACGATTGACTTCCAAAATAGGGTTTGACCAACACAAACCCCTATCCACTAACCTAAAATTTTTCCCTCTCCTTTGTGTGTGATTTGCATGGATAGGTTGCAAATTTCCCAAGGAGGAAGATTAGAGAAAAGTTGCAAATCCTTCAAAGATGTCAAAGTTGTCATCAAGCCTTGGAGAACCTTGGAGGAGACCTATAGGTTGCAAATCAAAGATTTGGATCCGAAAACCAATCAAGAAGGATAGAGCACAAAGAGAAGAGTAGGATTAGCTTCCAAAGTATTAGAAAATCCTAATTGGACTGATTTACCATTTTTTGAAAATGAGTCCCAGTTCTAGTCAATTTTTTAGGTTTTTGCAGATTTGGATACCCTTTTAGTAGATTTCTATTCCTACACATTTTTCTAAAAGCTAGACTAATTTTCACCCAGCTTTGTGAATGATTCTCAACCAATAATAAAAGAAAAATTTCTAGTGATTCAAACCCCCATTCAGCCATCTCCAATTTCCCAAGTTCACACCTTCATGTCTTTAGTTTTCTATGTTGTTTCATTCACTTTTCTTGGTCATTTAGTTTTAGTTTGCATTCAATTAGGGTTTTTCATTTCATTATCTTTTCCAAGTTTAGACTTGGTGGTGAACCCCTCATTAGATCATATTTAGCCCGTAGGACAACCCTCTTGAAATATCTATTTATTTTTTGCATTGAGATCTCAAGGGTTTATTCTTGAGTGAAATTTAGTGAAAATTGCCCTCTTTTAGGTCCAAATACCCTAAAGGTGGGAGAGCATCCAATTTTCCACCTTTCAATATATTACAATATTAACCATTAATAAATGATCTAAATATTAATTTAATACTCTCCCTTAATGGTCAATCTATCAAATATATCAAGGTACCCCCTAAATTTGACAAACTTATCCAAGCTCAGAGACTTGGTGAGAATATCGATAGTCTAATCCTCAATGGGAACATACTACAACACAACTGATCCATCTTTGACAAGATGGTAGATGAAATGACAATGAAGTTCAACATGCTTGGTCCTTTCATGTAATACTATATTTTTAGCAAGTTTCAACACCCCTTGATTGTCATAGTACAAGGGGGAAGGCATTGCTTTGCATGTCAGAAAAAATCCTTTGAAGCCAAATTACCTCACAAGTTGCTTTAATAGTTCCCCAATATTCAACTTCAGTTGAGGAAAGAGCCACTACCTGCTACTTCTTGGTGGTCCAAGTAATTGCACCTTTACCCAAACTAAAAACATACCTAAATGTAGACTTCCTATTATCAACAATCCCTACCCAATCTAAGTGTGTAAAGCTAATTAGCTTAGGATCTTTGCACCTACCATACAGAATTCCAAAGTTAGAAGTCCCTTTCACATATCTCAACATATGCTTTGTTGTAACCCAATGTTCAGCTTTAGGGGCTATCATGAAGTGAGAGATGTAGCTCATAGCAAACTTAAGATAAGTTCTAGTAGTAGTGAGACAAATGAGGCTTCCTACTAGTTTCCTAAATGTTGATTCATTTTGGATAGGTGAATCTAACTTTGCTAATAGTTTTAGTCCTTGAATCACCAGAGGTGTAGGTGTAGGTTTGCAATCATTCATCCTGAACTTATCAAGCAAACTGTGAGCATACTTGGACTGAGAGATAAAGATGCGACTAGCTCCTCAACACCTAGACAATAATGAAGAATTCCAAAATCTACCATGTCAAATGATTGACTAAGATTATGTTTGATCTCCTCAATCAAATGTTCTGAGTTGGTAGTATTGATTAGATTGTCAACAAAGACAACAAGAAAAATAATATCAACCCAAAAATATTTGACATACAAATTAGAATTGGAAGTGCTCCTTTTAAAACCATGATCAATGAGGTACTTATCATTTTTTATGTACCATGCCCCATGTGGAGCCTGTTTAAGGCCATACAGTGCTTTCACTATTCTGCAAACCTGGTGTTCTTTACTAGAAACCTTGAAACTAGGAGGTTGTGTCATATAGACTTCTTCTTGTAGATCACCATTTAGGAATGCACTCTTGACATCTATTTGATGAACTTCCCATTCGAATTGGGCTGCAATAGCGAGAACAAGCTAAATAGTACTCATTTTGTCCATGGGGGAAAAATTCTCCTTGTAATCAATTCCCTTTGTCTATGAGAACCCTTTGGCTACTAATTAAGCCTTATACTTATCGAGAGTTCCATCAACCTTCTACTTAATTTTATGCACCCATTTGCAACCAATGGGATTCTTCCTAAGTGGAAGATTGGAAAGGGCCCAAGTCTTATTCTTCAGAAGACTATGCGTTCAACTTTCATAGCCTATTCCTAGTCAGGTATTCCTTTAGCCTCAAAAATGTTTGAGGCTCAAAGATATTGTGAAGATTGACCATAAGAGAAAAATTAACTATATTAGACTAATTTCTATTATTTCAAGTAGATCTACCCTTAATCAATTCATCATCATAGAGACCACTTATGGTTTTAGCATATCATTTAGGCTAGAGAGTAGAAGTACTAGAATATATGAAACAAGAGGAACAACATCACGAGGGGTGGTTGGAACAAAATTAGCTAGATTAGGATCTATATTTTCCTAAGGAGGGGTAGGTGGAGGAACATTCTATTGAGGTGTCTGTACAACTATAAAATTTCTCCCATTAGGTAGAGCTAGGGGAAGACAGATCCAAATTGGAAGCTTGCTGAGGGGCATGTATAGGATCATCATGGAAAAAATAGATCCTTAAGTGGCAAAAAATTTAGAAAAATTAGAGTTAGGCAACTTGACGTAAAAATTTGAATAAGTTTTCTATATTATCTCAAAAATATGTAAGAATAGAATATGTAGAAAATTGAATTTAGTTTCTAAACTACTATGTTTATTTACAAAAAAAAAAAATTCTATTTGATAAAAATTTGAAATTTTAATGTAGTAGTACTTAAATTTCAGGGAAAAAATAAGAAGTAGGTGTTTGTCTAACCACCCTAACCACAATAAAATGATAGTATTTTTTTATAATATTTTACATATAAGTAGATGACTCATGTTCCGATGTGATGCATATTTTTTTGTAATTTTTTTCCAAGTAAATAATTAATTATGAATATTTTATTACAACATTTTTAAAAAAATAAAAAATTGTATGTCTGACCACCTTAACTTGGTCAAAAATTCATGAAATTTATTTTTTAATTTTTTAATCCTATATTATGTGAAGAATAGAATGTGATGCATGTTTCATATTGAAAAAATGTGATGCTATTTGAAAGCTATAGATATTTTTCAATCAGCATATCAATCAAGATTTTAGTCATAATTGAGATAGAAAATGAATAGTAATTATTTATTAAATTCAAAGTAAAGCATAATTTATATTGGTGGAAAGCTAAGAATATCCTTTAAAAACCCTTTTTTTTCATCAATTTTGGGTTAAAAAAAGTTGTCAGCCACATACCCTACACATACCCATTATATCGCCACTTTTTGGCGCATCATGATCCTGCACATACCGTGAGACTAATCCTTGGGGCTCACATAAGGAGAAGACAAATAGAAGGTCCCACTAGCTTCATCAACCATAGCAACATGAGTGAAGATGAGATGATCCATGTCTACATCAATCATCCTATATGCCTATGATTCTCACTATAACTAGTGAACATGAGTTTTTAGCTTTTGGAATCCAACTTAGTGTGCTTGGCATCTGAAATCCACATATGAATAGTAGAGTGAAAAAAATTGAGGTGGCTAATATTAGGCTTGCATCTAGACTAGGATTCTTAAAGAGTCATCTTCTTGACTACATGAGTAGGAGACTGGTTCAGAAGATAAACTGCAGTATAAATTAATTCAACCCAAAATTTCTTAGGAACATTTCTATACTCTAGCATAGAACGAGCCAGTTCAGTAATGGTGTGATTCCTATGCTCAACAACACCATTCTGCTGAGGGGTGTATGGTGTGGTAAGTTGGTGGTTAATTCCATGTGCAACACAAAAACTAGAGAAGTCAGAAGAATAAAACTCCCCCACTATCAAACCAAATTGTGACTATTTGAGAACCTGGCTCTTTCTCAATTAAGGCCTAAAACAGCTAAAATATAGCAAACACCTCTGATTTATTTTCAAGAAAATATACCCACATTCTTCTACTAAAATAGTCAATAAATAATAGAGAATAATTGCAACCATTAACTGAAGGAGTTTTTATTGGTTCACATACATCATCGTGAACCAACTATAATACCTTGGAAGCTCTCCATGAGTCACCATTTGAGAATGGATTCTGATGCTACATTCTAGCTTGGCGAGCTTGACACAATCCATGATTTTGAGTTTGAATCATAGGTAGAACACCAACTAGATTATCTCTAGATAGCTAAGAGAGATAATGCATATTCAGGTGCCCATAATGTTGATGCCAGAGGCTATTGATGGAAGTACTCCTAGCTACCATAGCATACTCTTGAGAATCACCAGAATCAACAATTCTATATAGAGCATGATCCTCAAGTCCTTAAACAACTGTAGTGCAAGTCTCTTTATCAACAATGCTACATGTATGCATGCTGAAAATAATATCTAGCTGAGGAGAGTGATAGATTATCTGATTGACTGAAAGTAAATTAAGCTCTAGATGCGAGGTAAAAATTACACATCAAGAAATATTAAATTTCTCCCTCCAGAATGAATCTACATGTTTCCCTTTCTAACAATAGTATACTCTTTACCTCTTCAAAAGATAATCGAGTCTCTTAATGGCATGTACTCAATGAACCAATCTTGATGATGAGTGAAATGTTGACATGCACCTGAATCAATAGATCAGGCAAAGGATTTAACATGATCTACAAGACTCTTAGCCATAAAGGCATAGAACACAAACTCCTTCTACTTAGTGTGTGAGCTACAACATGGGCTTTAGATTTAGTCTCTCCTTGCTTGGATTGTTTAGAAGCCAAGCGTTTCTGAAAATATTTCTTCATGTGACTATACTTGTGGTAATAATTGCATTGAATTTTCTTCTTCTTGGAAGATTCCTAGGAATGAGTTTGACTAGATTTTTGAGAGGGTTGATTCTTTCCCTTATTCTTTTGAAATATCTTAGCTCAGTAAATGAACTAGGACTACTACCAAACTATTTTCTCCATCAATCCTACTATATAAGTTTGGTGCAAAGTTTTGGAAACTTCAAGTCAACATTATTTGAGGTAATGTTGAGCATCTCAATAAAGTGATCATAAGACTTTGATAGGCTCTTTAGAGTGATGACTACCATATCTTCATCCTCCATCTTTTGACCAATAGCCTCAACCTGATCATGAATGTCTTTAATTTTTGTGAAGTGCACCTGCATACTTGTCTTCTCATCCATCATGATGGATAACATGTTCTTTAGAAAGAACGATCGTCTCTTTTCAAATGTTTCATGAAGATCTTTTAGAAGATCCTAGATTTCTTTAGTTTTTTTGTCAGAGGGCACCTGAGGCAGCTAGTCATCAGTGATCAATAATTTAATAAGCACCACGACTTCCCACTTTTGGTCATCAAATTTCTCTTGATCTTTACCCACCATTGCATGACATGTAGTGTTCCTGAGAAAAATTTGGTCAAGGCACCGATACTCAAATATTTTCATCATATGCTGCTTCTAGGTGTTGTAGTTGTGGTCATTGAATTTTTCACTACATTCTAGCATAATGTGAGATAAAGAGGCCATTTTTCATAAAAAATCCTCAAACAAATTATGGCAGAAAGAGGCAGAAAACCCTAAAACTAAAAAATCTATCATAAATTGCAACGCAAACCCTTGATTTTTTCACAAACAACAATCAAAAGTATAGAAACTAGATGATTTGTAGAAGAAATCTCTTGAGAAAAAACTTAAAATCGTGATTCTAAAAATTTCCTAGAAATATCATCTTTTCCCACAAAAAAATGGTCAAAACTACCTTCAAAACCTAGGTCACATGTTTGAAAAGACATGATTTGAAAAGAATATGAGCGGAAAAAATTAAAAATCTAGCATAAACCCTAGTTGTGACACTAAAAAAAAGTCAAAAAATATTTTTCAAGACACGTGTAGTTTGTAGAAGCCAATCATGAAAAACATATGGAAAAAAATGAGTTTTCAAAAAAACGCATCATAGTTTGCAGAATTTGTCATCAGATAGGAGATCAAACCATTCAAAACTCTCAGTCACATCATAAAACAGATGAAAAAAGACTTCACTAACCCATGCTTGCATTCATGATTTTACCAGAAATCCATCGTGACTTTAATTGCAGAAAGACCCATGAATTTTAGTTGGAGAAATCCATGATTTCTCATACAGTAGATGTTGCAATTCTATAATGAAAACCCTCAAAAATAGGAACACAAAAAAATCCATGATTTTTCCAGAAAGAGACATGACTTTCAGAAAACCAGAAAATACCAAAGGGTGCTAGAAAAGTTAAAATTTTTCCCACTCTATTACCATGAAATGGTAAACTATTCATTAATTAAATAAAAGAGGTGAATGCTCTTTATAGATTTTATAATGCAAAGTTTCTAAAAATAAATTGAAGCTAATAAAATAATAGAAATAATCAAATCTAATTTAATATATCACAATATTAACCATTAATTAATTATCTAAATATTAATTTAATAATGTGTAGTTTATTACATTCATATTCTCAAATTAAAATGATGATTCTTGTTATTAGGCACATCGACTAGAGCTAGGGTGGTTTGCAACAAGAAAATAGAGGTGGCAATGGGGTCGAAACCACCCTTTAGGGGCAAAAAACCCTCAGTCACGTCCCCTTCCTATGCATGACTGAGAACAGTGTTGTGAAGAATAGATCCAAATTCACAAATATTGGTTAAGACTTGAACTACAGACATAATCAATAGTAGTTGATATGCCAGGTTGATCTAATATCAAGTTCTAAATTTATACTTACTATTTCCACAATTAGCCTTTTAACCCAATTCATGCTCTTTTTTTTCTTTTTGTCCTCATTTACATAATTTTTCCCTTTCCTTTCTTGTGAACTATCTTGTGCAGCCCTACCATGGGTTGAAAGATTAAAGCTATGCATGTAAAATCAATTTCTCCCTTGTATTTAAGTCAAGTTAACAATCTATCGAATCTTTCATGCAAGAGTATGGAAATACTATAACTCCACTATGTAGAACCTAATACTCAAATTCATTGTGTTTACATTTAAGTTGAGAATTAAACCCTTATTTTTCTTTACAAGGAAACTAGAATGATATAACCTTTACATCTTAATTTTTCAAGAAAAATTAAAACAAGCCACATGTTTTTAGATAATTAAGTAAATCTACATTACATGTTTTCAAAAAACAAGTTTGTAACATTTATGCAAGAGTAAGATTAAAATTCATAGGAATGATTCATCAACAACTAACCTTGATTTCATAACATTATCCTCCTTCCACAACTTTAGATACTATTTCTTTACAACTTTTATGAAAACTTCCTTTTCTTTCAAAGTACATAATATATGCATATAATAGGGTACAATACAATGATTCATGATTTATTTCCTCTATGATAACACAACTTGAGAAAATGATTTGAATTCCACCAGTGATAACATTATCTTGCCAACTTTTGAAAACTATATTTTACAACTCTTGCAAAATATTTATAAACATGAGTACAAATACAAGATGTGGTAATGACTTTTGAATCCAACACTACACCCCTTTCATTTCCAATCATCTTGAAGAATCTCCACAAGAAACCTTGAAAAGATCAAGTATGGAAAAACCACAAATTACTGATGGGCTCTCCACCCAACCATAGGGTTGCACAACAACCAACCCCCAAGCACTGGATTATCACTTAGCCACCAAAAGACTCAACTCAACAAACACGTTTTATTTGAACGACTTTACTCACATATACAACATCTCTCACATTATCACACCAAAAGAAACAATATTAAAACTATCACATTGGTTTATCTAAAGGGTGAACCATTTAGGGGGAGTAGGCTCTCGACCAAACATGGGTTAATATAATGTACAAAATTAAATCACATCTCCATAATAACTCTCCACAAAAACCCCATACCAACACATCCATAACTCAACACCCCTTATTTCTTCCAATACATATAACTGAATATATAAGAAGGTATACTTATATCCCATAAATACAAGGGTACTCATACCCCCAATAATGGTCATTACTTGAATGAGATACTCTTATCCCAAATATGGAAGCCCCAATATGAGGGATCAATCTCCCAATCAAACCCCACAAGTGGAAGACCAAAACACTTTTATACAAGAGGGGGTGACCTCCCACAAGAAATGATACACAAAAAATATACAACAATTCTTTTTGAACATCAAATGAAAAACCGAAATAAAATCCTAAAAATGAAACCCTCAATCAAAAACACCTTTAAAATGCATAAAATGCATAACATCTCACTATGAAATATCAAGGAAGAAGAATTACCTTCAATGCTATAATCCCACTAATGGTAGACACAAAAGAATGGATGCCACCTCCTCTCTCAACAATCTCCTCCTTCCTTCTCACAATATTTCCCAAACTAAAAGCAATTACAAAATCAAAAAAGAGAAAAGAGCAAAAATAGCATAGTAACCCTCTCCTCGTCATGAGGAGGAACTTTTAAAGAAGGGGGAGAAATAGTTCCCTCACATAACCACCTCAACCACATAACCAACCAACCATTTTCGTCACTCTTGTGAGTGGGAACAAAATAAGGGTAAAAATACTTTTAAAAAGATTACACATAACAAAAATAACCTCGCTACCCATACCTTTATGACCTAGACTAACTTTTAGCACACAAAAATACACCCTAGTCCCTTCTAAACATAATCTAAAATTTATTTCTCTAATATTGAAATTCAAAACTCACATTAAAAAAAATCACGAATATACATGATGCACACAAAATTTGAAAATCACATAGTTCAACATAAAAATCAATAACCCATAGGATCACATACCCAACAACACATGGTGGCTAATTAAATCCCCTAAAATCCATTAGTATTATAACTCCCTATCACTCAACAAGATGGGTTGGTATGATAAGAATATTCACAAATACACATATAATCAAATAAAATACACAATTTCACATATCAATATAATCAATTAATCTAACACAAAATATCATAAATGATTATCCATTATAAAATTCATTAATTAAATAACCATATCAAGATTATGCACTCTATATAAAAACATAACATCCATCAACATTCTCCGTGAGATATAAAAGTGCATCAATCATCATCATAAATACTACGAATGCTAAATTTACGAAAGTATATCAAATGTATCAACTACAATATCTAACATAAGAAACATGAGTGCACAAGTAGGGGTCTCACATCCTACCCCCTAGAATCTAACTTCCTCCTAGAAGTCCTCAAACAAATGAGGATAAAGGGACCTCATATGTGAAGCCGCCTCCTAGGTAGCTGCAACCTCATCATGCTGGTCCCACTAGATCTTGACCTGATCTAACTACCACCCTCGAAAATCCAAGGTTCGCTACCCCAGTATATACATATTGGCTCCATGGCCAACTACCCAACCTCCTCCACCTATAAACCATCCCAATCAAATATTTAAGAAGTATATCATGCATATAACTCCATAAGATAGAAATGTGATATACATCATTCACACCAGATAGGCTAGGTGGTAATGCTAAGTGGTAAGAAATGTGACTGAATCTCTTCAACACCTCAAATGGCCCAACAAAGTGAGGATCTAACTTGGACCTTTTTCATTAATTGATTAGGATCTTATGTGGTCACATAGTTCTTTTTTTTATCCTATGCCTCTTGTAACCCCTCTCGGATTCATGCCACCTGCTGCTCCATCTTGTTAACTAACTTGGGTTTAGCTGCAACCCTATCCTTGTTGTGGTCCCAACTCAAGGTGATTATAAAAGGCCTTTTGTACAAGGCCTAATATGGAAAAATAGCCAAATAACTATTGGAACAACATTAATTTTAAGAAAACTCCACCAAATATAAATACTCCTCCCATCAAGACTAATGGTCAATAACGTACATCCTCAACATATCCTCCAACACCCGATTGAACCTTTCTATTTGAGCATCTCTTTCTAGATTATAGGTAGTGTTGAAGTTAAGGTGTGTTCCCAAGGCCTATTGAAGAGACCTCCAAAAAGATGATGTGAATATAGAATCCTTATCAGAAATAATCTTTCATGGAACACCATGAAGCCTCACTATATCATTCAAGAATACTCGTGCAACTATTGGAGCTATATAGGTGGTCATAATAGGTGACAAATGAGCCACCTTAGATAGTTTGTTTATAGTCATTATGATAGCATCCTGTCGCTTGAACGACAAAGGAAACCCAACAATGAAATCCATAGAAATCACATCCCACTTCCACTTAGGAATCCCATGTGGATACAACAATCTGATGGGGTGCTAATGCTTGTCCTTAACCCTTTGACATTCCAAACACTTGGCCACATATTCTACAATATCTCAATGCATATTGGACCAATGGTAAAGCTATCTATGGTTTGCATGCATCTTCTTAACAACTATATGAGCTTCATATAGTAACCTATAAGCCTTTCTTAAAACAATATTCTGAATATTTTCCATTAAAGGCACTTATATGCACCCTCAATGATGCAACAAGCCATGTTTCTCAAGTTCATATCTCACAAAATTCAATTCTCAAACCTATTGAGACCTCAACTACTATTGAACCTCACAATACCATTCATACTAAAGCAAGGACTGTAAAATGTGAGACCTCAAGTCAAAACTCAAAGATAAAGCCATCAACTCATGACTTTTTTTCCTTAATGCATCAACAACCACATTTTCCTTTCCTCAAATATAATGGACATCAAAATCATACTCACATAGGAATTCCATCCACTTTCTCTAATGTGCTTTCAAATTTGATTGTTTGAAAATGTATTGGAGACTATAGTCATCAGAGTGCAATTAAAAATGATTCCCTAAGAGAAAGTGTTTCCACTGAGTTAGTGCATGTACTAGCACTAGGAGCTCTAAATCATGAGTAGGGTAATTTGGTTCATGGGTTTTAATATTCTGTGACTCATAAGCTATAGCCCTACCTTCTTGCATGAGTACTACCCCAATCCCATCTAGGGATGAATCCATACAAACTGTAAAATCTAAAGTTGGATCTAGAACGACAAGGATTGGAGCACTCAAAAGCCACTCCTTGAGAGTTTGAAAGGCCTGCTTACATTGCTATGTCTAAATGAACTTCTTCCTTTTATATTAGAGGTAAGTGATGGTGTGAATGATCCTGGATAACCTTTCTAAGAGGTTACTATAATAGCCTACAAGATCTATGAAACTCCACACTTCTAACACATTGGTGGGGGTTGGCCACTCCACTATTGCCCTGATCTTAGATGGATCAACAAATATACCCCAAATACTAAATCTCCTTTTCGAAAAGGGAACACTTTTCTTGATTATCATATAATTGATGTTTCTACAAATACTTAGAAACTTGTCGAAGGTGACCTTCATCCTCTTCTTCATTCTTCAAATTAATCAATATTTCATCCAAAAATATGAGCACAAAATGATCCAAGAAGGTTCTAGGAATGCCATTCATTAGACTCATGAATACTGTTGGGGCACTGGTTAACCTGAACAGGACAAAGGTGAGCTCATAGTGGCCATAAATGTTCTCAAGGTAGTTTTATGGATGTCTGCTTCAACAATTCACAACTGATGATACCCTAATTTGAGATCAACCTTTGAAAACACTTTAGCTCCCTTAGTTTGATCAAACACGTCATCAATCCTTGGTAGGGGATAATATTTTTTGATTGTTAACTATTTTAATTTCCTATAATCAATGCTTAATCATACATAACCATCCTTCTTCTTTATAAAGATCACTAGAGCACCCCATAGAGATAAAAATGGGAGAATGTGGCCATTTAATAAATCCTCTAATTGTATCTTATGTTCATTAAGTTCTTGGGTGGTCATCATGTAAGGAGTTGTTGACATAGGTTGAGCTCCAAGTACCAGATCAATATGGAAATTAACTTCACACTTGGGGGGTAATCCTAACAACTCAAACTAGAATACATTGAAAATGTCCTTAAGTACTGGATGATCATCTAAGGAAAGTTCCTTCATATTCTTGGACTCTTCTGAATTGTCACTGATGGTGATTTTGAACATTTGGCAACCTTTCCTCATGTAATGTTTAAGTTGCATAGTTGAAATCATTCTAAGTGAAATTGGCCTTTGAATTCCCACTATCTCAACTGGTTTACCAAAATCATTCAAACACTCAACCCATGCCTAACACAATATCATAAGATACCAATGAGGTAACTCTTAGATCAAGAAATGTCAGAAAATAACCAACATTTAACTAACACCCTTTAACTAAAGAATTGATAGGCATCTTATCCCCTGAGGCTAACTCCACTTTGCAATTTTCCTCCTGCCTAGTTTCCACTAGACTGCTCCATTCAACAAAGGAAGGAGAAATGAAAGAATTTAAGGCTCCTAAATCGATCAAAATACTTATAGAAATAACTTCTAACATACCTCCACCACACCAATGATTATGGCTTGATGATCTTCTTGATGGTTATCCACTATTGCAAAGACCTTGTGGGAGTTACCCAGATCACCCAATGTTGGTTCTAAGATTGTTTCTTTTTTACTAACTCCAAAACCTCGTGGAAACTCATGGGCCAAATGAACTATCCCACCACACACATAACATGGCCCTCTACTTTGAACCTACACTATAGGAGCTTGGCTAGACTGAGAAGTACCTGGCTTGTTTGAACCACTATGGCCCCCCTCTAAAAGAATTATGAGTTTAGTGAGTACTAGAAGGTCCCACACCTTGATTTTGTGGTCGTTGATCTCTCCAGGGACCCTGATTTTGTCATGGCCTATACTAACCTCCTTGTTGCCTCTAATTTGATCTATTTCTTGGATCTTGTTGCTGCTATTGAGGCCTATGAGTAACCACATTTGGTCTATTTTCTCCTCTTTGTAGTGAAGGAGGACTTCAAGATCCCTATTCTGGTTGACTCTGATTATGATTCCTAAATTTCTCTCGAGCCTCTTGAGTCTTCCCATGAACCTCTTCTACTATCAATGCCTTACTACAACCTTTAAGTTTTCAAGGGCTACTATTCTTACGGGTCTTGAAAAGCTTGGATTTAATCCTCTGAAAAAATGATTCACCATTAGCTTCTCATCCTGAATGTAGTCAACATATTGAAGTAATTCAAGAAACTTTCTTTCATACTGACTAACTATAACTTAGCCCTTCTATTGTAAATTGTGAAATTCATCAGTCCTCTTCTATTTGTAATGTTCCACAATGTAGTGTTATCTAAAATTCTCCAAGAAGACTTCCCAAGTCAAGGTGTCTAGAACCAAATGGTGGTTTGGCTCCTCTTTCCTCCACCAAGTAGAAGCATCCCTACTTAATTGAATTATTGCAAAGTGGGCCTTAACATTGCTCCCATATGTGCTTAACCCAAAGCATCTCTTCAAACTAAGTAACCAAGCTTCTACCTCAATCCCACTGGTGGATCCTGAAAAGGTGGGTGGTTCAATCGTAATAGGTGTCTAATGTGATCTCCTATATCCTGATGTCCTATTGACCTATACTCAATATCTAGATTGGGTTTCTCATGACGAGGCAGAGATGGGTGCATTAAGTCTTCCATTTCCTCCACTCAAACTTATAGAATAAACAGAGGACTCAGACTTCACTCCTGATGATCCGACCCTTGATCCCCTTCCTCATGAAAAGGCTGACATTCTTGTTGGATAGGGGGCAATCTTTCTTCTATGACCCTAAATTTTTTTGAAGATCCTAAAGAATTTAGGGCCCTAGTTTAGGCTAGGGTTGACGGTGAATTCCCTCTGACAAATGGGGCCCGGAATGAGCTCTACTTGAGGAATCATGTTGGGACTTCTCTCTCCTGGTATTTCTACCAAAACGAGCCATCTACACAAAAAGGGACAAAGATTTAGTTTAATATGTACTCATGCACCATAGGTTCCTAGTGTCGAAACCTGCTCTGATACCAAATATTATGCCCAAAAATTTACCAACTTAAAATGAAAACAACTATCAATTTTTTTGACTAAAAACTAGTACCACTGTGGCAATTGGGTTCCTAAAAATAAAGTAAAATTGATGACGTTAAACTATCCAAGCATGATTTCGCTTTATCAACCATAAAACATATCCTAGTTTTAGTCCAAATAGTTTAGAGAACATCTTCCTCTTTCACTGACTACATTTCATAATTCTAGTGTAGCAATCAAGATCATATCATTACATAGTTGCAAAATTAACTATTGATCTAAAGTAAAGCCAATAAACAAGCTATGTTAAAATTATAAACCTTACTTAACCTGCATGCTTTAAACACAAATCAAAAGATAATTTTATACACCATTATAACTTAGATGACTAAGTATTTCCATTATCCTAACATACACTATTGTTGAATTAAAACTAAGAATTAAGTGAAAGTTGAAAATCCACCTGATTAAATTTAACAATCCTCATTTGAACTATCATTTAATTCTAATCAAAGTTTAAAGGATCAAGTTTGAAAACAAGATTTATTCTCTTAGCTAAGTGTTGGGAAAAGATAAATTTCCAACTAAGTCTCTTATATTCTCAATTAGGATTTCATTTAACGCCAATTCAAGTGACAACGCATAAATTAAATGCTTTCCTAATTAACAACTATTTGAAGGACATGTTATTCCAATATAGTCTTTCACAATCTCAGTGAACCCAACTATTTTCATTCCCCTAGTTAAACACTAATGATATATTAAACATCTTCTAGAACATTAGTCTTTCCCCTACCATCAATATTATTGTTTTTTTAAAATGACCTTCAATTTTATTACATTGTATTGTTTTGCATTATTTATATATTAAGCTATAATTTTATCAATGATTCTTTTTATCTTCCTACGTTCTTTTTTTCATTCCTTATAATGATCAACTCATTCTTCTATAGATTAATTCCTTAATGGAGTTTATCCTTCTATTTCTGTTTAGACATATCCATTTCTTTTATGCTTTTGAATCAATGCTAATTTCTAAATAAAAATTGATTTGCTAACTTCATTCTATTTGGTCTAATTTAACTTCTAAATCTACTCTTAACCGACTATTAATCATAATTAAATGTATTGCCCTTAATTTGATCGTCTTAAGGCTTGCTTGAGGATTTGGGTTTTAGAGGTGGTCATTATTCACAGATTACTTTGGCTCTTTTTAATTTCAATATGACCAAGAAGTTTGGACGATTCACGGCTTCCTTAGACTTGATCTCTTTCTTACAATTAAAGTTATGATTTATCCTTAAATCAAAATTTAACTACAATCAATTTTCGCTAACTTAAAACGGTTTAACTACTTGCTTGTAGATCTTAATTCACACATTCAATGAAAAATACAGAGATTCGGTAAATTGCTTGGTTCCTTACTGGCATTTCCAAGGAATTCCATTAGCTTATATGTCTCAACTGGTAACTAACCATTCATTGTGCCACATTCTTACCAGGCCTCGACTCAAGGGTGGGCAATAGAAAACAATACGTGACGGGTGCCACATTCTTACTAGCAGAAACTTGGGGTCCACGCCACCCTTTAGGGTGGCGACCCCGTATTTTTACCCCAAATTTTGTTTTCCTATGGATTCAGTTATTAGCCTACTGCAAGAAGGATAATTACCAGTTCCATACGTGTAGTTTATTACATTCATATTCTCAGATTGAAATGACAATCTTTTTATCAGGCACACCGACAAGAGCTAGGGCAGTTTGGAACAGGAAAATAGAGGGGGAGATTGGGTCAACACCACCCTTTAGGGGAGGCGACCCCTTAGTCTCATCCCCTTCCTACACATAACTGAGACCAGTGCTGTGAAGAAAGGATCCACGGTCTCAAATTTTGGTTAAGAATTGAACTGCAAACAGACTCAATGGTAGTCGATATGGCAGGTTGATGTAATGCCAGTTTCTAAATTTATACCTACTATTTCCACGATCAGCCTTTTAACCTGGGTCATGCTCTTTTTTCTTTTTGTCCTCAGTTACACAGTTTGTCCCTATCTTTGCTTATGAACTATCTTGCGCAACCCTATTATGGGTTGAAATTTTGAAGCTACCCATGTAAAATCAATTTCTCCCTTGCATTTAAGCCGAGTTAACAATCTATCAAATCTTCCATTCAAGACTTTGAATAATATAACTCCACTATGTAGAACCTAGTACTCAAGTTCACTATGTTTACTATTAGGCAGAGAATTAAACCCCCTTTTTTTTTTGTTTACAAGGCATTTAGAATGACATAACCTTTACATCTTATTTTTTCAAGGAAAAACTAAACTAAGGCGCATGTTTTCAGATCATTAAGCAGATCTACATTACATGTTTTCAAAACACGAGTTTTTAACATTTATGCAAGAGTAAGATTAAAATTCATAGGCATTATTCAACAACAATTATCCTTGATTTCATAACATTGTTCTCTTTCCACAACTTTATATACTATTTGTTTACAACTTTCATCCAAACTTCCTTTTGTTTTAAAATGTAATATATTCAAACAACAGGGTACAATACAATGATTCATGATTTCTTCCCTCTATGATAACACAACTTGAACAAATGATTTGAATTCCATTGATAAAATTATCCTTTTATAAAAGTGAGTACAAATGCAAGATGTGATAAGGAATTTTGAGTCCAACACTACATCCCTTTCTTTTCCAACCATCTTCAAGAATATCCACAAGAAACCCTGAAAGGATCAAGTATGGAAAAACCACAAATTATCAAATTGATCTCCACCCAACCGTAGGGTTGTACAATAACCCACCCTCGAGGATGGGATTGTCACTTTTCCACAAAAAGACTCAACTCAACAGACACATTTGATTTGAACCACTTTACTCCCATATACAACATCTCTCACATTACCACACTAGAAGCGCAAATATTAAAACTATCACATTGGTTTATCTCAAGGGTAAACCATTTAGGGAGGAGTGGGGGCTTGACTAGACATGGGTGAATATAATGTAAAACATAAAATCACATCTCCATAATAACTCTCCACAAAAACCCCATACCAACACCTTGACAACTCAATGCCCCTTATTCCTCCGAATACATATAACTAAATATATAAGAAGGGAAACTCATATCCCATAAATACAAGGGTACTCATACCCCCGATAATGGCCATTATATGAATATGATAGTCTTATGCCAAATATGGAAGCCCCAATGTGAGGGAGCAATCTCCCACTCAAATCACACACATAGAGGACCAAAACTCCTCTATACAAGAGGGGTTCACCTCCCCTAAGAAAGTATACACAACAAACATACAACAAGACTTGTCACATCAAATGACAAACCCAAAGAAAATCCTAAAAATGAAACCCTCAATAAAAAACACCTTTAAAATGCACAACATATTACTATGAAATATCAAGGAATAAGAATTACCCTCAATGTTGTAATCCCACTAATGGTAGACATAGAAGAATGGATGAAACCTTTCTCAATAATCTCCTCCTTCCTTCAAGGATTTCCCAAACCAAAAGCAATTACGAAATCAAAAAAGAGAAAAGAGAAAAAGGAGCATGGTAACCCTCTTCTCTTCATGAGGAGGAACTTTTAAAGAAGGAGGAGAAATAACTCCCTCACATAACCAACTAACCATTTTCGTCACTCTTATGAGTGGGGACAAAATAAGAGTTAAAATACTTTTAAAAAGATTACACATAAAAAAAAAAACCTCCCCACCCATACCTTCAGGAACTAGACTAACTTTTAGCACACTAAAATACACCATAGAGTCCCTTATAAACAAACTTTAAAATTCATTTCTCTAATATTGGAATTCAAAAATCACATAAAACAAAATCATGAAAATACATGATTCACACCAAATATGAAAATCACACAATTCAACATAAAAATCAACAAACCATAGGATTACATACCCAACAACACATGATTTCTAAGTGAACCCACTTAAATCCATCAATATTAGAAGTCCCTATCCCTCAACAAGATGTGTTAGTATGATAGGAATATTCGCAAATACACATAATCAAATAAAATACATCATTTCACACATCAGTATAATCAATTAATCTAACACAAATTTTCATAAATGATTCTATATTATAAAATGCATTAATCAAATAACCACATCAAGATTATGGACACTATATAAACAAGACATAACATCCATCAACATCATCCATGAGATATAAAAGTGTATATATCATCATAATAAATGCTAGGAATATCAAATGTATTGAGTCCAATATCTAACATAATATGAGTGCACAAGCAGGGGTATCACATCCTCATAGAAGTCCTCAAATAAATGAGGGTAGAGGGACCTCATATGTGAAGCCTCCTCCCAAGTAGTTGCAGCCTCGTTAGACTGGTCCCACTAGACCCTAACCTAATCCAACTCTCACCCTCAAAAGGCCATAGTTTTCTGCCCTACTATACCTATTGGCTCCATGGCCAAATACACATCCTCCTCCACTTGTAAACCATCCCAATACAATATGTGAGAAGTATCATGTATATATCTCCATAAATCAAAAGTGTGAAATACATCGTGCACATGAGATAGGCTGAGTGGTAATGCTAAGTGATAAGCAATGTGACCAAATCTCTCCACCACCTCAAACAACCCAACTAAGTGAGGGGCTTACTTGGACCCTTTTCTATAATAGATCAAGATCTTATGTGGTCACAACCTTAAGAAGACATTATTACTAGTAGAAAAAAAATTATCTACCATTTTGGCATCTACATACTTCTTCTATCAATCCTACTCCTCCTACAACCTTTGTCAGATCAAACCACCTACTACTCCATCTCCTAAACAAACATGGGTCCAATAAAAGCCCTATCCTTGATGTGGTCCCAACTCAAGGGGGTTCTACAAGGCTTGATATGGCATCATACCCAAGGAACTATGGAAGCTAGTGTTGTAAGTAAATTCCACCAAGTATAAATACTCCTCTCATCAAGACTGATGATCCATAATGTACATCCTCAACATATCCTTCAACACCTAATTGAACCTTTTCTTTTTATTGTCAGTTTCTAGATGATAGGAAGTGTTGAAGTTAAGGTGTGTTCCTAAGACCTGTTGAAGAAACCTCCAAAAATATGATGAATATAGGATCCCTATCAGAAATAATCTTTTGTAGAACACCATGAAGCCTCACTATATCATTTAGGAATACCCGTGCAACTGCTTGTACTGCATAGGTGGTCTTAATGGGTGAGAAATGAGCCACCTTAGATAGTTGTTCAACTATCACCATGATAGCATAATGTTGCTTGAATGACAATGGGAGCCCAATAATGAAGTCTATAGAAACCACATGCTACTTCCACATGGGAATCTCATGTGGATACAACAAACCAGTTGGGTCTTGATGCTCCAGCTTAACCCTTTGACATTCCAAACACTTGGCCATGTATTCTTCAATATAACAATGCATCTCAGAGCAATGTTAAAGCTTTATAAGGTCTACATGCATCTTCTTAACACCTGGATGAGCTACATATGGTGACCTTTGAACCTTTATGAAAACAATATTCTAAATATTTCCCACTAAAGGCATGCATATGCACCCTAGCGGATGTAATGTAAGATGTCTTGCTCAAGTGAATATTGAAAAAAATTCCCTTCCAAAATATGTTGAGACCTCAATTGTTGTTGAACCTTGCAATACCATTCATCATGAGGCAAGGACTCTATAATCTGAGACATCAAGTTAGAACTCAAAGATAAAGCCATCAACTTGTGCCTTCATCTACTTAGTGCATCGACAACTAGATTTTTCTTTCTTCGAATATAATGGACATCAAAATCATACTCACACAGGAGTTCCATCCACCTTTTCTAAAACACATTCAAATTTGGTTGTGTGAATATCTATTGGAGACTATAGTGATTGGAGTGCAATTCAAAATGGTTCTCTAAAATAAATTTTCACCATTGAGTTAGTTCATGCACCACCACTGGGAGCTCTAAATCACAAGGTAATTTAGCTTGTGTTTTTTAAGCTTCTAAGACTCATAACCTATAGCTCTTCCTTTATCCATGAGTACTACCCCAATCCTATCTAAGGAGGCATCTATACAAACTATAAACTATAAATCCGGATATAGAATGACAACGATTGGAGCAATCATAAGATACTCCTTGAGAGTTGAAAGGTTTGCTCACACTGCTCTATCCAAATTAACTTCTTCCCTTTATGTTGGAGGGAAGTGATGGGGTGAGTGATCTTGGAGAACCCTTCCACAAAGCAACAGTAATAGCCTACAAGACCCATGTGACTTTGTACTTCTAACATATTGGTGGTGGCTAGCCACTCCACTATCACCTTGATCTTTGATGGGTCAATAGATATACCATCACCCAAAATAATGTGCCCCAAATATTAAATCTCCTTTTGGAAGAAGGAACACTTTGCTAGATTAGCATATAAATGAAATTTCCATAAACACTCCAAAACTTGATGAAGGTGACCTTCATGCTCTTTATTCTTTGAACAAATCAATATGTCATCAAAAAAGATCAGCACAAAATGAAAAAAGAAGGTTCTAAACACACCATTCATTAGAATCATGAATACCGCCAAGGCATTGGTTAACCCAAATGAGACAATGGTGAAGTCATAGTGGGTATAACATGTTTTGAAGGGAGTTTTATGGATGTCTGCTTCAACAATTTACAACTAATGATACCTTGATTTGAGATCAATCTTTGAAATTAGTTTAGCTCCCTTAACCTAATCAAACAAGTCATCAATCCTTGGTAGAGGATAATGATTTTTGATTGTTAACTCAAGTTTAATTTCCTATAATCATTACATAATTTGAGGCAACCATATTTCTTGTTTACAAAGATCACTAGAGAACCCCATGGAGATATACTTGGGTGAATGTGGCCCTTTTCTAATAACTCCTCGAATTGTATCTTAAGTTCATTAAGTTCTTGGGTGGTCATCCTGTAAGGAGTCCTTAACACAAGCTGAGCTCCAAGAACTAGATCAATAAGGAAATCAACTTCATGCTTGAAGGGTAATCCTAGCAACTTAAACAAGGATACATTAGAAAATTCCTTAAATATTGGATGATCATCTAAGGTGAACCAACAATTTTAAGGGGTGTTTCTATGTACTTCTCTTGCACTCTTAGGGTTTTTCACCTAAAAGGAGAGAGATAGAACCCAAAAACTATGGTGGTTCACTCAAATTAAGAAATATATGATGTAATTATGACTAAATGAAGCTAATTGATAAAATTGATTGATTATGAATGCAAAATTAATGAAATATGCAATGTTTGAAAACATAGTGTGATATACAGAAATACTAGAAACATAAACAAATGAAAACATAATTGAATGAGATTGAACACAATGCACCTGGAAGTTGAATGTTGATCCTGGAAGGTTTTGGAAACTAGAAAAAATCACTATTGATGACCAGTGGGACTCATTCACCACTAATGGTTAATTAGTCCTCTTATTGGTAAAATGACTTGAAATTGGTTTCTGACTGTCAGGAACGAAATTATGAAAAAATAAAATTTTCCAGCCTATGCATGGGACTCATTCACCATTGGTCCTCCTCCAAAATTTTGCAAATTCAGGGGTCAATTTTGTAGGTCTAGATCTGCACTTGTTTTCTTGTCAGGTTGACAGAGTCAAATTTGCAGAAAACAGGCTGAATGTTGTCTTCAAGCTTGAATTATGGTTTAGTTGACTTGAATCACTTTAATGAATTGTTGAAACTTTCCAAAATATACCTAAAGACCTGCAAACACACATGCAAATAGGGGGAAAATGGTTAAAGGTTAGAGTATAGGGAATTTCCTTGGTCAAATCCCACTTTTTTAATCAAACCTTTGATAAAGAAATGAAATTTATACAAAAAAGTAATGATGAATAAATAACATGCAAGTGTCCTAAACTCACCAAATCCTTGTTGTAAAAGTCTGAAGATATGTCAATGGTTTCTCCAAGATACTTGATATTTGCTTGATCAAATGATGTTATGATACTTGAGTGGATGAAATGAGATCGAATGCAAGGATGAATGCTTGAATGAATTAGGAGTAAAATGGATGGAAAAACACTTATTTATACACACTTATGCCCTAATTACCCAATAATACATCATAGGTTGATAGAAGGTCTTAATGAATAAAACCCCAAAATAAATTTGAATTTATTTTGAATTTTGTGCCAAGAGGGACTCATTTGCCACCCATGGCGAATGGGTCCCACTGAAGGCAAGCAAGTGGGTGTCGAGAATTAAGTTGCATTTAATGTTATTTTTTGGGTTTACATTTGAAAATACACTTAGTTAAGGCCTATAAGTGCATAAAGGGGCCAAATAAAGCATAAGAAAGGTGTAATTAGTGATGAAAAGTCTAGAGAAGCATGAAAGTTTGTTACAAGACTTTACAACACTTTGAAAGAGGACTTGATAAGGGATAAAAAGGGAATATTTAGATGAATTATAATAAGAAGAGTCTAGAAAAGTGTGGAAATGTGTTACAAAACTTCACAACACCTTCATAAGACATCCTAATGTGAATGTTTAAGTTACATTGCAACATTAAATCTTAAGCAAAATGAACCAAGCATCATAGGAAAAAGACCTAAATAACCATGAAAATGTCAATGATCCATTTTTCTATGGTACATAAGGAAAATTCCTTTATATTCTTGAACTCTTCTAACTTGTCACTAATATTGATTGTAAAAATTTGACAACCTTTCCTCATGCAACGTTTAAGTTGCATAGCTAAAATCATTCTAAGTGAAATTGGCCTTTGAATTCCCACTTTCTAAACTGGTTTACCAAAATCTTTCAAACACTCAACCTTTTTGCTTCTACAATCAATCTTCACTTGGTGAGCGTTAAGCCAATCCATGCCTAACACAGTATCATAAGATCCCAATGAGGTAACTCTTAGATCAATTGATGCCACAAAAGAACCAACACTTAAATGACACCCTTTAACTAAAGAATTGACATACACCTTATCCCTGGGGCTAACTCCACTTCCCAATTATCATGTTGCCTAGTTGCCACTAGCTTGCTTAGTTCAACCAAGGAAGTTGAAATGAAAAAAATTGTAATAACCCTTTCTAAATTATTACATAATTTATATTGTTACAAATGACATTATGAATATTCAATTTAAAAAGACATAAAAAATTACCTATAGTCAAACATAGAAACAAATGTCTAATTAAATGAGTCAAATATTTATATATTCAAATCGAATGTCAAATTGTAATATCCAAGATTGACTTAGCTCATAGGCCACATAGTCAAAACAATGTAATAATTTTACATCATGGTTTCATCAAGATTACATCATAGACCAAGATAGTCTTGTAAACATCCAGGGTTTTCCTTGTTAGATCGATGTAGGACGACTAAGAGGGGGGGTGAATCATTTTTCACAAACTTCAAACTTAAAAAATTCAACACTTATCAATTCCACAACCACACTATTTTGTTGTTAAGTAAAAGAATGAAACACAAATAATAGAAAGTAAATCAACATAATGAACACCATATTTTTACATGGAAAACCCAATGAGGGAAAAACCACGACGAGGGTTAACTCACAATATAAAAGATTATAAAACCCAAAACAAAGGCAAACTAGCAAGGGCTCCCTGCCTGAAACAAGACTCATTGTTTGAATACAAAGGCTCACTGCCTATAGAAAGGACTCACTATTTGAAAACAAAGGCTCATTGTGTACAGAAAGGACTTATTGTCCAATAGGGAGGCTCACTTCCTACAGATACAAAAGAGAACAAAGATCCACCACATCAATTAACACGCATATGCAGCCTTGAATAAAGGATTGCAGAAACCTTTAGCTCACTACCTTCAGGAGTCCAACACAATGAAGAACTGTTGCCTCAAGACACTTTCACACACTTCTACTCTTATGATTTTTGGCTAACTTCATTACTTTGCATCACACTTTCATACAATTCTTCACAATTTGACTTGCATTTATACCTTCTTCAACCTTAGAACCTTTCTCCAAGGTCGGAAACAAAACCTTTATTTCATAAATTCAAATTAGGTAGGAAACTCAACATTCCCACAGTGGAAAGGAATGAGAGTGGACCAAAAACACTTAACAAAGACCAAAAATAAAATTTCTTGGATCAATAACATGCTTCCTTAATTAAATTTTATTCTTCGAATGAAGTGTAAACACCAAGTCAGCCAAACCTAATGAAAAAACAAATGAACATTGATGTACATGCTTCCCAATAAGAATATGACACACGAATCCCACAACATGCTTCATTATGCATGAGACTAGATATCAGATTCTTACAAATATACCCACAACAAGTGCAATACTCTTCAAATAGTGAACACCTTCCACTTGTCCATCTAGGCTATGCAAACACACACAACAACACTGAAACATAACTTTCAGATCACCAAACCTAAAAATTCTTTTCCAAAACCCGGTGAACACCTTCACAAGACATATCCTAGATCTACAAGAAATGAAATGAAATAGCAGAGGACTGTAGAGTAGAAACATTTCTCCCACTCCATAGAAGACCAACTATGCCAGAACAATTCACACACTGGTGAGCATAACTTTTATGTACCATCACACAAGATGCTTAAACTCAGGAGATATCACCACTATTCCATCATTAAATCAAACCTTCAGATCTACACAAGCATAAGATTAACACAAGAGAAATGTGGATCACATACTATACAACATTCTAACTTCTCTTCTTTATTCATTTTCTCAAAAGAACTTGGAAACACACCAACTCAATACATCTGCAATGTCATAAAGATAGCTCCGTGTACTCAAAACATCTTAGCAAAATCTCAACCATACATGTACAATTTGCAACAAACTAAACTATTATGACATCAATGAAAACATTAATGACAACACCGCCAAACTATCTCATACTTGCAACAATCTCCGGCTTTGTCAATTATGGCGACACATGATGTGAAAAACCATCAAAGACAACATCTTTCACAATATCCCTGGAGTAAACCTTCTCTTCTTCTACAACTATTTTTCACATGACATTCTCTCCCACTTTGACATCAATGGCAAACAACAAACAGTCTTATCACTCCCCCTTAGGAGTACACCCATACTGCAACAATGAAAAACTTATCTACTCCCCTTGTGGAGTAGACCCATTTATCAGTCCAAATAAATAAAGAATCTATGAATTCGTTGGACTGATGCACCTTCATGTGCACCTAGTTTGAAGGGCCAATGACCCCCAACCTTTACCTAAGAGGCTAAAATGTATCATTTGGAAGAGCCTTAGTAAATATATCTACAATTTGTTCCTTTTTTGTCACATACTCTAGTCTGACTTCTTTCTCCAACACCATTTCTCTCAAGAAGTGATATTTGATAGATATTTTTTTTGTTCTTGAATGCATAACTAGATTCTTTTAAATATTTATAGCACTCATGTTGTCACAAAAAATAGAAATAGGCTCATCACATAGTACTCCAATGTCTTTTAGATTTTGATTCATCCATAACACCTGTGTGCAGCAGGATGTTGTAGCAATATATTTTTCCTCTGCAATGGATAAAGAAACCGAGTCTTGTTTCTTACTCAACCAAGAAACCAATCTTCCACCAAGAAAGAAACCACCTCCAGTGGTACTCTTCCAGCCATCCACACAATTAGCCCAGTCTGCATCGGTATAAGCACACAGGGTGAAATCAACACCCTTGGGATACCATAAGCAATAATCTGATGTACCTTTAAGATATCTAAGTATAATATTTATAGTTGTAACATGTGCCTCCTTAGGATCTTCTTGAAATCTAGAAACTAGACATATTGCATGCATAATATCTGGTCTAGTTGTAGTAAGATATAGTAGTCCACCAATCATAGATCTATATTATCTCTTATCAGTCTTAGCAGATTCATCATCTTTGCTCAATTTACACCTGGTTACCATAGGAGTACTAACGAGTTTGGAATCATCCATCCCAAACTTCTTCAACAACTCCTTTACATACTTAAACTATGAAATGAATATCCATTTATCAATTTGATTCAATTGTAGGCCAAAGAAGAAAAACAATTCACCAATCATAGACATCTCAAATTATTTTTGCATCTCTTCAACAAAATCTTTACACATGCCTTCATTTTCACCAAAAATGATATTATCAACATATACAACTACTATCAAAATTTTGCTACCTTACACTTTGAAGTAGAGATTATTGTCAATAGAGCCTTTGCTAAATCCTTTCTTTGTTAGGTATCTATCCAATCTTGCATACCAAGCTCTGGGAGCTTGCTTCAGTCCACACAACGACTTCTTCAAATTATAAACCATGTCCAGTTTTTTTAATAATTGAAACCCTTCAGGTTGTTCCATGTACACTTCTTCTTCCAATTCGCCATAAATAGAAATGTTGACTTGGCATCCATCTAATACACTTTGAAATCCTTGTGGGAAAATGTTTCTTCAAAATCTATACCTTCAACTTGTGAATATCTCTTGCATACAAGTCTTTCCTTATTCCTTACAACTTCTCCACTTTCATTCAAATTATTCTAGAACACCCATTTTGAACCAATTACATTCTTATTGACAGGTCTAGGGACTAGTTCCCATGTTTATTTATTTTCTATCTACTGCAACTCTTATTTCATAGCTCTCATCCAAATCTCATCTTCATATGCTTCACTCAAAGACTTGGGTTCAATTTTAGAAAGTAAACACAGATTTACCTCAGCTGCTACTTTACTTCTTGTCTTCATGCCTTCACTCTTATCTCCAAATATCTATTCCTTTGGATCATTCTTCTATACATACTTAGGAGTCTTAACAATAGGTTCTAGCTCATGTTTTCTTCTTCTTCTTCAGTATGCTCTTATTTCTCTTCTTCTTCCTTCTCCTTATTCTCCTCAGGTACATGTCCACATATAGGATCATCAGGTTCAACTTCACTTATCTCAATAGGTTTGTGTACATCTTCATCAACTTTCACATTAGCTAGCACTTTCAATAATTTTAATAAATCTTTTATTGAAGCATCTATATTCTTTTCTAGTAGTAGAGTATCTAAGAAAAATTCCTTCATCACATCTAGCATCAAACTTTCCAAAAATTTCATCATCTCTTTTAATGTAACATCTACTTCCAAATACCTTGGAGTATTTCACAGTAGGAGTCTTCCCAGTCCATAACTCAAAATAAGTCTTTGTCCTATTGTTTCTAATCTAAACTCTATTAAGAACATAAACAAAAGTGTGTATTGCCTCTCTCTAGTACACATTTGATACATTTGATTCTTTCATCATGGTTCTTGCAGCTTCCTGTACTGTCTTGTTTTTCCTCTCAACTACCCCATTTTGATGAGGGGTTCTCAAAGCAGAAAACTATCTCTTTATCCAATGCTTCTCATAAAATGTATTAAACTCACTATAAGTGAATTCTCCACCTCTATCAGATCTTAAACACTTGATTTTCAAATTTACTTCATTTTCCACTCTTTCTTTGAACACTTTAAACCTATCCATAGCCTAAGTATTTTCTCTAAGAAAATCAACCCATGTCATTTGAGTATAATCATTAATAAGAAGCATCAAATTCCTGTCTCAATTCAGGCTTCCTATTCTAGTCAGACCACAGAGATCAGTGTGAACTAACTCCAGTATTCCAGTAGTAGAGTGCTATTTTCCCTTAAAGCTGCATCTTGTTTGTTTCCCCAACTAACAACTTTTGCAAGTAGTATTAGCACATCTCGTGATTCTAGGTATACCTTAGACAATTTCTTTCAAACTAATTTTGACTAGATTATCAAAATTTACATGTCCCATTCTCAGGTGCCATAACTAACTTTCACTGACTTGAGATACAAGGCATTGACCATCAACTCCCTTCAGTTGATAAATGTTTCCATGAGTTTTCCTCCCAACAACAACCATATCTCCATTGCTATATCCTTTTCTGATTTCATAGCTATTATTCTAAAACACAAGTTTAAAACCATTTCCACACATCTGACCAACACTCAAAAGGTTATGCCTCAAACCCTTCACATAATATACATCATCACTATTGTGCACTCCTTCAAAAATAATTAAACCTTTCCCAAAAATCCTACCTCCTGAATCTTCACCAAACATAACTAAACCACCATCATACTTTTCTAGTTTAGTGAACTTACTCTTATCTCTGGTAATGTGATTAGAACATCCACTATCAATTACCCAGTAGTCTTCATCCTGTCTTGCATGAAAAGCAGTAACCAAAGTACCTTCCATCATATTCCTCTTATTCTTCGGAGCCTTCTTTCTTGCACATTTTTCAAGGTTAGCTGAAATATGGTGCAAGAGCACCCAAGGCCTTCAAGGAGTTGTTCAAGAGCCAGGAGTTTGCAAGGGTTAGGAGGACCTTTCCATCAAAACAAAACATCAATTATGGTATCTTGGAGCCTATAATGGCATTTGGAATGAATAAAGGTAATGTGACTATCAAAAGTCCTAAGGGTCTTGAAAGGACCATAGGACCAAATTGCAATATAAAGGGAACAATCATGTTCTAGGAGATTAGTTAGGTTTATAATTCTTTAATGGTGTCAAATAAGGTTGAAAAATAATAATTTAATGGTTTTTAATGTTTCTAGATAGTGGGAAATAATAAAATGTAAATTTGGAAATTTAGATTTTTGAATTCTAATTTGGGCGGGTAACTAGCTTTTATGAGTTTTAATCACTTTTATGCAACTTAATCAATCCCAAATGGTTGGATCAGTTGGGGAAAGGATATACAAATCCAAAAAAATCATTTATACAGAGGTTGGGCATTTGGAGCAAGTACTGTACGGACTGTTTTCTGGAAATAGTGAAAAACATAGTTTTCTTGCATTTTAGTGTGTTCTTTTGATGAATACTTGATTTTTATTGAAGTTATGTCTAGTAGGATGATTTATGGGTTTGTGTTTACATATTTTAACACCATTGAAGGCTCTAAAAGTAGTGATAATTAATTTCTTTGCATTCTATATTGACTGTCCTAAAAAGGAACACAAAATTTACACTAGTTTGAGGGTTTTTCATGGACAAATGATCCATTTCATGGGATTTTATGACTGTATCTTGTGAAATGGATCATATTTAACATGTACCATACTGGGATAACATTATAATGTGTAGGAGAGATGAATACTATGGTGTACACCAAGATTTGACTGTGAAAAGTGCTTGAAGTTGGAGGCTAGGGTATAGCAGCAGCAGATCTGCCTTAATGAGGGGAATGTTTTTGAGTTGGGATAGACTAAATATGTTTTCCTAATGGTTTAGATTCAATGAGAAAGTTCTGGAAGTGATTGGAAGGTTAGTTTTCAAGAAGCCCTACTTTTTGAGGCAAGTTAAGGAGGGTTTTGTGTTTGAGCATGTTAGAGGTGTCATAGAGGCCTAAAAACTTGGAATCCTTGGTTTTGAGTCATTTTAAGGGACTGTTGAAAGTTTCATGGTCAGGGGTTGAGTCTAAAGAGGGGTTTCTTTGAAAAAGAGGGCTAATTAGGCCTAGATTGGAGGAAACAACAGATTTTTGATTGGTGTGCTCCAAAACAAGTGCCATCAAGAATCTAGTATGTTATGTATCATCACAAATAACATCTGGTTCAATCATTATTTTGGATGTTCCTTTGGAAAGTTTTAGTGAAAAGTCAAAAATCCTTCGCTAGAGGCCTAGTTGGCTAGTAGCCTAGTTAAGGTGAAAAATTGGTTTTGTGTCTAAGTCAAAGGGTTGGGCTTTGAAATCATTCAAAAAATGTTTTTTTGGGTCTCTTAAGAGTGTTCTGATGGTTTGGGTCCATAAGGAAGGAAAATAATTCATTTGGTGCATTATTGAGGTTTGTTTCCATCAGAGTGCCTGGAAGAGTGGTTGAGATTGTGTCTTGCAAACCTTGAGAACTTTGTGTTTCTTTCAAAGTCCCTGACCCTCTACATCAGAGTGGTATCAGAGCAGTGAGTAGGTCCTTTAGGGATTGGAGAATCAGCAATGGCACCAAAAAACCAATTGGCAAGAGAGTTGGAAGAGTTGAAGGAAATCTTGGAAAGGGAGAGAAGAGAAAGAAGGGAACAAGAAGCATCAAGAGAGTAGGCCAGCACAAGAGAAGAAAGGTAATGGAGAAGGGAGAGAGAGACCATGCAAGCAAGGATAAATAACCTTGAGAGGAGTAGGAGTAGAGAAGACCAAGAAGACCAAGAAGACAATGATGAAGATGAAGAGCATGTGAGGGTAAATCAAGAACAAGCAGTAGATGAGATAGAAGACCCTGAGGAAAGGAGGTTACTGAGATTGTTGAAGGTAGTACAAGGTCATGGAGGGAAGAGTCACATATACTTGGCTATCTATCAAGGGAAGATGGATAGTGAAGAGGTGTTGGGATGGCTTGATACCTTAGAAAACTACTTTGAGTTTGAGGAGATGGATGAAGAGAGGAAGGTTAAGTTTGCCAAAACCAAGTTGAGAGGCACAACATTGACATGGTGGACTAGTTTTCAAAATGATAGGATGGCTAGAGGATTGGAAAAAGTCTCTACATGGGCAAGGATGAAGAGTTTGGTCAAAGAGCAGTTCCTACCATCTGATTATACCATTCATGTGAAAAGGATGAGGCATAATTTAAAGAAAAAAGACATGGATGTGATGTCCTATACTGAGCAATTTCACAAGCTTAGTATTAGAGGAGGTTATGAAGAAGAGGATGAGAAAATAGCTAGGTACATCAATGGCTTGAGGTACAATCTACAAGATGAGATTGGTTTGCAATTGCCAAGGACATTAGGAGAATGTTTTTAGTTGGCCATTAGAGCAGAAGAAAAGGTGAAGAGGAAGCAAGAAAGATCAAACAATGGTGGAAGAGGAGGTAGTTCAAATAGGGGAAGAGGTAATAGAGAACAAGGGCAAGGCAACAATGATAAGAGCAGCAATGACAAAGGCAAAGAGGTATTTTCTGATCAAAGAGGTGGATACACTCCTAGAGGAGGAGGCAGATTTGAACAAGGTAGAGGACCATTCACAGGTAGGTGTTTCAATTGCAATGAACTAGGGCATCCTTCCTTCAAGTGTCCTAAATGGGAACAAGCTGATAGGGGTAGAGAAAGGAGAGCTAACTTGGTACAAGAAGGAGAAGACAAGAAGGAGGAACCAAAAACATTCATGGCAGACCCTGTGACTACTGGTGAGTTTCTTATGGTCAAGCAAGGAGAAAGACTTCATCAAGAGCCAAAGGTAACTATCTTTAAGACTAATTGTCTCAGTCATGGTAAGATCTGCAGATTGCTCATAGATTCAGGGTCACATAGCAATTTAGCTTCACTTGATATGATAACCAAGCTAAGGATTGAAACATTTGATCATCCTACTCCCTATAAGTCCACTTGGGTAACTCAAGGACAACATGTAGAGATTGGTAAGAGAGCTTTTGTTGATTTCTCAATTGCATCATATCATGATAGGGTGCTTTGTGATGTCATTCCAATGACTTGTGGTCATATCATCTTGGGAAGACCATGGCAGTATGCTAGAAGGACATTGCATGATGGATTTCCTAACACATATTTGGTTCACAAAGGAGATGTTAGATACGAATTAGTGCCTTTTCCTTTGGAGAAGTCTAATGCTAGTTTTGTGATTTGTTTTGAGAAGAGTTTGTAGGTGAAAAAGCAGGGTGAAACAGGGGAAGACATTGGTAGATTGAGAAAAGACAAGTTGCAGTAGGGTTGTGAAGGAGACAGTCCTAAAAATTAGAATTTGTGGGACTTGAACAGTCTTAAGGTAGGGAAAATTGCATGCCCTATAGTTGAGGGTGATAGAGGTGATCTCATTTCACAAAGGAGATAGGGGAATGAAGGCAGAAACAGGGTACAAGGGCAGGTTGAGATCAAACATCCAAGAGGGAAGTCTCATCAAAGTTTTGATTTTGTCAAGAATGCAGATTGGAAGAAGAGGAAGACAGTGAATTTGGAAGACTACATACCTTCTCATTGGAAGGTGAAAACATATGAGAGCAAGGGGTCTTTTGGTGGCAACACATGGGATACTTCTTGGGGCAAGAATTCTTTCTTTCTTGGGGAGAATGGTGCAGGAGCACCCAAGGCCTTCAAGGAGTTGTTCAAGAGCCAAGAGTTTTCAAGGGTCAGGAGGACCTTTCCATCAAATCAAAACATCAATTATGGTATGTTGGAGCCTATAATGGAATTTGGAATGAATAAAGGTAATGTGACTATCAAAAGTCCTAAGGGTCTTGAAAGGACCATAGGACCAAATTGCAATATAAAGGAACAATCATGTTCTAGGAGATTAGGTAGGTTTATAATGCTTTAATGGTGTCAAATAAGGTTGAACAATAATAATGTAATGGTTTTTAATGTTTCTAGTTATTGGGAAATAATAAAATGTAAATTTGGAAATTTAGATTTTTGAATTCCAATTTGGGCGGGTAACTAGCTTTTATGCGTTTTCATCACTTTTATGCAACTTAATCAATCCCAAACGGTTGGATCAGTTGGGGAAAGGATATACAAATCCAAAATAATCATTTGTATGGAGGTTGGGCATTTGGAGCAAGTACTGTACAGACTATTTTCTGGAAATAGTGAAAAACACAGTTTTCTTGCATTTTAGTGTGTTCTTTTGATGAATACTTGATTTGTATTGAAGTTATTTCTATTAGGATGCTTTAGGGGTTTGTGTTTACATATTTTAACACCATTGAAGGCTCTGAAAGTAGTGATAATTAATTTCTTTGCATTCTATATTGACTGTCCTAAAAAGGAACACAAAATTTACACTAGTTTGAGGGTTTTTCATGGACAAATGATCCATTTCATGGGATTTTATGACTGTATCTTGTGAAATGGATCATATTTAACATGTACCATACTGGGATAACATTATAATGTGTAGGAGAGATGAATACTATGGTGTACACCAAGATTTGACTGTGAAAAGTGCTTGAAGTTGGAGGCTAGGGTATAGTAGCAGCAGATCTGCCTTAATGAGGGGCATGTTTTTGAGTTGGTATAGACTAAATATGTTTTCCTAATGGTTTAGAGTCAATGGTCAAGTTCTGGAAGTGATTGGAAGGTTAGTTTTCAAGAAGCCCTACTTTTTGAGGCAAGTTAAGGAGGGTTTTGTGTTTGAGCATGTTAGATGTGTCATGGAGGCCTAAAAACTTGGAATCCTTGGTTTTGAGTCATTTTAATGGATATTTGAAAGTTTCATGGTCAGGGGTTTAGTTTAAAGAGGGTTTGCTTTGAAAAAGAGGGCTAATTATGCCTAAATTGGAGGAAACAACATATTTTTGATTGGTGTGCTCCAAAACAAGTGCCATCAAGATTCTAGTATGTTATGTATCATAAAAAACACATCTGGTTCAATCATTATTTTGGAGGTTCCTTGGGAAATTTTGAGTGAAAAGTCAAAAATCCTTCGCTAGAGGCCTAGTTGGCTAGTAGCCTAGTTAAGGTGAAAAATTGGTTTTGTGTCTAAGTCAAAGGGTTGGGATTTGAAATCATTCAAAACAAGTTTTTTTTGGTCTCTTAAGAGTGTTCCTAGGGTGTGGGTCCATAAGGAAGGCAAATAAGTCATTTGGTGCATTATTGAGGTTTGTCTCCATCAGAGTGCCTGGAAGAGTGGTTGAGATTATGTCTTGCAAACCTTGAGAACTTTGTGTTTCATTCAAAGTCCCTAACCCTCTGCATCAAAATATATTTACTTTCCAAAGAGAAAAACAAACATTCACTATCATCAACCTCATTTTCAGATTCATCATCAGAGATCCCAACTTCTTCTTTAGCATAATACAACTTCTTTTATTTCCTATCCTCTATTTGGACATCTTGAAGCATAATGACCAATATTACTACAACTAAAAAATTTAAAGGTCAACATGCCTTTATACTTTCTGGGACCTTTCTTTAACTTCCTGGTGAAGTTCATTTCCAACTCATATAAACCATCACTCTTTGGATCATCTTCAATCTTCATTTACTTAGATGTTGTCTTTGTATTTTCTTCTTTCTTGTCTTATTTCCTAAACTTTCTCATCTCAAATTCTTGCAAGGTGACAAAAAAATATTCTTTAGTATACTTTGAAGGATCATGCATCTCTTCAATAATTGAGATCTTATCACTATAGCAATCTGGTAAGGTGATCAAGATCTTCTCAATAATATCTTCATCGGTCAAATTTCCTCCTTGATTCTTAACTTCATTTGCTATCATCTCAACCCTCTAGAAATAGCTTGTAAAATCTTCACCTTCTTCCATTTTCATATTCTAAAATTTTCACTTTGTTGCCAACTTCTTTATTAATTTTACTTTTTCATTTCCTTCATACAGTTCTTCCAACTTCTTCTAGACTTCATGATAGTATCTAGAGAAAGAACCTTACTTCACTTAGTTTTAGATAAAGTACTAAAAATATCATACCTCGCTCTCTCATTCTCCTTATAAGCAAAAACCTCATCAACAGAAGTAGGACCATTCATTGGAGGAGTGTACTTTGTCTCAACATCCTTCCAAGTCTTGTAACCAAGAGAAACAATATATCCTCTCATCTGCACTTTCCAATCATTTTACTCAGATCCATTGAACATATGGATTGCCAACTTATGTGCCATCAGATCTTCCTTAAGCAGTTAAGGTTTACACCAAGGAACCAAAACTTTGATACCAATTGTTAGACTGGTGCAGGACAACTGAGTGGGGAGTGAATCATTTGTGACAAAATTCAAACTTAAAAAATTCAACACTTATCAATTCCACAACCACACTATTTTTTTATTAGGTAAAAGCATGAAACACAAATAATAGAAAGTAAATCAACACAATGAACACTAGATTTTTTATGTGGAAACCCCAATGAGGGAAAAACCATGGTGAGGGTTAAATCGCAATATAAAAGATTATAAAATAGAATAAAAATGCTCACTACCAAGGTCTCACTTCCTAGAAGAAGACTTACTATCTGAATACAAAGGCTCACTGCCTGCAAAAGGGACTCACTATCTGAATACAAAGGCTCACTTCCTATAGAAAGGACTCACTATCCAATAGGGAGGCTTATTGCCTACAGAAAGGACTCACTATCCAATAGGGAGGCTTATTGCCTATAGATACAAAAGAGAACAAAAATCCACCACAATAATTAACACACATCCACAACCTTGAATAAATGATTGCAGAAACCTTTAGCTCATTACCTTCAGGAATCCAACACAATGAAGAAATGCTACCTCAACACACTTTCACACACTTCTGCTATTAAGATTTGTGGTTGACTTACTTTGCATCACACTGTCATAAAATTCTTCACAATTCGACTTGCATTTATACCATCTTCAACCTTAGAACCATTCTCCAAGATCAGCCACAAAAACTTTATTTCATAAATTCAAATTAGGTCAGCAACTCAACATTCCCATGGTGTAAAGGAATGAGAGTGGACCAAAAAAACTTAACCAAGTCCAAAAATAAAATGTCTTGGATCAATCACACACTTCCTTAATTAAATTTTATTCTTTGAATGAAATGTAAACACCAGCTCGGCCAAACCTAATGAAAACACAATGGAACATTGATGTACATACTTCCCAACAAGAAGATGACATGAAAACACCACAACATGCTTCATTATGCATGAGAATACATCTTATATTCTTCCAGATACATCTATAGCAAGTGCAATACTCTTGAAACAATGAACACCTTCCACTAGTCCATCTAGACTATGCAAACACACAACACCGAAACCTAACTTCTAGATCACCAAACCTCAAACTTCTTTGCCAAACCCTAGAGAACACCTTCACAAGAAATATCCTAGATCCGCAAGAAATGAAACAAAATAGTGGAGGACTATGGAGTAGAAACATTTCTCCCAGTCTAGAGAAGACCAACTCTACCAAAAAAATTCACACACTAGTGAACATAAATTTTATGTACCATCATACCAAAAGCTAAAACTCAGGAGATATGACCACTATACCATCATTATCAAACCTTTATATCTACACAAGCATAGGATCAACACAGGAGAAATGTGAAGCACATACCAAAGCACATTTTGAACACACTCAACATTCTAACTTCTCTTCTTTATTAATTTTCTCAAAATAACTTGGAAACACACCAACTCAGTACATATGCAATTTCATAAAGATGGCTCCATGTACTTATAAAATCTTAGTAGCATCTCAACCATACATGTACAATCTACAACAAACTGAACTGTGTTGACATCAATGACAACATTAATGACAACACCACCAAAATAGCTCATACTTGCAACATTCCTCTTGAAACTCACCTCCACTAGTGGAAGAAAACATGGTTGAAGCACTTTACCCCCCCCAAAAAAAAGCTTACACTTCCCCAAAATTCTTTGAACTTGAAGAATACCTAACCCTACATAGAAAGTTTAGCAAGAGAACAATCTACAAGTTGGAATTTGGTGTGTGCCCATATATCAACATGCATTTCTATATACAAGTTTGTCATAGAAAAATGTCCCCTTGTAATTTTCATGGCCTTTTAGGTCTTTCTTCATGATGCTTGGTCCATTTTTCTTTGATTTAATGTTGTCATATGGCTTAAACATTCACATTTAGGTCCTTAAAATTCAAATTATAGCGTCTTGTGAAGGTTTTGTGAACTATTGTAAAACATTTTTACACTTTTCTAGACTCTATTCATTACAATTCACCTAAAAATCACCTTTTCATCACTTATCAAGTCCTATTTTGAAGTGTTGTAAAGTCTTGTAACAAGATTTCATGCTTTTCTAGGCATAATTTCACTATTTACAACTTTCTTATGCTTTATTTGACCCCTTGATGCTGTTATAAGGCTTAATTAAGTGCATTTGTTAATGTAAACCTGAAAAACAACATTAAATGTGACTTATTTCCCAACACCCACTTACAAGCCTAGAGTGGGACCCATTTTCCATAGGTGGCAAATGTGTCCCTCTTGGCACCAAATTCAAAAAAATTCAAATTTCCTTTCAGGTTTTTATTCAAAATTACCTTATGTCGGCTTGTGATGAGGTATCAATGGGTTACTAAGGCACAAGAATGTATAAATAAGTATTTTTACATCCATTTTAAGCCCCATTCATTCAAGCATTCATCAATTTCACTAATTCACTCACTCATGTTCAAGCATTCAAGCATCTTGGAGCAAACATTGACATAACTTAAAATTTTCTTTAGCAAGGGTTTGGTAAGTTGATAATATTTTCATGCTATTTGTTTATCATTCTCTTACATTTCATTATTTCTTTAAGGGTTTGATTATCAAAGTGGGGTTTGACCAAGGGAAACTGCTATTCTATAACCCTCAACCATTTTTCCCATCTTGCATGTGTGTTTGTAGACTTGTCTATGTAGATTTGACAAGAAATTATGTATTGAAAGGGGGTCAAAAATTCAAAAAAGTGTTTCAAGTCAAATCAACCTTATTTCAAGCTTGGAGAAGACATTCTATCCATTTCCTGCAGAATTAACTTCGTCAACCCAACAAGCAGACAACCTCAGATCTAGTGTTGCCGAATTGTCCCCTGATTTCTCAGAATTTTGGGAAAGGACTAATTCACCATCAGGGGTGAATGAGTCCCACCTAAATGATGGAAATATAGATTATGTTAGATTTTAGATCCCGACACTTAGAAACTAGTTTCTGACAGTTTTCATCAAAAGTAGGACAAATTCACCATCAGTGGCAAATGAGTCCCATTGGTGATTTTTAGTGATCTCATTCAGCATTCAGAATATTCTAGATTCTCCATTCTCTATCTAGGTGGACTCTGAATCAACCTTCTTCTTTTATGTTTTGCATTTGTTCATACTTAGTTCATGTTTGCATATCACATTGTGTTTTCAAACATTGCATAATTCTTAGGTCTTGCATTCATAATCAATCAAATAGATCATCCAATTGCACTTAGATCATTCAATTTAGTCTAAATAACATCATACATTGCATAATTTGAGAGAACCTAGCTAGACTTTTGAGTGGGGTTTATCTCTTTCCTTTTAGGTGAAATATCCTAAGAGTGCAAGAGAAGCCTATAAGCCCTACCCAAAAATATATGGTTCAACAAGTTAAAAAATTTATTGCAAGATCTATGCTAGGAATGGTAGAGAGTGTTATCATAGAGTCCATACATACATAATGAACTAATTTGCTTGGCCAATCACAAAAATATTGTTGCAACAACAAACAATAGGTTTTGGTAAAAGCAAAAACCTATACTATCTTAACTCCATTTAGACACTTGCCCCAAAAAGAAACTTTATATAATTATTCCATAATAGCTATCTACCCTCTAGCAACATCTACCCTGAAGTGCTCTAGTCTACTTAGGTGTTGTTGTTCTATTCAAATAAAAGAATATTCTTCACACACATATCTTCGGAAAAGTAAATCAGTCTATTTATTTCCTCATTAAGCAAATAATCAAATACATGATTCCAATGGAACTATTCAATACATTATTCAATCATATCATACTCATGAACCATGATTACATTCAACATAAATAATTATTCATTTAAGAATGAATTAAATAAGTAATAAAAGAAGGTATGTCACTAGTATATGTATGTACATAAACGAAGGTCTATGTACATACACATGTATGTGCTTTCTTAAGTTATAAATTTGTGCATACATTTTAGAATAAAAACCATTAAATCAGATTGCTATCCTTCAAGTAATGTTCCATTTGACATTTCATTTGTCAAAAATTCAAGAAATAAATAATCTAGAACAAGTGTGTTTTAATAGTTTCTCACATACTGTTTTGTCATTTGTATCGAAACCAAGCCGATGATAATCAATTGATGATGTTTACATATAAACTGTCACTATTTATAATAGAATGATGTTATTTGTAAATCAAAATTCACTTTTTCTAACAAAATAATGTCGTTTCAACTAAACAATTATAGAACGATGTTGTTTACAAATAAACATTTAATATTTATGATAGAACAATGTTATTTCAATTGAACAATTACAAAATTATATTGTTTACAAATAAGCATTCACTGTTTATAACAAAATTTTATTTCAACTGAGCAATTACAAAATGATGTTGTTTATAAATATTCACTATTTATAATAGAACAATGTTGTTTCAACTAAACAATTATAGAATGATGATGTTTATAACAAGTTGTATTGTTTACATCTAAACTCATACTACCAATAGCAAACAATACCTTTGTAAAACAGTTTACAAGTTTATATTCCATTATAATTTCATTATCAGAATTAGGCTAAACATTACTTCATACATAGAACATAATTTTCATCATTCAAGGAGTTTAACATATTGATGATAATGATATCCTTTATGCAAAATATAAGAATTATAGAACCACATCCTTGTCATTGTGAAATCCCAAGCAATCATTAAGCCATGAAGAAAATTTTCAGTAGTTTCTAGGGTTCTAGAAAATAACCCATGTTTTTCTAAGGTTATCAAGAGAAAATATGAGTGATCAGGTCTCTGGTCACTCCAAGGATCTACTATTCCTTATATGTCTTTTATGGTTTTACCTTAACCATTCCAAGGCCCAATTCAAAGAATGCCAATAAATGTCATATATATATACAATCACATATTTTGACATGCAATATTGAGCCTATAAGCATTTTAAATGCATCCCATCGATTGTACAAATCGAATCATACAAGGATATATGGGATGTTTTTTTTTTTTTAATCATTTGTAGTGAATGATCTCATCTTATGCATGCTACAACAATGAATTTATATGACTTAAAATTTAAAGCCTATTCTTATACTTGTCTTGTCTAATATCAACATGAAATATTTAAAGAAAGGATATAGATTTATCGAAGTCATTCCTTATGGAACAATAAATGATTCTCTACATTGTTTTCATATAACTCAAAACTTTGCTAATCAGATACAAATTCGATAGCCATAAAAAATGGTGGAGTATTCACATCCAAGTGCTATGATTACATTCAATAATAAGAATGACTACCTTGCCTTGGTCTTGCTTAGCTAGCTAGCTGATATGGAAAAAAAGGCACAAAGATTATCCATGCAAAGGTGGTTGATAGGCCATGCTACCTAACATGTGGTCGATTCTACATGTTCAACTAGGCTTGAAGTTGTATTCATTTGCAGATAGTAAATATTTTACACTAATGCTATTGAAATTCAAAAAAATGGAAAGAAGACTACAAGTATTGAAGAGAAAATACTGAAAAATCTATTATATTCTAAAATTAAATCAAGTTACCTCAGGATCGATCTTTTTTCCCTAAGATTCCTCTATTGTTTCCTCACATGGAAAAATCACTTCCTTGCTCTTCTTATCACCACTATCATTGTCTTTGTGATTCTTTCCTCCTTCCAAAATGGTAGAAATGATTATTTCTTACCTGTGTGCATGATCTTTGGGGATGTTTCTCCCATAATGACATTAATTTCCACCCCCCCCACTCATTTGAATTTTAATTACTTAGTCATAATGTGAATTCATACCACTTCACCCATTATCCACATTCAATTTTATTTAAATTAGTAGTGTACAATTTTAACAATTTCGATCCATATTCAATTTTCACATGAAACATATATATATATATATATATATATATATATATATATATATATATATATATATATATATATATATATATATATATATATATATATATATATATATATATATATATATATATATATTCTTATATATATTTATATATATATATTTTACTTTTACACTCATTTGTTCGTTCTTATATATATATATGTATGTGTGTGTGTGTGTGTGTGTATGTATATACATATATACATGTGTATATATATACATTTATTTGTATATGAATGTTTATATGTAGATAAGTCATTATTTGAATAAGAATGGACTTTTGTTTAATTTCATATAATGAAATTATTATCCTTTTTAGTCATATCTTGGAGTGCATAATATCATTTTCTTTCAAATTTCAACACACACACACATACAAAATGAAGATGGACAAATTTCAACATAAAATCATAGGTTTACCTTCCCACAAACCATTTGTTTTCAATCATTGAATCAATTTGAATAAAGTAAATAAGTTCTTCTATATGAAAATTTCAAATGCAAATCATCATGTCATTTGTGGTGTGTGCATCCAGATTCCATCAAGCTTACTGTTCAATCCAACTAAACGATCCTACTTCAACTATGTTCTCATCCTTCAGCCTGTCACCCTACAATTCCACCCACTTGCACTTACAAAGTTCATTAGTAACATTCAATTCATGATAAAATATAAGACAATTCAAAAAGATCACATAGTCAATGACAATAAACTTCTTTCAATCTTTTCAAAAATATAAAAATTTCCATTCAACATACTAAATTTCCTTAATAGTTAAATTCATCATATTATAATAAGAAATGCAATAAAATTAGGTTATTACAACCTTCCCCTCTTGGAAGAGACATCATCGCGATGTCTATTTAATCAAAATTTAAGCATATATGTCTATTTCAACATCATATTATTTCAATCCAAAAATTTCAATCAAAATTATCAAGGTCTCTTTCTTAAGTGAACCAAAAAATTTAGGGTGTTTGCATGTACTTCTCTTGCACTCTTAGGGATTTTCACCTAAAAGGAGAGAGATAAAACCCAAAAATTGAGGTGGTTCATTCAAATTAAGGAATGTATGATGTAATTATGACTAAATGCAATGATCCAAATGAAGCTAATTGATAAAATTGATTGATTATGAATGCAAAACTAATGAAATGTGAAATGTTGCTTGAAAACACATTGATGTTTGCAAAAGGCTTAAAAAGATGAACAAAAATACAAATAGAACTAAACAAAAAGCTGTAATTTAGAATGTGTGCACCTATAAGACTGATGAAGACTAGAAACCACTCTGAAACTTTGGAAAAGTTGACTTTTTGACTGACTCGGACTTATTCGCCCAGCTGAGACTCATTCGCCACCCCAGGCGAATCAATCATAGGTTAGGGTTTTCTACACTGAAATTGATTTATGCTAAATATGTACTAAAATCTACACTTAACTCTAACAGGCACCTCTAGTGGAACTCATTCGCCATCCATGGTGAATTATTCCTTTCTCATTTTTTTGCAAATTCAATTCTCATATCTGTACCTTGTCACCTGCACAACACTTTTTAACAAGAACCCGGATCAGAATCTTAGAAAATATCTACAAAACAGCTTAAATTTTGTTGTCTAATGGGGGGTTTTCCTTGGTCAAACCCCTAATTGAGTAATCAAACCTTGAATGGATAAAAATTTGCATAAAACCCTAGCCTTAAGTGTGTCAAGGACTAGGAAAATATGAAGTATGACAAAACCCTATTCTAATGTGCTATAATAAGATGAAAAAATGTGACTTGAATGATGGAAGACTTCAATCCTAGAAACCCTATAACATATCAAATAGATGTAAATGATATGCAAATGTAATGTAAACCATAATCTGAAGATAGAGAGAAAATGGAAGATGGAATCACTTTGAAAACAAGTCTTAGGTGTGATTTGATGGCTAGTTGCATCTCCTCAACCTAGATTTCTCAAAGATTCACCATAGGCATCCATCATCAACTATTTTCAATGTTCAATCTTGAACAAGAAGTGAGCTTGATAATGTGTAAAAAACCCTAGTTTGCTGCCCTAAAGCTTCAACTTTTCTATAGAAAATGCTAATGAAACTTATTGTGAAATATTTTAATACTTTACTTTGGATCTTTCTTTGTAAAAATGGCTAAGAGATGTGAAAAATGACCTAAAATGTGTATTTATAGGTATCAACACCTAATTTTCTCATTTTTTAGACTTAAGAGGTCGACATCCACCAAAAAATTGAATTTAATTGATTAAATTCCCCCTCAAAATTAATTTTTTCCCCAGAAGAGACTCATTAGCCACCCTTGGAAAATGGATCCCACTAGAGGGGACTCATTTGCCCAAGGTGGTGAATGGGTCCCACTAGTGGTTTTTGGAGATGGGTTTTTGGGATATGAGTGAATTAGGTGTTGTTTGTCAGGATTTAGATGAATCTTAAGTGAAATAAGCCTCTAGATAAAAAATAATGGGTCTTAGGGGCCTATGAATGTTGTTTTGAAGAATCAATAGTGCAAAGGTACTCAAAAGTAGGTCCAAATTAAGCGTGAAATTGTCTCTTTTCTCAAGAGTGTCCAATTTTCTACGCCATCAAATTGTTGATTCTTTTTGGTGAACCTACATATTGAACATGTCCTCTTTCTAATTTGCATTTCATTTACATCCTAGAACTCATATCATTAGTGTTTGCATTATTTTTGCATCTTAGGATTTACACATTTGCATTAGTGAAGATGTCATATAGATTTCATTTTTGCACCTTAAAACTTTCCAAAAACTCAAATTCTATATTTGCATCTAAGAAGTATAAAAGTCACTTTAAATTTTATGAAAAATATGAAAAAATATCATGCCTTTACTCATTCACCACCCTGGGTGAATCAGTCTAGTTACACATTTTAAACTGCACTTTCAGGCATTTTTTGGGCATTTACTACATTTAAGTTTTCTATTGTTACTTTTCTATTTCAATTTACAAAATTTCTATTATTTGCATTTTGAACTCCTAGATTGCATTAAATTTTAATTAACCCCATCGCTTGTGGTACTTCTATGAGTGTTTGGTGCCCTATCGATAATAATTTAGTGAGAAGAAGTTCCTGATTCATGGCATCCCACGATAGCACACTCATTGTCGACTTTCGGTTGTCTCGAGCTCCTACTATTGGTATGGAAAATGGTACATTATGCATGGATACTACCACTAGTAGACCTTTACCTTCACAAATGATGCATGTTGACACACAAATCGATCAGATTTTGCAAAATAAATTCATTAACATTCATGAGGATTTTGCACATTTGCAACATGACTTATGTCTTGAAAAAATTTCCAAAAACACCTAATTTATAGGAATCAACACCTAATTTTCCCATTATTTAGAACTAAGAGGCCGACATACACTGAAAAACTGAATTTAATTGATTAAATTCCCACTCAAAATTGAAATTTTCCCCAAAATGGAATCATTCACCCAAGGTGGTGAATGGGTCCCACCAGAGGGGACTCATTCACCCAAGGTGGAAAATGGGTCTGACTAGAGGGGACTCATTCACCAAAGGCAGTGAACGGGTCCCACTAGTGGTTTTTGGAGATTGGTTTTCAGGATATGAGTGAGTTAAGTGTTGTTTGTCGGGATTTAGATGATTTTTTAGTGAAACAGGCCTCTAGATAAAAAATAATGGGTCTTAGGGGCCTATAAATGTTTTTTTGAAGAATTCATAGTGCAGGGGTACTGAAAAGTACGTCTAAATTAAGTGTTAAATTTTCTCTTTTCTCAAGAGTGTTCATTTTGGTGAACCTACATAGTGAACATTATCTCTTTCTGATTTGCATTGCATTTGAATCCTAGGACTCAATTGCATTGGATTTTTATTTTATTTTAATCTTAAGGCTTACTAAAATTGTATTAGTGAAACTATCATTTAGAGGCCATTATTACATTTCATTTTATCAAATCATTTTAAAATTCTACTTTTTCAGTTATTTATTTGCATTGTACAGACCTAAACACATAGAAAAACATCAAAAAAATTAGAAAAAACTTAAAAACACCTCTCCTGGGACTCATTTGCCACCTTGGGCGAATGAGTCCCATTGCACTTTTTGCATGAATATTTCCAAAATTTAGTTTCTTGTTTTACACATTTCTATTTTCTACAAATCCTTTTCTATTTAAGTTCAGTTATTTTTTGTTATATATAAATCATTTGCATAAGCATCATTTCCTTTCATGGCCTTTATGGATAGCATTAGATTTTTGCAAGTTTCATTTTTAGTGTTAGTTCCTAGTTCTTTTAAATCAAATTCATTAATACATAAAAAAACACAAAACCACAAACATCAAACCAACCTTTTAAATAAATGATTCAATTGAGAAATACCATCTCATACAAGAATCTTAGTAGTGATTATGTAGATAGGTTAGATGAATTCCTTCAAGACTTCCTCTCACTCACTTCATCCTCTAAAGATTTTCATGAGAAGCCTAAACCAATTAACGATAAGTTATCTCTCAAACCTTTTAGTTGTGATGACTTTGACTTGTTAGATGAAGCCCTTCAAGACTTCATCTCGCCGACATCATCCACTAAGGTTTGTTGTGACCAACCTACAACAAAGAACACTAACATCTCTAATGTTTTCCATGAGAACCCTAAACCAATTGACAATAACTTATCCCTCACACCTTTTAGTTGAAATGACCTTGATATGTTAGATGAAGTTCTTCAGGAATTTGTCTTGTCTAAGTCCTCCACTAAGGTTTTTTGTGAACAATCTCAAACTAAGGATGTGAATGTGATTCAACCTCAACTCAGTCCTTACCCACCGTCACATAAAATTCATCCTTCCAATAAACCTAAGTTTACTCTTTACCCACCTAAACCTAATGTGTTGCAACAATCAAGTGATATTACTGTTACTCATACATATAATACCTAAAACAATCCATAGCCACCGCAACCAACCCCACCCTCTTTATCTTTACCTAATTTTCCTAGTGTTCCTCGCTTTCCATCACACACAAAGGAGTACAATCTTGTTGAAAAACTCAAGAATACTCCTACAAATATTTCCCTTTGGGATTTACTAAAAAATTCACTAAATTATCACACTATCCTTCATATGGCATTATAGCACATAGTGGTTCCTTCTGGTACAACTCCAAAGGATGTTCCAACTCTCATACATGGAATGAATAAAGTTAATCTATAAATTAGTTTCCATCAACATGAGCTCCCTCCTTTAGAGTTGCGAGAAAAAAATGAAGCCTTTATGATAATTTCTCAATTCATTCAAATAGGTATCAAATGAACCTTCATTGATAATGGTTCCGCCCTTAAAGTGTGTAGTGTGAATCTCCTTGAAAGATTGCATGTTGAAAAATCACAAATAAAACCTAATTCGTTATCCATTCGAGGATTTGACAATATAACAAAGCAACCAATCAGTGTAATCACTTTGCCTATTATAGTTGGGGTGGATACTATGCAAACTCCTATTCATGTCATGCCTTATGATCTTTCATATAATGTTCTTTTAGGTAGACCATGGATTCATGAGATGAATGTAGTGCCTTTGACCCTTCATCGTATAATAAAATATGTATATAACAACAAAATTTATCAAATTGAAATAGACCCTAAGCCTAAAAGTTTCTTACACCTTGAAAAAGGAACTAGTTATGTGCAGGATCATGATGGGCCAAAAAGTGGCAATATGATGGGTATGTGGCTGACAAATTTTTTTTTAACCAAAATTGATGTAACAAAAAGGGTTTTTAAAGGAGATTCTCAGCTTTCCACCAATATAAATTATGCTTTACTTTGAATTTAATAAGTAATTATAATTCATTTTCTATTCAAATTACAACTAAAGTCTTGATTGATAGGCTTTTTGGAAAACATCTATAGCTTTCAAACGGTATCACATTTTTTGAATCCAAAACATGCATCACATTCTATGCTTTGCATACTATAGGATTAAAAAAAGAAAAATTGAATTTCATGAAGTTTTGACCAAGTTAAGGTGGTCAGACATACCATTTTTTATATTTTATAAAATTTGTAATAAAAAATTCAAATTAATAATTATTACTTGGAAAAAAAATTACAAAAAATATGCATCACATCAAGACATGAGTCCTCTACTTATATCTAAAATATTATAAATAAATATTATCATTTTATTGTGGTTAGGTGGTCCTATGCACACCTACTTTATTTTTTCCTTTGAAATTTAAGTACTACTCCACTGAAATTTCAAATTTTCACCAAATAGATTTTCTTTTTAAACAAACCTAGTATTTTAGAAACTACATTCAATTTTCTACAGATTCTATTATTACATATTTTTGAAATAATATAGATAACTTATTCAAATTTTTATGTCAATTTTTCCTAACTTGATTTTTTTTAATTTTTTGCCACTTAAGGGCCTATTTTTTCCATGATGATCCTGCACATACCCAACCACAAATCCTCTAAATACATTAATTCCAACATCCAATATAGAACCTATTGAAATTAAAAAGCGAGATGAGGAATCAGTGTCTAAATTATTTAGTGATGATTGGGGATCCTTAGAATTCACACCTTCCTTTATGGGTGAATATATAATCACACAAAAAAGGATGAAACATAAGAACAACCAATTGTGATGTCAACTCAGAATTTATAAAAGTATTCTCAAGCATCTATCTCCTCTACTTTGGAAGATCCTACAACATACACAACAAATTTTGATGAGATAGATTATCAACATTTGCCTAATCTAAAGGAAATGAAAATAATTTATGGGAAAGGCTATGAACTTGTGAAACAATTGGGATATACTGGAAAAGGTCGTGGAAAGCATGAACAAGGTATTCACATCTCTATAGAGCCTAATACACAAGAGACAAAAAATGGGTTCGGATATTCTTTTTCTAAGATGACAAAGGCTACTCAACGACCATCTTTGAATATCAACACTATTACATGTCAACCAAAAAACACTCTCACAATCAAACATCCTGAATTGCTTGATATGAATTTATCACCATCATGGAAGCATATTGAAAAAAATGAAACTCTAAAACAAATGTTAGGATTCTATGATAACACATCCTCTACTGCTCCCATGAAAAGGGTTACTTGTGCTATGATAATTACCAAGCAAAAAGATATTGATATCACTAAAGAACCATATGATCCTGAAGTTCCTAAGTCTAATGCACTCCCCTTAGGAGATACAATTGATGTTCCAATGGACATAGATGATAAAGAAAAAGTTATTAATATTGGGAAGTGCCTTGACGATGAAGAAGAAGAGGACACTACAACTTTACTTCATGATTTTTCTAAAAAAATTCTTGGAAGTATTCCGATATGCCAGGAATTGACCCAAAAATTGTGACACACAACATCATTCTCATTGAAAATGCTAAAACCATTTGCCAAAAGATACAAAAAAATGCATCCTAACATTACCCTGCATGTTAAAGCAAAGCTTGAAAAACTCCTTGATGTAGGCTTCATTCAACCTATTGATTATTCTCCTTTGATCTCAAACATTTGCGTAGTTGCTAAACCCAATAATCGTATTAGGATATGCATAGATTTTTGTGACTTGAATAAAGCCTCTTTAATCGATTATTTTCCACTTCCTAATATAGACATGATCATGGATTCAACTACTGGACATTCTCTTTTTTCATTCATGGATGGATTTTCTGGTTATAATCAAATCTTTATCAACCCACAAGATCAATACAAAACCACATTAACAAACATTTGGGGAATGGTTTGTTGGGTTGTGATGCCTATTGGATTAAATAATGCCAGGACAGCTTATCAACGATTGATGACATTGATATTTCATGTTTACATACATAAAATCTTGGAAGATTATGTTGATGATATCCTTGTGAAATCCCTAACATGACAATAAAATTTAAATGTTCTTAGAAAAATCTTTGAACTAATACACAAATATAACATGTGATTAAATCCTAAAAAGTGTGTCTTTGACGTAGATAGTGGGAAACTTTTGGGGTTTGTCATATCTCATAGAGGCATTGAGGTGGACATGAAGAAAATTGATGTCATTATTAACATTTCTCAATTACATAGATTACAAGGCTAAATTCAACCTATCCATTGTTTCATTGCATCTTTAGCCAATCACACCTTACCCTTCACATATCTTCTCAAAAAGGATGTACACTTTGATTGGAATGAGGATTGTAAACAAGATTTTGAGAGTTTAAAGGAATACCTTGCAACTCCACCTATTTTACAACCTATTGTACCAAACAAACCATTTATCCTTTATATAGCCACATCAGCTCATGCTCTTGAAGCACTATTGGCTCGACAAGATAATATTGGAAAAGAACACTTTGTCTGTTACATCAGTCGAACTTTAATCCATTATGTAACTTGATACTTACTAATTGAAAAAAAATGTTTAGCTCTTGTATTCACTACTAGTAAGTTCTAAAATTATTTACTCGATGTTGAAATACAATTCATAACAAAATTTGATCCCCTTAAGCATATTTTTAATAAAATAGATCTCTCTAGACACTTAGCTAAGTGGGTGATGTTGTTAACTAAGTTTGACCTTAGGTTTGTTTAACAAAAGGAAATCACAGGACAAGCCTTAGGCAATCACTTAGTTGATGGCCCTTCTTCTCTCGCTTTACCTAATCATGACTCCTTTCTTGATGAGAGTGTCTTGACTACAAATATTAAAACATGGGAATTGTATTTTGATGGATCTAAGTGTAGAACAAGTTCTGGTGGTGGAGTGGTATTGATTTTGCTCGACATAAAGCCTATTCCCTTATCCTATCGATTAAATTTCCTATGTACAAATAACATAGCTAAGTATGAGGCATTGATCACAAGATTATGAGTTGCTTTAAACATGGTTGCTAAAGATATCAAGATCTTTGGTGATTTGCAATTAGTCATAAAAAAAATCAATGGTTCATATCAAACTAAACATGAAAAATTATCAAAATACAAGGATCTTATAATGAAACTATTAGAGAATTTTGAATCATTCACCATTGATAACATCCCATGAAAATACAATCGACATGCAGATGCGATAGTGAGTGTAGCGTCTCTTATATCCCCACACAATCCTTCAATAGACTTCACCTTTGTTATTATAGTCTAATCATGAAACCTTTGATTTATATTCAATTAGAATACATTTTAATAATAAATCAAGATGACTCGCGAGAATGGTATGATACAATATACAATTATTTAAAACATGGTACCATTCTTCTACCCACAACAACAAATATTCGAAATCATTTACGCAAACTAGCAGCCAAATACATAATCCTCACAGATGTGTTGTATAGAAGATCCTTCAATGGTCTCTTACTAAGGTTTCTTAGAGACTCTGAAATTCCTATAGCCCTTGACTAGGCTCATGCAGGTGCCTACGGGGGTCATTTTGGAGAACGATCGTTAGTGAAAAAATTCATCCGTATGGGATATTATTGGAGACATATGGAGAAAGATTGCTTTGCTTATGTTAAATGATGCCACAAATATCAAGAACATAGCAATCTAATTCATGCCCTTGCCTCTGAGCTTCGCACCCCAATTCCCATTTGGTCATTTTTAGTATGGGGATTGGAACTTATTGGAAAATTTTCACCACCCTCTTCTGTTGGAGATACATTTATAATAACCGCAACCGACTATTTCACAAAATGGGTGGAATCTATACCTCTTCAATCTACAAGTGCTGAAGTAATTTGTCATTTCATATTGGAACACATAATTTCTCGATTTGGTCTTCCATCTGCAATAGTTTCAGACAATGGACCCCCATTTAAGAATAATGATGTAAAGAAATTTCTTGAAATAGTCAACATTCAACATTGATTTTCCACACCATACTATTTGCAATCCAATGGAAAATCTGAAAGCTCTAATAATATTCTTGAACAAATCCTCAAGAAAACTATTAACAAACATCAGAAGGATTAGGATACGTAATTACATTATGCACTTTGGGATTATCGAACAAGTGTTTGATTATCCACATGAACTACACTCTATAGCCTTGTTTATGGTACTGACGTGATCATTCCCTTGGAGTTAGAAATTCCTACATTGTGAATTGCTCTTAAAGACCTTATTGATGAAGTCACTTATAAAGACCAACGATTGCACCAACTTGAAATACTTGATGAAAAGCACATTAACACTCTTGAGCATCTCCAAGCTTACATTAAACAATTACAACACAAAAAAAATACTCATGTCATTCCTCACATATTTTGTAAGGGTGATTTTGTTCTCTATGAGAATCAACGCAATACTCATGCTAACAATGAAGATAAAGATAAATTCAGCCCTAACTGGTTAGGACCTTACATAGGTGATACTAGTTATGGGTTTGGAACTTACATTTTAATAGAGTTTGATGGAACACCCCTTAAGGAACCTATTAATCTCACATATTTACATTAGTATTATCTCTAGTCTCTTTGAATAGTATGATTGCAAAAGTAGTGTTGTCTAAAGTTATTTTGTTATATTCCAAATACTTTCACATTGCTTCATTCTTGACAACTGATCATGTGTTTGTCTTGAACACTAGGGTAATTATTTTAGATATTTTTATAATTACTGTAGGTTTTTTACTATTCACCCTCGTGTTATGTTAAGTTTGATCCTTATATGAATTATAGGTGTATTTAATTTAACATACACACTTCAATTTAACAATATTGTATCTAAAGTGAAACTGAAATATGTTTTACATTAGATCACATCAATCATGTTAAACCATGTAGACATTAATTAAATAATTTTCCTACAAGTTATTTAATTAATCACATTACTATTTAACATTCAAACACATTAAGACATTTTTCAAATCATCAAATGCTCGTGTATATATATATCAAATTTTTTATGTACATCTCATCATAATATACAAAATCACGAAGGTTTGTGAGAACTAGAGCCCTCAAGCTCTAGCGCCCATAATTCGGTTCCTGAATGTCATGAGACGGTCATGTGTGATCTTGATCATGATTTTCTGACACTTAGTGCATACTCCAGACCCTATACTCACCCAAGAGCCACAAGATGCTCCTCTACCATTTGATCTCTCTCCTCTCGTAGTTGTGCTAGCTCTACATGTTGTCTCTCCACATTTTTTGGAGTCTGCAATGATTGTCCTACACTCTCGACTTGATGAAGTTATCTCCTCATGCTCTAATACACTGACTGTAGCCTTGTGAAAGGTTTGAGTGACTTTATCTCTTCCTCCACAATCAGTGGGGGCACGCAATTAGGGTCCACCTCCTCCATGTCAATGGATGCAGGCACTATCTCCGCAGAAGCCTGATGATAGAACTTTCACCAGTCTCTTGTCACTCCTGTAGGATAGAAATAGTACACAATCATTAAACATCATCATGATATATATATATATATATAAAGCATAAATAGTAAAGTACATGCATGACATTAGATATCATCACCTATATCTCCAGTCGGATGAGGGATATCAATCTCATCCTCCTTGGGGGGCATGGAGGATGTGCTAGCCTCTCTCTAACCATGGGTCCTACTATCAGTAGTAGCTATTGCATGTGATCTAGTCACACGAGTATGTGAGGACTCTCCACTCTCATGTCGATCCTTAGCTAGTATCTCATCACCCTCGCTCAAGGGTGGCTCCTCCTCGTAATGATCCTCATCATCCTCATCCTCCTCTCCTCCATCCTGATCCTCATAGTTAGGATTGACATCTGAATCATACTCATCATCGATAAAAGTAGTAAATATATCTACCTCGTATCGTACATCCTTGGCTTTGTCCTCTCACTCATCTCCCTCATCTGGTGTTGGTCCTGCATCACATATAGGGACATCCATGGGAAATATAGGAGTTGGTCATGTCACTGACCATCACCCCTCATGGTCATCTATGCTACCGATGTCATTAATTTCATAGATTGGTGGCCAATCATGATCTAAATCATCAGAGTCACTCTGGACAACATGGTCTATAGTGATTTGAATGGTATCCCCTAGCCTTCGGGCACTCCAAATTGATCTCTTGATGAAGGGGCATTCCCTTGATGGTGTTTGCACCTGTCCAAACTGTCACATAACTTGGTCATAATAGAAAGGACATACAACATAGTCATGTTGACCAACTAAAAATATGTCCATTGACATCCTCCTCAACTGTCTTGTGGGATTTGGCCATTGTAGTGTGAGTAGATAATGTCTCCATAGGATCTTTTCCTCCTCCAGCTGGTCAAATCTCACCCTCCAAAAAAGTAGGTCTCCATACTACCACAAGCGTCATAAAGGATAGCCGAAGGTTCGTGGATATCCTACAGCTATGGCACATGGGAAACGAATAGGTCTGGTGCATGTGATATGCTCAAGGTACCACACCTACAAAAGTGTGTAGTGCACCATACTATCGATCTATCAAGAAACAAATCGACCCAGATCATAATAAAGATGTGCCAGGATGTAGTATCCCCAAGCATAGACCATCCTTTTCTTCGCCGTCCCACGAATCAAGTGAACCAATCCTCCATCCACGTGTGTTTCTTTCCCATTAGGATTGAGTACCAAATCCACCATGTAAATCATAATCTATCTCACTATGGGGGCTCACGAACATAGCAGCATAGGGACCTCTATTTGCAATCTCACACGCTCATCATGAATAGGTCCATCCAAGTAGTACTGCATGTCCACCTTCTTCTTGCTAAATGACCGATCTCCTTGGAAATATATTGTTCTTCCTGAATAGGAACTTAGAGAATCCGGTTTACATCCTCTAAGGTGATGGTAATCTCCCTAGTCAGAAGGTGAAATGTACATGTGTCAACGTCCCAAGACTTGCATAGGGCTATCAGCATGGTGTCATGGTATCTCATAGGTGGCATTAGATATGCCCAATAGATACCTACTACCTATAGATGCTATGTCTCCACTACTGATAGTGCTAGAGATAGATCTCTAAGAAAACTAACTTTTCTCCCCCTAGTCACTATCACAACCAAGCAGGTACCTATCAAAATAACAACAATAGGTTCTTAAAGATTAATTTAATATCTTTAATTTTTACATTATTCATCATGCAAGTGTGCTAAAGTTCATCTAGTGTGCTTTTCTAAAGGCCCTAGACACTTTAGAACACTTTTGGGACACTTCATGAAGAAATGAGACACTTTACGAAAAAATGGGACACTTTGCAAACAAAAGGGACACTTTGCAAACAAATGGGACACTTTGCAAAAAAAGGCGACACTTTGTGAACATCTTTTCCACGATCCTAAATTAACTTATAAATGAATTAAAAATCATTAATTAATTACAAAATCACTATGCGAAAGTTGTGGAATCAACTCACCTCATGGTACAGCTCATCGCGCATCACCTTCTCTTGAAGCTCATCCAGTTGTGAAGGCATGTAAACCCATCTACGGGTATGTGCAAGATCATGATGGGCCAAAAAGTGGCGATATGATGGGTATGTGTAGGGTATGTGGCTAACAAAATTGTTTTTACCCAAAAATTGATGAAACGAAAAGGGTTTTCAAAGGAGATTTTAAGCTTTCCACGAATATAAATTATGCTTTACTTTTAATTTAATAAACAATTATTATTTATTTTATATTTGAATTACGACTAAATTCCTGATTAATAGGATGATTGAAAAACATCTATAGCTTTCAAATGGTATCACACTTTGTGAATCTAAAAAAATGTGTCACATTCTATGCTTTGCATACTATAGGATTAAAAAAAAAAAAATTAATGAAGTTTTGACCAAGTTAAGGTGGTCATACATATGAGTTTTTTATATTTTTAAAAATTTGTAATAAAAAATTCATAATTAATTATTTACTTGGAAAAAAATTACAAAAAATGTGCATCACATCAATACATGAGTCCTATACTTATATCGAAAATCTTATTAAAAACTATTATCATTTTATTGTGGTTAGGGTGGTTAGATAGACACCTACTTCTTATTTTTTCCCTGAAATTTAAGTACTACTGCATTGAAATTTCAAATTTTCACCAAATAGATTTTTTTTTTTTTTAAATAAACCTAGTATTTTAGAAACTACATTCAATTGTCTACATATTTTATTCTTATATATTTTTGAAATAATATAGATAACTTATTCAATTTTTTATGTCATGCTACCTAACTCTGATTTTTCTAAATTTTTCGCCACTTAAGGGCCTGTTTTTTCCATGATGATCCTGCACATGCCCCTACTTGACATATTCTCATCTCACTCATCACTCTAACACTACAAGAAGGTAAAATGCAATAGTAAGTGATGAATTACTCTCCTTTCCCTCTTTTCACCTATTTTCATTACTTTTACTCATGCATTAAAATCGGGTTATTTTCTTAAGAGTTAATAAAGTACCTTTTCTTCAAAAAAACATAACAAGTGCTAGGGAACTCCATTTTTGATGTTTTTGATGTGTTGGAATCATAATTTTTCACCCAACATCATCAATCATTTATCGTTAAGCAACATGGTACTTGGAAATTCCCTACGGTATGATTTTCCTTATTTGATTTGGCTAGATTGCTACCTCGATTCCACCTTTGTAAAGCAAGTGAAATCATGGGGGGGAATACATATACCCTCAAACTTGATTTCTAGAAGTTAGATAAAAGGATTTTTGGACAATTAACGAATTTTTGTTGCAAGATGTGGTTCCTAATGTTGTGGTTTTGTAGATAACTACATTGGAGGCTTCGTTCTCCTACCTTATGAGTAAGTATCCTTTCATGCAATAAAATACATTGTTTAGAGTCCTTTAGCTTACATATGAATGTAGAGTCATATGGGTGCTAAAGTATGGGCTAAATGCAACATACAAAATTAGACACTCTTGAGAAAAGAGACAATTTCATGCTTATTTTGGACCTACTTTTGAGTACCCCTACATTATTCATTCTTCAAAACAACATTTATAGGCCCCTAAGACCCATTGTTTTTTATCTAGAGGCTCGTTTCACCTAAAAATCATGTAAATCCTGACAAACAACATTTAATTCACTCATATCCTGAAAACCCATTCGCCACCTTGGGTGAATGAATCCCCTCTGGTCGGACCCATTCACCAAGCGTGGCAAATGAGTCCCTTTTGGGGAAAAATTCAATTTTTAGTGGGAATTTAATCAATTCAATTTAATTTTTTGGTGGATGTTAGCCTCTTAGGTCTAAATAACAAGAAAACTAGGTTTTGATGCCTATAAATACACATTTTAGGTCATTTTTCACATCTCTTAGCCATTTTTACAAAGAAAGATCCAAAGTCAAGTATTAAGAGTCTTTCACAATAAGTTTTATTAGCATTTTCTACTACAAATTTGAAGCTTTAGGACATAAAACTAGGGTTTTTTGCATGTCTTCAAGCTCACTTCTTGTTCAAGATTCAACATTGCAAAGAATTGGTCATGGATGTCTATGGTGAATCATGAAGAAATCTAGGTTGAGGAGATGCAACTAGCCATTAAATCACACCGAAATACTTTTTTTCAAAGCGATTCCATCTTTTGTTTTCTCTCTATCTTTAGATTAAGGTTTACATTAAATTTTCATGTCATTTACATCCATTTCATATGTTGTAGGGTTCCTAGGGTTGAATTCTTGCATCATTCAAATCACATTTGTTCATCTTATTCTAGCACATTATTATAGGGTTTGGCATACTTCAGATTTTCCTAGTCTTTGACACACTTAAGGCTAAGGTTTTATGTATGTTTTTATCCATTCAAAGTTTTATTACTCAATTAGTGGTTTGAGAAAGGAAAACCCCACATTAGACAACAAACTTTAAGCTATTTTGTAGATCTTCTCCAAGATTCTAATTCAGGTTCTCGTCAAGAAGTGTTGTGTAGGTGACAAGGTACAAATCTGAGATTTGAATTTATAGAAAACTAAAAAAGGACTTATTCACCATGGATGGCGAATGATTCCCACTAGAGGTTCCTATCAGAGTTAAGTGTCGATTCTAGTACCCATTTAACATAAATCAATTTCTGGGTAGAAAACCTTGACCTAGGACTGATTCACCTAGGGTGGCGAATGAGTTCGAGTTAGCCAAAAAGTCAACTTTTCTAGATTTTTAGAGTGGTTTCTAGTCTTCATCAGTCTTATAGGTACACACATTATAAATTACATATTTTTGTATAGTTCTATTTTCATTTTTGTTCATCTTTTAAAGCTTTTTGCAAATGTCAATGTGTTTTCAAACAACATTGCACATTTCATTAGTTTTGCATTCATAATCAATCAATTTTATCAATTAGCTACATTTAGACCATTTCATTTACTCATAATTACATCATACATTCCTTAATCTGAATGAACCTCCTCAATTTTTGGGTTCTATCTCTCTCCTTTTACATGAAAAACCCTAAGAGTGCAAGACAAGTAAAGAGAAACACCCTAAAATTGTTGGTTCATTAAGAAATAAAATGTAGGAAGGAGCATTTTATCTCTTCCACATCCTCCCAAAAATCCTTTTTATCTGAGTAATGTTCCCATTAGACCTTAAATTGAGCAATATCTCTACTCTGCAACTTAACGTTGCATCTATCTAGTGTTCTAATGGGATCCACTAGCACCACTCTTAGATCTTGTACTTGGAAGGATTTCCAATCAAGCACATGAGCTATATTAGGATGATATGGCTTAAACAAAGAAACATGAAAGACATTATGAAGTAAAGCCAGAGCTCTTGGTAGAGCAAGTCTATAAGCAATTGGGTTAATCACTTCCAAGACTTCAAACTGTCCCACATATCTCGAGGCCAACTTCGAAGACTTTTTAAAGGAAATGGAACTTTTATAAGGTTTGACACTTAAGAAAACTTTGTCCCCTACCACAAACTGTCTAAGAGTTCTATTTATTTTGGCATAGCTTTTATGTCAGATAGCCTCCTCCTTTAGTCTTCTCTTAATTATTCTCATTTTTTCTTCCATCTCCTTAAGCATTTTAGGTCCTACTATGATCTTTCCCTCTAATTTATCCCAACTAATGGGTGTACGACACTTCCAACCATAAAGAGATTCAAACGATGCCATACCTAGAGATGTGTAATAAGAGTTTTTGTAAGAAAAATATACCAATGGTAAACATTCTTCCCACTTATATTGTTGTTCCATGCAATACATTCAGGCTCTTCAACCACCTGATTCACCCTCTCTATCTTCCTGCTAGTCTGAGGATGTTAAGTTGAACTTAAATTCAAATTGGTTCCCAATGCAACATTAAGGGTCATCCAAAATATTAAGGTCATCTAAGTGTCTCTATTAGAAATGATAGTCTATTGCACTCCATGAAAACATAAGATCTCTTGGACAAATTTCTTGACCACGGTCAATGATCCATCCTTAAGGTTTCCTAGTATGAAGTACGCCACCTTGGTCAACTTCTCAATCACAACCAAGATAACATCATGTTGATTCTTGCTCAAAAGTAACCCCTCTACAAAGTCCATATTGATCACATGTCATTTATACTAAGGTATGTCACAAGGATACAATATATCGGCTAGATGTGCATGCTAAGCCTTGACTCATTGGCAGTCTAAGCATTTGGCTATGTACTCCACTACATCCTTCTTGAGTTTAGGCCAAAAGTATAATTTTTTCAATTTTGTGACCATCTTGGATACTCTGGGGTGCCCTAAATAAGGTGCATTATGAACCTCTTCTAGAACCAACTTCCTTAGATCTCTAGAGTCTAGAATATATATCCTTCTAAACTATAGATTTTTGGGTTTCCTATGGACTACTCTAGCTCTTCTAGGGTTTTTCACCTAAAAGGAGAGAGATAAGGCCCAAAATGCTAAGGGTTCATTCAATTTATGTTATGTATCATGTTATTAAGGATAAATGAGATAATCTAAATGCAAATAAGCTAAGAAATTGATTGATTATGCATGCAAAACCTAAGAAATGTGATTTGTTTGAAAACACATTGTGTAATGAAAAATAACCTAAGAATGAATACTAAACTGCAATAGAAATGAAATAGACTGAAAGTTTGCAACTAAAAGCTTGAAGAATGATGAAAATTACATTTAAAATGTTGTTGATGCTATTTTTCAGACCTGGTGGGACTCATTCGCCATTTTGGGCAAATCAGTCCTAGTTTAATCAAATTGTACCAGAATCTGTTTCTAACAAAAGGGTATCTAAAAATGTAAAAATCCAAAAAAAATCCTTAGTGTGGGACTCATTCACCACCCATTGCGAATGAGTCCACTTTTGAATTTTTGGATTTTCAAAGGTGGGTTCTGAAGCTTCTGATCTGCACTTTGATGTTCTATAGGTGTTAGCTTCCGAAACTCTGATTTATGGGTCTAAAAATGAGATTTTGTTGATATTTTGACTTGTTGAATTAGAATAAGACTTGAGAAACCTTGAAACTTGATCTTCAATTATTTCCAAGCTTCCAATGGTCCTAGATCTACAAACACACGAGACAAGAGAGAGAAATGTTGATTGTTAGGGCATGGGGGTTTGCCTTGGTTAAACCCTATTTAGGTAATTAAACCAAAATGATGAAAGAATCAAATGAAGCATGCAATAATAGAATATATTACCTTTCCATGATGTTGATTTTGAAAGTCTACAATAAAATATGAAGATTCAACCCTTGAATGTCTTTAGAAGCTTTCTTGATATCTTGCAATGATAAAACCCCGAGTTTCTTGACTTGAGATGGAAGATAGATGATGAATGAATGATGTGAATGTGTTAATGGATGAATATGTGTAAAAATGAGTTAAGAGAGGTTATTTTTTAGGAAATTCACCTTATTTTCCTATTAATTAGATCCCTAAGGCCGACATGGAGAAAAATAAAACTTAAAACCTAATTTTTCCTACTCAAAACCCCAAAAATGGATCAAATGGGACTCATTCACCACTAATGGTGAATGAGTCCCACCCAGATGGGATTAATTCACCATTAATGGTGAATGGGTCCCACAACTTGGGCAATTTTTGCTAGCTAGAATGTTGAGAAGTAAGAAATTTAGGCTTATATGATGACTATGTTAGTTATTTAATCAAATTATGCCTCGAGATACACAATATGGGTTAATAGGGGCCTATTAGTGATGATGTAAATGTCAAATAGGGATTGTGACACAAAATTCAATTTGAAAGTGTGATTAAATATGGTTTACAACACTAAAATGAGGTCCACATAGCCTAGGAAGGCAGAAGAACCAATGTGAATGTCTAAGACACATTACAACTTAGTTTAATATTAAGTTTATTTTAGAAACCTTCTAGATTGATGTAATAATGTTATTAAACACATTTTATAATGTTGAATTAAGGAGAAATAGGTTAATTAAGTCTATAAAAGCATGAAAGCATCTTACAACACTTTACAACACCTTTACAACACATCATTAAAAGCATGTTATTTGATTTACAAGGGTACAAGACCTAGTGCAGATGCATAAAATACCTCACAACAATTGAATCAAGGCCTAATTAAGTCCATTTATCATGAATTATTCCCATATCAAGCAAAGGGTACTTTTTTTCTATGACACACCTTCTTTGGTATCTCAAAATACCATCTAGTTCAATCTCATACCCATCGAACCAATGATCTGATGGATTCTCTGCTAGTGCACTCTTCACACAACCATAGTGCTCATCCCTTGGTAAATGTTGAATCACCCACTATCTTAAATTAGAATTTTTTGTGATCATGGTTGTTAGATGTCTTTATATTCTAAGAGCATCAACTACTCTATTCTCTTTTCCCTTTATATATACTCTATTTTGATGTCATACTCACTAAGAAATTCCAACCACCTTCTTTGTCATGCATTAAGGTTTGGTTGAGTAAAAAATGTATCTCAATCCCAAGTGGTATGTCTTGAGTTCAAATGGCTTTCCCAAGAGATAATGCCTCTGCATCTACAAGGAATGAACTATTGCAGCTAATTCTAAATCATGTAGTGCATAGTTCACCTCATGTTTCTTAATATTCCTTGATTCATATGCTACCACTTGTCCATCTTGCATTAGTACTTCTCCCAGTCCCTCTCATAAATCATTTGTGGTTATTGCACATGAATTTTCCATTAGGATCAGGAATGGTTAGCACCGGTGCTATCACGAGCCTCTCCTTTAGGAGTTGGAATTCCTATAAACATTTTTTAGTGAATTCAAATCATATTCCCTTTCTTTGGAGTGATGTAATAGGAGATGCAATTTGGCATAACCCTTCCACAATATTTCTATATTATCTTGTGAGGCCCATGAAGCTATGGACTCCTGACACATTTTGAGGCACCGACCATTCAATGATCACCTTGATCTTCTTGAGGTCTACTGAGACTCCCTCAATTGAAATGATATGGCCTAGATAGTGCACCTTGTCTTGGTAGAATGAACACTTGGATAGCTTTCCAAAGAGTATCTTTCCTCTTAGCCACTGTAGAACTATCCTCAAGTGCCTATCACGCTCTTCAATAGACTCTGAATAGACTAGGATTTCATCAATGAACATCAAAACGAATTCATCCAAATAGTCTCTAAACACACTATCCACGAGGTTCATGAATGTTGTAGGTGCATTAGTCAAACCAAAAGGTACCATGGTGAACTCATAATTTCCATATCGAGTTTGTAAAGAATCTTTTAGAATATCTTCTTCCTTTATTCTCAACTAATGGTACCTTGACCTAAGATTTATTTTAGAGAACATTGTCACTCCCTTCATTTTGTTAAACAAATCATCGATCTGTAGGAGTGGATATTGGTTCTTGATGGTTACCTTTTTCAACATCCTATAGTCTATACATAGGTGGAAGGTTCCATCCTTCTTTTTAACAAAGATAACTAGTGCTCCCCAAGGAGACACACTAGGTCTTATGATCCCTTTATTCAGAAATTCTATTAACTGGACCTTCAAATAATAGAGTTTGGTGGTGGCCATCCAATAAGGTGCTTTAGATTGAGGCTTATCTCCTAGTACAAGGTTAATAGAGAAGCTAAATTATCGTTTCAGAGGTAACTCCATGATTTCATCAAGAAATACATCTTGGAACTCATTAAGAATAGGGTAGTCATCTAGACACGGTTCCTTGTTGTCAGGGTTATTGATATACACAACATAAATTGCAAATCCCTTTCGATGTGCCTTCTTGAGCTATGTAGCAAGAAAAATTCTAAGCTCTAAGGATCTTTGCATTCCACAAATCTTGACTGGGTTCTCATAATCATCTAGACGATTGAATACCTTAACCTCATAGTTCACTACAGCCTTATGCTCGATTAACCAATTATCCCCAAAATTACATCATATGAGCCTAAAGGTGCCACATAAAAGTTGACCTAGGTTTGGAAGGCTAGAAGCTCTCACTCCCTGTAAAAGGGACATATATCTACCCTTTGCTCTGCTCAATTAACATACTAGATTGTCCATGAGTTTTTCATGTATCTAGGTCTAATAGGTATCTGGGAAATTATTCTAGGATCTATGAAACATTCAGTAGCTCTGGTATCAATTAAAATAGAGACATTTTGGCCATAGAGCTTACCTGTCACTTGTATTAGTGAGGCCTGATACTTTGCCTATTTGTTATCCACTACAACATGGATCTAGTGATACTAAGGCTATTGATAGTTTCCTTCCTTTTGTGACTTCAACCACTATGGAAAATTTGAGTCATACTGATATCCTCCATAAGTATAGCACCCATCATGAGGCCCTTTGGGACCTTCTAGCTTGTCCTCTCTGAATCCCTTCTACTTTTGGTCATCTTCATCTTTGTTTTTGTTCTCCTTTTTGTTCTTTCCATCATTATAATCTTCACCTTTCTCTTGTGACTCACTTCCTCTCTTGATATTATGGATCTGATGGTTCTTGCATCCTTTATGAAATTCATTATTACCAAACCATGACTTAGAATTTACATTATTGCAGTAGTTGGATAAGTATTGTAGTTTATGCTCTTGTTTGGTGGCCTTTAGGAAAACTTCATTCATAGTGAGAGGATCATGCATGTCCACTTCAGCTCGAATGTGGGGTCTTAGTCCCAATATGAATTTCCAAATACAAAAATGTTTGTCTTCCTAATATTGAGGCACATACTTCAGTAGGTTAGTGAAATTTTCCCAATATTGGGTGATAGTCATGCTCCCTTGAGTTAAGCTTTAAAATTTTGTCACCTTCTTATTGAAAAAGAGTTTTAGTAACAATATCTTCCTAAAACATTAGAGGAAGAGTTCCCAAGTAATCTCAATAGGCTAAATATTCCTTTCTAACTTCTTATTATCCCACCAAGTTACTAATTCACTTGAAAGATGATACATAGCCCATGCCACTTTAGTCTAGTTAGATAGGTTATAGAGCCCAAAGTATTTTTCCATCTCAATGATCCATGCATTTGCTCCTGCTTTGATAGCCTTACCATTAAACTTAGGCGGTGATACTCTTTTAAGATCTTTTCCAAGTTCTTCCTCAATTTGACCTCATGGACCTTCTCATGGACCACTATTCCCTTGATTGAATTTTTCACTCCTACAGTCTTGATCCTCGTGTGCCACTTGAACCTTTTGTTCTATGTGGTCCATATGAGCCTCATGCTAGTTCAAAAGCTCTATGATCTATTCTAGCCTCTTGTTTGGTCTATTGTCTGACCGACTACAACCCATCTCTTGTCTGGTGGTCACCATGTTGGCTCACACTTGACTTGCATCACATTTAATGTCTATCATAACTTAACACTAGCTTCTATGAGTAAAAATTCTTATTCTACATTTTATTACATACACATGCATATATCACTCATTAATCAAGGACATACACATTCATACATTGAAAACATATTTTGGAGTTCATCATTTGAACACACCAAAAGTATCATCTTGTTTTATTTATATCAAATGTGGATCATTAGACCCTTATTACAAAGCCTTCTTGTTACATTAGTTTTTTTTCCTCATCATCACAAAGAGGAAATTCCTTTGGGTCCTCATCAATATTTAGGTCATTTTTTTTAGAAGAGGATGGTTGAGCACACAGGCTCTCCTTTCCCTCCTTAGTTAACAAGGGTGCATTGGGTGCACACCCTAGAGGCCAATATCTAATTGTGGAAATATTTTTGATCTTAGGTGTTCAGTTCTCCTCAATCTTCTTACCTCTCTCTAGCTTATGTTGTGTGAGGGCTTGAGCTAGAGTCTCATCATTGGGAATCTCAGGTTGAACCTCCATATTAGCATTTTCTTCCATTGTGACTTTCTTATGTGAGGTCCTAATAGTTTTCCCTTTCTTTCATCCTACCTTTTACCTTCCCATGCCTACATCCAATTGAGATTTGGCCAATTCTCAGGACAAATAAATTTGGTCAAGGGTCAACTATCCCCTATTCAAGGCTATGGTAGACTCAAAAGGCCTAGATTTGAGCCCTAAGCTCTCATACAAGATATAATAACCCATTCTAAATTATTAATTAATTTATATTATTACAAATGGCATTATCAATATTCAATTTAAAAGGACATATCAAAGTAGCTAAAGTAAATTATAGCAACACATGTCTAATTAAATGAGTCAAATATTTATATATTCAAATTGAATGTCAAATTACAATATCCAAGTTTGACTTAGCTCATAGGCCACATAGTCAATACAATATAATAATTTTACATCAAGGTTTAATCAAGATTACATAATAGACCAAGATAGTTTTGTAAACATCCAAGGTTTTTCTCTTGATGTTGGCCTCCACTGGTGGACAAGAACATGGTTGAAGCACTTTATCGCCCAACCACAAAGCTTAAGCTTCCTCAAAATTCTTCCAACTTGAAGAATTACCCAACCCTGCACATAAAGTTTAGCAAGAGAATAATCTGAAAGGTGGAATATGGTGTGTTCCCATACATCAACATGCATCTCTATCTACAAGTTAGAAAAGAAATGCAAGCTCTATGCTAGGAATGGCAGAGAGTGTTATCACAGAGTCCATATATACATAATGAACTAATTTTCTTGGCCAAACACAAAATTACTATTGTAAAAACAAACAATAGGTTTTGGTAAAAGAAAAAACCTATACTCTTTGAACTCCATTTCAACACCCATCCTAGAAGGTAACTTTCTACAATTATTCCATAGCAACTATCTACCTTCTAGCAACATCTACCTTGAGGTACTCTAGTCTACTTAGGTGTTGTTGTCCTATTCAAATAAAATAATATTCTTCACACACATATCTATAAGAAAAAAATGAGTCTACTTAATTCCTCATTAGAAAATAATCAAATGCATGATTCCAATGGAACTATTCAATACATTATTCAGTCATATCATACTCATGACCCATGATTAAATTCAATGTAAAATTATTCATTTAAGAATGAATTAAATAAGTAACAAAATAAGGTATGTCACAACAATGTGTATGTACATAGATGAAGGTCTATGTGCATACATATATATATGCCTACTTAAGTTACAATTTTTTGCATACATTCTGAAATAAAAAGCATTAAATTATATTGTTATCCTTCAAATAATGTTCCATTTGACATTTCATTTTTTAGAAATTCAAGAAATAAATGAACTAGAACAAGTCTATTTTAACAGTTTCTCACATATTGTTGTGTCATTTGTATCAAAACCAAGTTGGTGATAATCAAATAATGATGTTTACATATAAACTTTGACTGTTTATAATAGAATGATATTTTTTGCAAATAAACATTCATTGTTTATAACAAAACAATGTTGTTTCAACTAAACAATTATAGAATGATGTTGTTTACAAATAAACATTCATAGTTTATAATAGAATAATGTTGTTTCAACTAAACAATTACAAAACAATGTTGTTTATAACAAGAGGTACTATTTACAACTAAACTCATACTTCCAATAACAAACAATACCTTTATAAAAGAGTTTACAATTTTCTATTCCATTAAAATTTAATTATTAGAATTAGGCTAACCATTACTTTATATATATAGAACAAAATGTTCATCATTCAATTATTTTAACATATAAATGATAATTATATCCTTTATGCAAAATATAAGAATTATAGAATGACATGCTTGTCACTGTGAAATCCCAAGCAATAGTCATACTTTTAGTAGTTTCCAGGGTTCTAGAAAATAACCCTCACTTTTCCAAGGTTATCACGAGAAAATATGAGCAATCAGGTCTTTGGTCGCTCTAAGAATTGCCATAAATGGAATATATATACAATAACAATTTTGAGATGAAAGATTGAACCTATAAGCATTTTAAATGCAACCCATTGATCCTAAGGATTGAATCATACAAGGATATATGGGACATTTATTTTGTTTGTTCAACATTCGTAATGAATGATGTCATCTTATGTATGCTACAACAATGAATTTATATGGTTTAAAATTTAAAACCTATTCTTATACTCAACATAGCCAATATGAACATCAAATAGTTTAAAGAAATGATAGAGAGTTATCTAAGTCGTTCTCCATGGAATGATAAACAATTCTCTACATTGTTTTCATATAGCTCAAAACTTTACAAATCAGATACAAATCTGAAATCTATTATAAATGGTAGAGTATTCACATGCAGGTTCTATGATTACAACTGATAATAATGATGGCCACCTTGCCTCGGTCATGCTTAGCTAGCTAGTTTGGTGAAGGAGCACTAACCAAAATACAAGCATATTTTTGGTGTATTGTTTTTTAATCTTTTTGTTTTGTTATGTAAGGTCTCATACACCATTGATGATGTGTAAGGGGACCTTTTTAGAACTTAGGTTTAAATTTGAATAAGGTGGGAATCATTGTGTTATTGATTCCTAAGGTTTTGGTTAAGTTTGCATAACACAGCGTGTTTTCAAACACACATTGTTTGGTTACTTTTGAGCCTGAAACAGAAAACCTAACTATTTTCTCCTGATGTAAAAGAAAGATCTCAACATTTTGAGAGGGTGGCAAGTTTTTGACAATTGCAGTTGTAATGAAAATAAGCAAGAACCAGTGACTTTGTGTGTACAAATCTATTTTCCTGTGTTTGTTGGCGTGACAACAAATAGTTGAATGGAATAAATCTTTTATTTGTTTAAGAGCATATAAAAGCAACGTTCTGAATTTCTGTTTTGGCATTTTTAAATAGTTTTCCATCACTCTTTGCTTTTTCTATGATCTGTGTCTTTCTTTAGTTCTGTTTTGGACTAGTAAAAAGAACCAGAAAATGGAGTCTTTAGGTTGTTTCTGATCGCGCCAGGCAATATGGATGTAGAGGAGGCAATCCTAAACTCCAAGCATGTATATAGTGTATATATAGTAGGCATTAGAGGTTCTATGGGCAAGCTAGAAGACTGTTCCTAGGTGAGTTTTGAAGCCCGGCTAGGAAAGACAGTCAATTGGGCAAAACCCCAACGTAGCAGGGGGTGGCATCATTAATATCTAATGTGTATTGTGATTGCTGACAGCTCAGAGAAGGAGTGGAGTAGAAAACAAGAGACTCTTCATTACATTTGTGGTCAGAAAATACATAAAAGACTAAGGAAAAGCCTTAGGAAACCCTAGTTTCACCTAGGTTGGATTGTACCCTTGTAGGGGCAGGAAATGGTACCAAATTCCAAAGAACCTGTCAGAGCTTGGGAAAAGAGCCAGAGAGTCAATAGAAATATTAGCAGAAGCAATTGGGAGAGAAGAGTTCTAATCTGTTATTTGTGTTGAGAGGGCTAAAGGGGGCTTGAGGATTGTAGCTCTGCCCAAGAACTTAGAATTGAGATTTTAGGAAAACGTTGAAGAACTGAAGCTTGGTATTTGTTGAAGCACCTAGGAAAGATGACCTTGGAGGCTTTGGAAGGTGCCACACGCCCCTGCAACAAGGTTGGGAAGAATGGAAGGTTGACTAGTCTTTAGAGGAATAAGGGCTAGATTGTGCATGTGAAGAAAGAAGTACCAAATAACACTTGGTAGCAGCAAATTTGCAATGATAGTAGGGTTGTTGAAGTGAATCAGGGGTGCCTCAAAGGTAGAGGACCTATAGGTTGTAGGGTGAAAGAAATAACACCTTAGGAGTTCTCAGATCAAGTACTCAAAGCAGTGAGATTGTGTTTTCTCATATCAACCCTAGTTCTATCAGATTGGTATCAGAGCAGTGAAAGATTTGGGAAAGCAACTTATATGTCAAATGAAGTTGAATCAAGTGAACCACCCAAGATGGTGACAAACACACAGTTAGCCAAGATGGTTGAAGAGAAAGAAGAGGATAACAAGTCTCTAAAGGAAAGAATAGAGCAGCTCGAAGAAGCACTGAACAAGGTGAAATTGGAAGGAAAAGTGCCAAAAGAAGAAGAGGTTGCAAAGGAAGACAAAGTCCCTGAACCTAACCCTGTTCTCGAGGAGGAGCCTTTCTTGAAGGCATTAAAAGCCCTGAGTGGAAAAGGACTTGAGGGTGTACCACTATTCCATGGAAAGATGGATCCTGATTTGGTCTTGGACTGGATAGATGGAATGGAGAATCACTTTGAATGTGATGGAGTCACAAAAGCACAAAAGGTGAAGGTTGCAAAATCAAGGTTGAGAGGATCAGCGTTAACTTAGTGGAAATTTGTTCAGACTAAAAGGGAGAAAGAAGGTAAGCAGCCTATATCAACCTGGAAAGGAATGGTTGCTAAAGTGAAAGAAGCCTATATGCCAGATGACTATGAAATTCAGCTCCACAAGAAGAGGCAGAGTTTAAGACAAAAAGACCAAGATGTAAACACCTACACTGAAGAGTTTCAGAAGCTTTGTTTGAGATCAAATGTGGCAGAAGATGAAAGCCTAAAAGTGACTAGATACCTCAATGGTTTGAAGTGGAATATATAGGAAGAGATGGCTTTGCTCAGCCCCAAGACAGTCCACCAGTGCTATCAGCTAGCTATCAAGATTGAAGATAGGAATAAAAGGAAGCATGATTAGTCCTCTAAGGGTAGAGGAAGAGGTAGAGATCAAAGAGGACAGCATGGAGATTACCAAGGAAGAGGTGGTGACCAAAGAAGCCAAGGTGAGTCAAAGCTTACAGAGCATGGAGGTGAAACCTCATCAAGAGGAGGATTTAATAGAGGAAGAGGACCACAAGGGGGTTCAAATAGAGGTAGAGGAGCAAGCAGAAGTAACTCCTACTTTTCCACCATGAAGTGCTATCACTGTAATCAGCTAGGTCATCCAGCTTATAGGTGCCCAGAGAAAGCTTCATCTAGCAATGAGAAAAGAGTAGCTTATGCACAAGATGACACCATGAGTGTAAAGACACCTAAGATCATTCATATAGAGTCAGAAGTAGGTGAAATATGATGTTTAATAGAGTGTTGATTAGACAACCTGTCAAGGAAGAACCCAAGCAAAGGAGAGCTTTGTTTAGAGCAAGGTGCAAGATATTGGGAAAGGTATGCAAGGTTATTGTAGATTCTAGTTCTATGGACAATATCATCTCTGAGGAGGTAGTAACTAAGTTAAAATTTTAGAAGGTACCTCATACTAATCCCTATAAAGTCACATGGTTGAACAAAGGGCAGAGTGTCTTAGTGAATGAGTAGGTTACAGTGGAATTCTCGATTAGAGGCTACAAAGACAAGCTGATTTATGATGTACTGCCCATGGATGCATGCCATCTTCTTCTTGGTAGGCCATGGCAATATGATAGAGGTGTTGTATATAATGGGAAGGAGAACACCATAGAATTTAAGAAGGATGGAAGAACCTTCAAGCTGCAGTCATTGATTGAGGATGATGAAGGGTAGTCCAAGGTTCCAAACATTATGTTGAGCAATGGTAAGGAGTTCATCAAGGATTTACACCAAGGGAGTGAAGGGTACGTGATCATGATGCAGCCCAAAGAAGAGGAAAATGCTAAAAGGACAGTGTTACCAGCAGCTGTCCAAAACCTGCTTGACAAATACAAGAGCATAGTGAGTGATGGAACACCATCAACTCTACCACCCAAGAGAGCAATAATTCATCAAATTGACTTCATACCTAGAGCCTCATTTCCTAACAAAGCAGCATACAAGCTTACCCCTGAGTATAACCAAGAGGTGGCAAGATAAGTGGAAGAATTGTTGAATCAAGGTCTAGTTCAAAAGAGCATCAGCCCATGTGTAGTCCCAGTTGTTTTGGCAAAAAAAAAGGGAGGCAAATGGAGACTTTGTACTGATTCTAGAGCAATTAATAGGATCACTATTAGGTATAGATTCCCAATACCTAGAATTGAAGATTTAATGGATTGCCTTGGAGGTGCAAAATTCTACACCAAGCTAGATCTTAAGAGCAGGTATCACCAAATCAGAATTAAGGAGGGTGATGAATGGAAGACAGCTTTTAAGACAAATGATGGTTTATATGAGTCGAAAGTGATGCCATTTGGCCTCTCAAATGCCCCTAGCATGTTCATGAGACTAATGAATGAGGTGCTTAAGGATTTCACAGGGATTTTTGTGGTAGTCTACTTGGATGACATACTGATTTTCAGTAAGACATCAGATGAACATTTGAAGCATGTAGAGATGGTACTCAAAAGGTTGCAAGAAGAATAGTTGGCAATCAACCTTGAGAAGTGTGAGTTATTCAAACAAGAGCTTGTGTATCTATGCTTTTTGGTATCCCAAGGAATGCTGAAGATGGATCCAAGTAAGGTGGAAGCCATCCTAAACTGGCCTACACCAACCACAACAACTAAGGTAAGAAGTTTTCATGGTTTGGCTCAGTTTTATAGGAAGTTTATAAGGATTTTTAGTGGTATATGTGCACCAGTGTTAGATACAATCAAGGGTGGTCAGAAAATAAAGTTTAAGTGGACACTAGAGGCTGTTAAAGGGTTTGAAAAGCTGAAAAAAGAAGTGGCAACACAACCAATCCTATTATTGCCTAGTTTTGATAAATTGTTTACAGTTGAGTGTGATGCAAGTGGAGTAGCAGTAGGAGGTGTCCTTAGTCAAGAAGGTAGGCCTGTAGCTTTCTTCAGTGAAAAACTTAATGAAGCCAAGCAAAAATACTCCACCTATGATCTAGAACTTTATGCTTTAGTGCAGTCCCTTAGGAAATGGAGGCATTATTTATTTCCCAAAGAGTTCGTGGTTTTCATAGATAACCAGGAACTCAGTTACATCAACACCCAGGAGAAGTTAAGCAATAGACACTGGAAGTGGATGAAGTACATTCAAGCTTTCACATTTACCATTAAGCACAAGAAGGGACAAAAAAACAAAGTGGCAGATGCATTAAGCAGGAGGATGCTAACAGTCCAAGAGATACAGCTGAAAAGCATAGGATTGGAAAGTTTTAAAGATCTCTATGGTGAGGATGAAGATTTCTCAGAAGCCTACAAGGTATGTTCAGACTTTGCAAATCACTTTCACAGTCAATATGCTAAGTATACATTGCAAAATGGGTTGTTATTCAAGGGCAATTTGTTATGTGTCCCAAGAGGATCAATGAGGGAAAATCTGATCCAAGAGAAACACAATGGCAGTCTTAGTGGACACTTTGGAATCAATAAAACTTTAGAGCTGGTACAAAGATTTTATTACTGGCCTAGGTTGGCAAGAAATGTTAGGAAATATGTAGAACAGTGTGTTGTTTACATGAGAGCCAAAGGGGGAGCTAGCAATGTTGGGTTGTATCAGCCCCTGCCTATTCCTAACAGGCCATGGGAGTGTGTGAGCGTGGATTTTGTGGTAGGTCTTCCTAAGACCAAAACTGGTTTTGATAGTGTTTTTGTAGTTGTGGATAGATTTAGTAAGATGAGTCACTTTATTCCTTTCACAACTACACATGATGCAAGCTATATTTCCCATCTCTTTTTCAGGGAAGTTGTGAGAATCCATGGATTTCCATTGAGCATTGTCTTAGACAAGGATGTGAAGTTCATGAGCCATTTTTGGAAAACACTGTGGAGCATATTGGGAACAAATTTGTCATTTGGATCAGCATACCATCCTCAGACCGATGGTCAAACCGAGGTGGTTAATAGAGTCTTAGGTAACCTATTGAGGTGCTTGACAAAGGAATATGGGAAGACCTAGGATATGGTGATTTCCCAAGCTGAATATGCATATAATGATAGTGTGAACAGAACTATAGGAAAAAGTCCATTTGAAGTTGTGTATGGGATGCACCCAAGAGGAATTTGTGAGCTCAGAGACCTTGGAACAATGGAGAATAGGAGTGGACATGCAGAAGACTTCACTCAAACCATGAAGGAGATTCATGAGCAGGTTAAGAAGACAATTACAGCAGCAACACAAAAGTTGAAAGATAAAGTTGATGAGACAAGAAGAGATGTGCAATTTCAAGTGGGTGATTATGTGATGGTTCACCTCAACAAATCCAGATTACAAAATGGGATGTCCACCAAGTTGCAAATGAAGAGAGTAGGACCATGCAAGGTGATGGCCAAGTATGGCAAGAATGCTTACAAGTTGGAGTTACCATCAAATTTGGGTATATCTCCGGTGTTCAACATTGCTGATTTGATCAGATATAAGGGCACAGTCAGTGATGAGGTTCAGAAAAGTCATGAGGTCTTCAAGGACATCAGCAATGTACCCCTACCTACTCAAGAGCAGCTTTAGGTAGAGCAGATCTTCGAGTATAGGGTGAAAAAGTCAACAAGGAATAAGGTCTACATGGAGAACCTTATCAAGTGGAAGAGGAAGTCTGACTCCGAGGCTACGTGGGTAGAAGAAGATCAATTCAAGAAGCTTGGAATTGACCTGAAAATGATCCCTCTTTCCAATTCTTAGTCTTTATGCTGAGAGGGGGAGAATGGTGCAGGAGCACTAACCAAAATACAAGCATATTTTTGGTGTATTGTTTTTTAATCTTTTGGTTTTGTTATGTAAGGTCTCATACACCATTGATGATGTGTAAGGTGACCTTTTTAGAGCTTAGGTTTAAATTTGAATAAGGTGGGAATCATTGTGTTATTGATGCCTAAGGTTTTGGTTAAGTTTGCAAACCATAGTGTGTTTTCAAACACGCATTGTTTGGTTACTTTTGAGCCCAAAACAATACACCTAACTATTTTCTCTTGATTTAAAAGAAAGATCTTGACATTTTGAGAGGGTGGGAAGTTTTTGACAATGGCAGTTGTAATGAAAATAAGCAAGAAGCAGTGACTTTGTGTGTATAAATCTATTTTCCTGTGTTTGTTGGCGTGACAGCAAATAGTTGAATGGAATAAATCTTTTATTTGTTTAAGAGCATGTAAAAGCAACGTTCTGAAGTTTTCTTTTGGCATTTTTAAATAGTTTTCCATCGCTCTCTGCTTTTTGTATGATCTGTGTCCTTCTTTAGTTCTATTTTGGACTGGTAAAAAGAACTAGAAAATGGAGTCTTTAGGTTGTTTCTGATCGCGCCAGGCGGTATGGATGCATAGGAGGCAATCCTAAACTCCAAGCATGTATATAGTGTATATATAGTAGGCATTAGAGGTTCTATGGGCAAGCTGGAAGACTGTTCCTAGGCAATTTTTGAAGCCCGGCTAGGAAAGACAGTCAAGTGGGCAAAACCCCAACGTAGTAGGGGGTGGCATCATTAATATCTAATGTGTATTGTGATTGCTGACAGCTCAGAGAAGGAGTGGAGTAGAAAACAGGAGACTCTTCATTACATTTTTGGTCAGAAAATACATAAAAGACTAAGGAAAAGCCTTAGGAAACCCTAGTTTCACCTAGGTTGGATTGTACCCCGGTACGGGTAGGAAATGGTACCAAATTCCAAAGAACCTGTCAGAGCTTGGGAAAAGAGCTAGAGAGTTAATAGAAAGATTGGCACAATCAATTGGGAGAGAAGAGTTCTAACCTGTTATTTGTGTTGAGAGGGCTAAAGGGGGCTTGAGGATTGTAGCTCTGCCCAAGAACTTAGAACTGAGATTTTAGGAAAACATTGAAGAACTGAAGCTTGGTGTTTGTTGAAGCACCTTGGAAAGATGACCTTGGAGGCTTTGGAAGGTGCCACACGCCCCTGCAACAAGGTTGGGCAGAATGGAAGGTTGACTAGTCTTTAGAGGAATAAGGGCTAGATTGTACATGTGAAGAAAGAAGTACCAAATAACACTTGGTAGCAACAAATTTGCAATGATAGCAGGGTTGTTGAAGTGAACCAGGGGTGCCTCAAAGATAGAGGACCTATAGGTTGTAGGGTGAAAGAAATAACACCTTAGGAGTTCTCAGATCAAGGACTCAAAGCAGTGAGATTGTGTTTTCTCATATCAACCCTAGTTCTATCATAGTCGATATGGAAAAAAAGGCATATGGGTTGTCCATGGAAAGGTGGTGAATAGGCCATGCTACCTAAAATGTGGTCGATTCTACATGTTCAACTAGGCTCAAATCCGTACTCATTTGCAAAGAGTAAATATTTTACCACTATTACTATTGAAATTCAAAAAAATGGAAAGAAGACTACAAGTATTGAAGAGAAAATACTAGAAAATATATTATATTCTCAAATGAAATTGAGTTACCTCAAGATTGATCTTTTTCCCTAAGCTTCCTCTGTTGTTTCCTCACATAGCCAAATCACTTCCTTGCTCTTCTTGTTATCACTATTGTCGTCTCCATGATTTTTTCCTCCTTCCAAAATGGTAGAAAAGATTCTTTCTTACCTAGGCGCATGATCTTTGGGTTTGTTTCTCCCATAATAGAATTAATTACCGCCCCCCACTCATTTGAATTTTAATTATTTAGTTACAATGTGAATTCAAATCACTTTTCCCATTATCCACATTCAATTTTATTTAAATCAAAAGTGTATGATTTTAACAAATCCAATCCATATTTGATTTTCACATGAAATATATATATATATATATATATATAAATTTATTTGTATATGAATGTTTATATGTACACATGTCATTATTTGAATAAGAATGGACTTTTGTTTAATTTTATATAATGAAATTATTATCCTTTTTAGTCATATCTTGGAATACATACTATTGTTTTCTTTCAAATTCGAACACACACACAAAAAAAAAAAAAAGATCAACAAATTTCAACATAAAATCTTAGGTTTAACTTCCCACAAATGATTTGTTTTCAATCATTGAATCAATTCCAATCAACTAAATATGTTATTCTATATGAAAATTTTAAATGCAAATCATCATGCCATTTGTGGTGTGTGCACACAAATTCCATCAAGCTTACCATTTGATCTAGCTAAACGTTCCTACTTGAATCGTGTTTTCATCCTTCAACCTATCACCTTGCAATTGCACCCACTTGCATTTACAAAGTTCATCAGTAATGTTCAATTCATGATAAAATATAAGACAATAAAAAAAGATCACATAGTCAATGACGGTCAACTTCTTTCAATCCTTTAAATAATATCAAAATTTCCATTCAACATATTGAATTTCCTTAATAATTGAATTTATCATATTATAAAAAAATTAATAAAATTGGGTTATGATAGAATATGTGGCTTTCTGAATCAATCAAAATACTTATAAAATATAATAAAGTTGTATGTTTGTTGTTCTTGAGTTTTATTTTATGTGTAAGGTGTGTTCAAGGGAGAGTCTCCCTTCATGACAAGAACAACTAAAGACAAAGATGATAAAAAGGTAGCTTTTTAATTACAACAAAGCTAAGAATTTAAAAGAAGTGAAACAAAAATTAAATACTTGGTATGGTTTCAATCATGGTCTATAGGGAAAATCACCATGTGCTTTAGATAGATTTGGTATAATAATAATTAGATATATATTCTAATTCAAAGATTTATTCTACCAACATGAAATAATTAAGATAAAGAACAAAGAGTATTACCAATATCTGAGGCTCCCCTTAGTGATTTTTTTAATTAATTTAGCAACTAAGAGCTAATTATGAAGCTAGATTTTTATGAGTAAAGAGATCACAATAACCAAGAAGCTTGTCTATTTGTATTGTTGGAGCAGCTATGAAAATTTTGAAAAAGTTTTCACTATGATGGAGAGAGAAATATCTTTAAAAAGTGGGATCCATCATACCAAATTAGAAAGAGGAAGATTTTTATTTTCTCAAAAGGGTGGGAAGAGGTGTTACTTCTTGTTCAAGTATTACAACGCACATCATAAATAATCCATGTTGAAAGTGCATTTTTAAATTTTTAAATTTTTGTAGATGTTAGCACATCTCATATGTCCATGCCTAACACTGTAGTCTAGAAGAATTTTGTGGATTCTCAAACTACAAGTTAGTAATATTCTATACCTTTTTGTCGTCAAATACAATCTTTGAAATCAAGTTACAATAATATTATGACTTATTTTAAAATATAGACCATTTTAAATTGTAAATGTAAAATTGCAAAAGTATGCAATTTTTGACACTACAATCTTGTGGTTGTTTTACTAGATTTCATTTCATACTCAATGTACTTGTACCTTTTGCAATCAACCATCTTGGTCATGTTAGGGTCTTTGTCTCTCTTAACAGTTTTTTTCAAATTTCCACATCTTTTACATATTCCTTGAGGCATTTCATCATATCATCCATATTCTTATCATATTTACCACATTTGATGGAGACTAGATGAAATCACTAAGACATTTAGGAGGTGTATTTTCAACACCATTAGTTTATTTTCTTTGCTTTTAGAATGCCTAATAGTAAATATCAAATTCAATGTGGTGATGACAACAAGAAGTTTCAAAGACTTTGTTCAACTTCACATAGTAATGCCTTGGCATCTCAACTATTAATTGCCAATCCTAACATGAGGATTATCAACATAAAATTTTGTGTACATCCCATATTGAGCTACACCTAATAGTATTTTCTTGCATGTTCTACATACTCATTTTTCCTAATGTTATAATTGAAAAAAAATGACATTTTATTAAGGGAACGAATGTTCATTCCAATAGTCACAAAATATCCTCATCACCACATCCTTAATCTTTTTGAATTGAAGAGCTTTGCTCATTAAATCCCTATAGACTTCTACAATATTATCATCTAAATCTTTCTTATTTTACCTCATCTCATTATAGTCTAAAAATCCATTCACACATAATATATTTAAAAGTTTTTATCTAACATTTTCTAAAAAAAATTAGATTTACTATCAAAACCAATATCAGTCTCCTCAAAATATTTTTACCAATAAAAAATTATCATTTAACACTTAAATATAAGATCTCTTTTCCTCTTTCTTATAACATCTACACCCAAACACAAATTTCAATGTCAATCTTGCTTAAATGTTCTCTATGTTGCTCTATATACTTAGATATTTTGTACTGGTCCATTTATTTTCAAACTATTTAACATTTCAGCTCTTACCATAGGTTAACATTAACTAGGAAAATTTTAAGAATATGAAAAAAAATCATCAATATTGATTCTTCAAGCAAATGTACTGGTTGAAATAGTTTAAAGTTGAATCACGTGTCAAGACTGATATTGGATATAGAATACAAGTTTACGTGCAAGTCTGACTTCTGGGCGGACTGGGAAAATTCTAACAGAACTTGTATAACCACCTGTCAGTCTGTGACGCTTCCCTACGTAATCCTTACTTCACAGATGTATGAGATCTAAAGTAGTAAAAGCCAAAAAAATCTTCAGCAGTTTCTAGATAAAAATATCTGTCAAAGTATTATACAAATCTAATTTAAAACTCTTAAATCCAAGCTTAACCCTTCCAAAAAAATGGCTGTCAATAAGAATAGCAGGACTAAAGTAGCCGTTGCTCGATTCTTTGTGTTGAAATTTCTGAAAGTTGAATAATTGAACTATTTTACAAATGTTTTTGTTTTCGTTTTTCCTTTTCCTTCTCGATTCTTAATTATTTTATTCTTAGAGAATTTTAAGATAAGATGATTTTTTTTGGTTAGTCAAAACTGATGAAAACTTTAACTAAGAATTTATGATTTTTGTTTTTTTTTCAAATATTTTATTAGAGAAAGTTTTAGTTTGACGAATCTGTTTTTGGTCTTTATATTTTAAATTACGCGTGGTATGTAAGATATTTCATCACAAATCCGGGTGAAACAGGAATGGAATTTTGTCTGTTCATGTTGAAGCTTTGAACTTGGCAAATTTTCATAAATCGCATGGTGAGATAACGGAGGATTTAGTCTAAAACATGCAAAAAAATTAGCTATGTGCGCACAGGTTTTAATCTTAATTTATAAACCACATGTTTGACAGTAATCCAAATATCATTTCCAGATGAGATTACGATGATATCAATTCTTTTCATAACTACCGATCAAAACAATGACAAAAAACTATGTGAGAATTTTCAGAGTTTTATAAATGAAAGAGCCCAGGTGAAGGATGAAATTTTATTAGGGCTACATGTGAAATCCTTGTTTCAAAGTGAACTAGTTTTAAAAAAAAAATTGGAATCCTTTTTAATATATTGTCTTATAAAATAAGAGTTTTCAAACTAACAACATTTTCAAATAAATCGTTGAAATATAAAGCATATGTTGTAGTTTTAAAGGGGGTGAATTGAATCATTCTTTCTTCTAAACGATTCCTTTTGGAAGGTTTATTAGATAGGGGAATGAGAGTTGTCTATCCATTTTGATACTCTTCAACATATAACGAATTAATACATTTTGTTTTGGAAGTAACACGATTGTAATAGTTGCTTGTTTAAAGTGTATATTTTAAAAAGTTTTGTTACATCAAGGTCTATCTTTTTTACTACTTAGTTGGCAATGAAAAATAGTTTTTATTGAGAAAATAATTGTATTAGTGAGATAAAATGGATAAAGTAGTATGGATATTCTCCTAAGGAAGGACTATACTCTTAGCTCAAGATGGACCCTCAATTATTGTAGAAATCTTATGGATGTTGCAAACAAGAGAACTGATATCAATATTTTCTAAAAGAGAGAAATTGTAAAAAATATTTTTAGCATTTATATAACTTCATTTCTATTTTTTATAAATGAAATAAAATAGAAGACCAAAGAAAAGTCTAGTAATGTAAGAAAGCCACTAAGTTGTATTCCCAAAGAGAGCAACTCTGAAGATTAAAAAAATCAAATGGAAAGGAAAGAAAAGACATTGGATTCACTTTTAGTGATCCTGAGCCCAAGGGAAAATCTAAAAAGGATGTTTAAAATTTGATGGGAATTTATTATGAGCAATGCTAGTAGGGGAAAGCCCCCTTCCGAATGACAACCCCTAGTAGATTAAGAACAAAAGGAAATTGTGCACAATCTTAAGTTGCATATGAGCTTGGAAAACATTGTTGATTCTAAAATGTCATCTATGAGGGGAATAGTTCAACCCCCATGACATGTTGACCTTACTAAGAGTCAAAGAGAAAGGACATACCACTTTATAGAGAAGGCTAGGACTATAGAACTTTCAAAAAAGATTAATTCACTGCATTCTTAGAGGTTGTTGCAGGAGCTAAAGATTAGTTCGATACCCAAGACTAGCTACAAAAAAATCAAAACCTTCCATAATAGAGTATACAAGAAATGTGGACAATAGCCTTTCTTATATAGAGAAGGTGAAAAATAGGATTAGACAAGATTATGACATGTGTCTCAATCCTATAACATGTGAAAATTAACTCAACTTACTATCTTTTGACCTAGGATAAAGTACTAAATGCCATGATAAGATAAGATCACAAGGCACTTAAGAATTTTACAAAGATTCGTCAGACCTTAGTAGACTTAACATGTACAAAGGACCTACTAGTAAACTAGTTAGGTAAATTACCTATTTATAACAACACCCCCTCTTAAATGCAACTTAGGGAGTAGATCAATATTTTAGGGAGTAGATTATTATGGAAATGATGCAAAGATGCAAAGATGGGTCCCCACTACTAGGCCATTTAATGTACTTGCTAGTTGGAAAGAACAATAATGCAGGCATTGCTGAGAAAATCCTACCACATCTTGCCACAAAGAGCTCATAGGCCTCAATATTGAAAAGATACCATCTAGAATAGGGGTATAATAGATGGTTCATGTCCGATCTTTTATATATGTATAGAGAAATATACAAATAAAAGTAGAGAAGAAGATGATAGAGAAAAGTACATAGGAACTATATATGAAATTGTATGTAATATGTATAAGGATTATATGCAAGAAAGAAGAGAGATAAGATGAGTATAGGGGTAGATATATAAATGTAGTCTTTTGATATGATTAATATAATGATTATTGGAATCTTATATATAATGTTATCTATAATTCTATGAATATATAAGTGGTCAGTTAATCCTTTGTCTGAATCTATTGGTGTTACCTTTATATGACTGAGTCTAGAGTATAAACTACAACACTCAAAAAGTACTTGGGGCTCATAGTTCTGTGATTTGTGTTTCCCCTATTTTCTTCCTAACATTGGTTCTATTGCCAAGACCTTGGTTAGCTAATACAAAGGATAGTAACACCTAAAATTTTGAGAATTTAAATTGGACAAAAGAAAAGGAATAGATAATCAATGAAGATATAAAGCTTTGAGGAAGTATCCCCTTGGAAATTACCCTATGAGAGGGGCTTAGGCACCAAAGGGATGGAGAATGGAAAGGGGGGAGAGATTTCAAAAGAGATCATCGAAGAGATGTGACCAATAAGAAAAAGTATCAAATTTAACTACCATGGGAAACAATAAAAGTGTTGGCAATGGTTGTCATTGATGTCAACAATTGAGGAAATTTATGCAAGATTGTTGGTAGTGGTTGTCATTAGTGTCAACACTAATTGTTGGTTGTCATTGATGTCAAAAATTGGTGAGATTGATACATATGTTTGTGAGATTGTTGGTAGTGCTTAATGACAACACTTTGTGAGTAGTTGTTATTATTGTTTGCACTTGATAAGTAAGGAAGATTGATGGAATTGGTTGTCATTGATTTCATTTTTGTAGTAATTTTTGCTTGCCATTGGTTGTCATTATTGACAACATTAAGTTTGAGCTAACATTGACGTATGATGGTTTTGTTGAAGTTCATGGTTGGATGTCATGCCTTGTATTGGTTGTTATTATTGACAATATTCAATTTGATCTAACATTGATGTTTAAAATTTGATGAGCATTTATCATGAGCAATGCTAGTAGGGAAAATCTCTCTTCCTAATGAGAACCCCTAGTAGATTAATAAAAAAAGGAAGTGCACAATCCTAAGTTGCATATGATCTTGGGAAATGTTGTTGATTCTAAAATTTCATCTATGAGGGGAAGAATACAACCCCCGTGACATGTTGAACTTACTAAGAGTCAAAGTGAAAGTACATACCACTTTATATAGAAGGATAAGAGTATAGAACTTAAAAAAAATAAAATTCATCGTGTTCTTAGAGGTTGTTGTAGGAGCTAAAGATTAGCTCAATACCCAAGACCAACTGCAAATACAATGAAAACCTTTCATAATAGAGTATACAAGAAATGAGATTGTTTGATATTAAGACCTATGAGATATATAATACAAAGTGTACAATAGCCTTTCTTATATAGAGAAGGTGAAATTAGGATTAGAGAAGATTATGATATGTGTCTCAATCCTATAACATGTGAAAATTAGCTCAACTTATTATCAAATGACCAAGGATAAACTATTAAATTTCATGACAAGATAAGATCACAAGGCACCTAAGACTTCTAGAAAGATTCATTAGACCTACGTAAAATTAACATGTACATAGGACCTACTAGTGAACTAGTTAGGTAAACTACCTATTTACAACAACACTCCCCTTAAGTGGAACTTAGGAAGTAGATTATTATCTTACAAAGTAGATTATTATGAAAATGATACAAAGATGCAAATATTGTTCCTCGCTACTAGGCCATTTAAGGTACCTATTAGCTAGAAAGAATTGCAATACAGACTCTGATGAGAAAATCCTACCACATCTTGCCACAAAGAGCTTGTAGGCCTTAGTATTGAAACTGTACCATCTAGAATAGGGGTATAATAGATGGGTCATGCCCCATCTCATATATATATGTATAGAGAAACATACAAATAATAGTAGAGAAGAAGATGAAGAGATGACAAAGAAAAGCATATTGGAACTATATATGAAATTGTATATAATATGTATAAGGATTATATGTAAGAAAGGAAAGATATAAGAAGAGTATAGGGAATGATATATATAAATGCACTTTTTTTATATGATTAATATAATGAGTATTGGAATCATATATATGATGTTATCTACCATTCTATGAATATATAAGTGATCAGTTAATACTTTTCTAGAACCTATTGGTATTACTTTTATATGACTAAGTCTAGGGTATAAACTACAACACTCAAAATGTCCTTGGGGCTCATAACTATGATATATGTTTCCCCTATTTTCTTGCTGTTAGAGTAAATTATATTTACACTTAAGTTTACTTAGGCTTGCATTTAGTTTAATTTCGCATTTATTAATCCGGGTGGTTTATTCCTGTGTGGGTAGTTTTCTTACCCATCAGCATTTTCACGGATTTAAAAGCCTGTAACATTATGTAATTTACCATCTCGCTATTTTGTGAAGGTTTTCTACAGTTGATGATCTTGGGTTATTCACTCTATCATGGTAACAGAGCCTCCATGTTTGTAGTACCTTCCGCCATTGACATTTTTCATCAGAGTGTGAGATCGATTTGTTTTTTCTGTCATTTGAAATTGGGTGTTGATTTCAAATTGCCTAAATCCTGGTTGTTGGGTGTTGATTTCCAAGAGGGCCCAATTTTGCATTCTTACTTTGCCGTGATTTTAATTTGCAATTTGAAGGAGGTGACCAATTCCTTCTGTTTGGAGGACAATTTCTTTTTGAAGTTACGAATCTTTCATCCTTCTAGAGGGGCCCGTATGACCTCCAGTCCGGCGTGATTTCAGAGGGAATGACTTGCAGTTTGGAGGCCGTAATTATTTTTTGAGCAAGCTGAATTAGTTATGAGGGGTTGATTGTTGGCTATGATTTTTTGGCTGGGCACGTTTTGATCAGTGAAGCACAATTTTTTTTTGAAGTGTGGAGCCTGCGATTTGAAAGATTTGGAGGCCCGAAATCTTCTATGGAAGGCATTCTTTCTAAAGCCTGAATTCATTTTTTTAGAGGATGTGAATCTTGCATAGGAGGAATGATTTGTTTAAAGAGGCAGTGATCTACTTTTTTGAGGTGTTGGAATCTAATCTACAAGCTGGAAGCGCAATTTCAATCTCTAGAAACCCCAAATTCTTTTGTCCGCCAAAGGAGGCACATTTTTTATTGGAGGACAATTTCTTTGAAGCCTACACCAACCACATTTTTTCTAGAAGGGATGATTTGCACAAGAGGCATGATTTGACGCTTAAGAGGCATGATTTTTGGCAGTTGCAGGCCGAAATTCATTGGAGGCAATTTATTTTGACTGTCGTTTTCTCTAGTGGGCGCAATTTCCTCTAGATCCTGAGTGTGATTTGCACTTGACAAGCTATGTTTTAAATTTGGTGTTGGCTACATAATTCTTGAAAGGATTTGATTATCCATATCTTTGTGAATAGACTTTATTATTTATAAAGTCTCGAGGAAATATCTCATATTTAGGGCTTTTGTGGTGTGGGCCCAAGTTTTTCTTTGAAGTTGTTTTGGGATTTTAATCCCACATTGGTAGAGTGGAGGAGTGTTTTTCTATTCAAATAGCAATGCAGAGTGATTGTTGGTTCTGAGTAAGGCTCACAAGCTTGTGAAGAGGCTATCTCTTGCGTGTGGTGCTTGGTGATTGGTGCTGACTTGGTGATGGTGCCTTCCTTGAGTTGTAACTTGTTGATTTGGCCTTAAGGAGCCCCATTTATTTTTTCCTCTGCTCAAGGATATGGTTGCATGGACAACTAGAATTGAGCCCTTGGTGCTTCCAAAGTACCTTTATAGGCCTTTTTTTCATTTTTTGCATATTTTTTACAAACGGAGGTCGTTTTTTGCAAACCACATATCAACGGAAAGGTACTTTTGTCACCTTTACAGTAGTTGAGGAATTTCTCTCATATTTTTCTATTTGGTGGTGATTTTATTCTGTTGAAGTTTGATATTGGTCTCCCTTTATTTGGAGTTTTGGGAGTTCCTATTTGTTGTTGAAGGTTACTGTCTTTGCATTTTTGGAGATTTGTCATAGTTGATTATGGGGTTTTCTTTGCATCCTGCTATGATTATTTTGGAAAGGGGAAATTATACAAAATGGAGAAATGGTATATTGAAGCACTTGATATGGCTTCATGTTTTTCCATACCTATATAATCTAGTTCCCCTTCCTGGTACTGATAGTAAGAAGTTTGCATGGAATTGCAAAAGAGATCATGTTCTAGGAGTTCTTACAATGCATATTGATGATTCCACTTTGGATGCTATTGATCATTTTTTGTGTCCTTATATTCGTTGGACTAAAATATGGGAAATACATGGAGATCTTGATACTTAGCCATTCCCAGATGATCTTGTTTCCGATTGTCTTGTGCCTCTTCATTTTTCAGACATGATACCCTATGATCATGCTACTATGCAGGAGATTGAAGTTTTGGATTACTTTGAATCTTCAGATGAGGATGATGAGGGCTCTTTAGATTCTCCTTCTTCTCTACTAGAGATAGTTGATGTACCTACACCTTCAGTGACTCATTGTGTAGAGTCATTGATTAAGACTCCTATCATTTCTGTTTAGCAAGATCATTCATTTTGTGTTGATGATTAATTGCGCACATCCAGTTATCCATCACAACCAATATTTCATTTTCTTCCTAATTGAGATTTGTATTTGTTGGACATTGATTCATTGTTCGTAGAATCTCATACCTCAGATTTGGAGGACACTTTTGGGGGTATATCCCTCCTATTTGATGATAGTTGTGGTACAACTATTTTCACCCCATTTTAGTCTCTGGATATTATTCAGGATTAGTTTCCAGTGGTACCTTGTTTGTCACCTTCTACTATGATTATGCATGTTGTTGATTGGTCTATGGCATAATTTTCCAAGGTCTTGGCGACACATGAGAAAACTCGAAAGAAATCATCATATATTTTTATGCTTCTTTCTTTCAATTCCTATATGGAATGGGAAGTGTACCTACATTTGTATTTTGTTTTGTTTCTTCCGAAAGGGAGACAAGTTGTTTGTCGACACTAGATCATGTTTTTTCTTCAGGCACTTACCATTTTTGTAGGTGATTATGCATTATGGGGGGGCTATATAGTCTCTCTCTTTCCCTCTTATGGGGGGTCATTGATTGTACATATCTGATGTATGTACTACTTGAGGGGTGTGATTGATTCCTCCATACATGTATCATCTATGTGTTTCTTTTTCTCTCTTTTGGGGAGGGTTTTTTTTCTCACTGAGTTTTTCTCATTTTCTCCACTTGCGAGAGATTTCTTTTTGCATTGTAAATGGGTACCTAACATGGTTGTGTAGTTGGGACCCATATTGCATCTTCATTCATTCTCCCTAAGTTGCACTTAAGAGGGGGTGTTAGAGCAAATTATATTTACACTTAAGTTTACTTAGGATTGCATTTTAGTTTAATTTTTCATTTATTAATTTGGGCGGTTTATTCCTATGTGGGTAGTTTTCTTACCCATCATCATTTTCACAGTTTTAAAATCTTGTAACATTATGGAATTTATCATCTCATATTTTTCATTCCTTGTTTGGTGAAATGGCCTTGTGTCTCTCTCACTATTTTGTGAAGGTTTTCTATAGTTGATGATATTGGGTTATTCACTCTATTGCTTGCTAAAATTGGTTTTGTTGCCAAGACACTAGCTAACTAATGCAAATGATAGTAAAACCCAAAAATTTAAAAAATTTAATTAGACACAAGAAAAGGAATAGATAATCAATGAAGATATAAAGCTTTGAGGAACTATCCTCTTTGAAATTACCCTATGAGATGGGATAAGGCACCAAATGGATGGAAAATGGAAAGGGGGGAGAGATTTTGAAAGATATCATTGAAGATATGTGACAAATAAGAAGGGATATCAAATAACTACCATGAAAAATGATAAAAAGTGTTGGCACTGGTTGTCATTGATGTTAACAATTGAGGAATTTAGTGCAAGATTGTTGGCAGTGGTTGTCATTGGTGTCAATACTAATTGTTGATTGTTATTGACTTCAACACTTGGTGAGATTGATACATATGTTTGTTACATTGTTGGAAGTGGTTGATGGCAATGCTTGGTGAATTGTCTATTATTTGCATTGTTGTTTGTACTTGAGAAGTAAGGAACATTAATGGCATTGGTTGTTATTGATGTCACTGTTGTAGTGGTTTTTTTATGGAATTGTTGGTTATTACTGAAAACATCCAGTTTGAGCTAATATTGATGTATGATGGTGTTTCTAAAGTTTATGGTTGGATGGCATGCCTTGTCTGATCTAATTCAAAGACATATTAAGTATTGTTGTGGATAGAAAAATTGGTTTCATAATGATATATTAAGATGAGGATTAGAAGTATTGCTGATGATGAAGAGATGTTGTTGATGTTCTATAGTATATTCCATGCTCTTTCCTCTTACTCCTGATGAATCATATGTTGTTAAAAGAATGTCCTGGCCTCTACAAGTTGCTGAAAGGTGTAGCATAGAAAAAAGTATTTCTTGTTTTATTTGGGAATAACTAATGATAAATTGGACTTAATGAGGACTTTATTTAGTTTTGTGAGGTGTTTTACACATCCACATTAGGTATTTAAACCTTGCAAACTAAATAAAATGCATTTATCAATGTCTTGTAAAGGTGTTGTAAAGTGTTGTAAAAGACATTCACACTTTTCTAGACTTTTATTAAGTATTTAAGTCTAATGGACCTTTTTTTCCCCTAATTCAGTTTTATAAAATGTATTTAATTGCATTCTCACATTAATCTAGAAGGCTTGTAAATTAAACCTAATTCTAATCTAGTGTTGTAATATGTTTTACACATTCACATTGGATGTTTTGCCTTTCTAGGCTATGTGGACCTCATTTTAATTTTGTAAAGTATATTTAATCACCATTTAACATTGAAATTTGTGTCCCTAGCCCTAATTACCCTTTACATCATCATCAATAGGCCCATATGACCCCATATTGTGCATCTTGAGGCTTATTTTGATCAAAGACCCAAAAAAATCAACATAAAAACTAAAATTCTTCACTCCCCGACATCCTAGTTGGCAAAAGAGCCCCTATGGGACTAAGTCGCCCATTTGGGAGAATGAATCCCATCTAGGTGGGACTATGTTTCCCATCTGGGTGAATTAGTCCCATTTGGACCATTTCGAGGTTTGAGTGGGAAAATTTGTGTTTTAAGTTTAATTTTCCTCCATGTCAGCCTTGGGGATCAAATTAACGAGCATTTTAGGTGGATTGCCTATATAAACAAGCCATTAAACCCTAATTTAATTACCTAATAATTCATTCATCATTCTGAACAATTGATTTTTGAGTTTCCCATGACTTATCTAACTCTTCTAGGGTTTTTCACCTAAAAGGAGAGAGATAGGGCCCAAAAATGCTAGGGGTTCATTCAAATTATGTTATACAGGATGTTTTCTAAGCTAAATGAAGTAAACTAAATGCAATTAAATGGTTCAAAAACCTGAAATATGAATGTAAAACTAAGATTTTAACTATGTTGGAAAACACACTATGAGATGCAAACAATGAACTAAATGACGAAATAATGCAGAACAAAACGAAATGAGATTTAATAGAGTGCACATGGGAAATGTTTGATAAATCTAGAATGTTGGAGATGCTAACTATAATTATTGAAATTTCACAGTGGGACTCATTTCCCATGGTGGAAAATTAGTCCTCTTATTGGTGAAAAAGTGTCAGAAACAGGTTTCTCACTGTTAGGATCTGGAATCTGACAAAATTCAAATTTTTGGTCCTATGATGGGACTCATTAGCCATTGGTGGTGAATCTTTCCTCTCCAAAAATTTTGAAAATTTAGGAGACAACTCTACAACACCAAATATGGAAATCTCTGATTGTGAGGTTGTCGAAGTCAATTATGTAGGCAACAGACAAAAAAGCATATCCAAGCATGAAATATGCATGACTTGACTTGAAGTTGTTGGATGTTGTGGATATGGTTGCTGATATGTGGTTGTCATTGATTTAAACACTATTAGCATTTGGTGCATTGAAGACTGTATATGTCGAGGATATTGAGAAAATTGTAAAAGAAAGTATTCCTAGTTCCCAATGGAAGTGTGTAGGTCAAGGATTTGTGTTTTGTATGTTGAATATTAGCTGATGTGTATCTAAGGGTTTATTTTTAACTATTTCTAGATCATCTACCAGAAGTTTTAGAGGTCCGCATGAAGGTTTGAGTATGTTGTGGTCTGACAGTGTGTTACTAGTCTTTGTTAGTGTTCCTGAATGAAGTTTGTGTAATTCTTGTTTTCTCAATTGTTGTGGATGCTTCTCTATGGTTTCTTGGTTTTATGTGGTGTCTCTAGATCATTCTTTATCTTTGTGGTACGTCCACATTATTCAGAGAGTTTGTGGTTGAAGATCTTTGTGCACATGTTCATTTTTTCTTGTTCCTGGCCGACATGTTGTTGGTAGCATGTTTTGGATCTTCAAGGTGTAATTAATTAAAGTATTCTTGTGTTGGAGATATTAATTTGGGTCTCCACTATGCTATGTCTAACCATGGTGGACACGCATTAAAATTTTATTTGTAAATTTGGGTCGACATTACAAATATATTTTATTTCTTTGGCTGAAAAAGTGGTGATGAAATTTCATGTAGCGGATATATACGGGAAATTAGGTCATTGTTGAAGAAGATGCTTCATGTGCTCCTATGTGTGTATGTGTGAATATCATTCGATTGCTAAGAAGAGTGTGAAGAAGAATGTGCAAAGTACAAATAATTGTTGAGCTTAATTTGATCTGTAATCAGGCTTGTGAAGACGTTATTTTCTTAGTTCACAAATCTTGGATGGTTTTAATCCAAACCCTATTGTTGGACAGTGAGTCTGCTATTGTAATTGAGTAGTGAGGTCTAGGAAGTGTGCCTGAATACATGTGCATTATCCTTATTATTTCTTTTATACTTCTAGCAGAGTATAATCTTATAGACTAACATCCATCACGGTTTTTCCCCAACACGGTTTCCACAAAAAAAATCTTTTTGTTCTGTGTCTCTCTGATGTGTTGATTGTTTATGGTTAATTGCTTATTCATTAGATTTGAGATTAAGTTAATATTAATAAGAAGAGTTTGAGTTTATGTTACAACTGATTCACCCCCCCTCTCAGTTTTGTGTCCTTGTTTTTCCAACAATTGGTATCAGAGCATGTTCCTATAAAGAAAGTCTAATAGCTTGAGGTGATCTAAGATGGAAACAACATTCAAGAAGGATAGTCCTAGATTTGATGGCTTTAACTACTCACTATGGAAAGTTAGGATGCAATGTCACTTAATGTGTATTGGTGATGCTATCTGGAATATTACTAAAAATCAATATGTCATTCCTCAGAATGGTCTCTCTACTGCTGATGAGATCAAATATGTTGAAAGCAATATCAGGGCTATTGAAGCTTTGATGAGTTCCTTGACAGATTCAGAGATGGCTAATGTGGTAGGTTTGAATATAGCTCATGAAATGTGGATGAAACTAGAAAGTTTTTATGAAAGAGATGCACAGGTGAAGATGGCTAAGCTACAAAGCTTGAAAGGAAAGTATGAGAATTTGAAGATGGGTGAAGATGAAAATATCACCTCTTTTATGCAGAGAGTAAATGAGATAGTGATGGGTATTACATTTGTCGGTGGTTCTATTGATGAGGATGAAATTGTGGCTAAAGTACTCAGATCCTTGCCTCCCTCCTAAAAAATGAAATTTCATGCTATTGAAGAGTTCAGATCAGTAAACAAGTTGACAAGATATACGTTCATTGGGAAACTTGTTGATTTTGAGATAAGTGAGTTTGGTGAATCCACATTGAAGACTAAATTTTCATTTAAGGCTACTGTTTCCAGAAGCAATAGACTAAGATATAGTTTGGGAGAGAGTTCTAGGAAGGTATCCAGGTATGATGAAGAACTAAAACAGCTTGAAGATAAAGAAAGAGAAGTAGAAGAATTGGAAGCACTGATTGCAAAGGGAGAAGGGAGAGAAAAAGGTAAGTATGAATATGTATTACCTATTAAATTTTTTTCATGCAGTAAAATAGGTCATTTTGCATGAAGATGTCTTGAAAGAGTTCCTAGATCTAAACCTAAGAAGTCTAGATTCCCGATGAAATGCCACTTTTCTAAAGAAGTAATGACTGATGAAAATTTTGATAAAGATAATGGAAAAGAAGATGATTGGGCTCTCATTGCTACCATTGAAAATAATCCTATGGATATTGAATCTACTAAAGATGAAAAAGCTCTTGCAGTTCAAGTTGAAGAAAAAGATGAGTGGGACATTGATAGTTGATGCTCACATCATATGACTGGTGAAAAAAGAAAATTTGTGAGTCTGGAACAGTATGATGGTGGAGTTGTAAGATTTGGAGATAACAATGTTGGTGTGATTCGTGGCAGAGGATCCATTTTCCTTGGTGGTAAGGACATCACTAATGATGTCCTCTATGTTGAAGGTCTGAAGCACAATCTGTTGAGTGTTGGAAAAATGGTTCACGAGGGATATGATATGTAGTTCAAAGACAAAAGATGCACGATATGTGGAAGTTACAGAAACTTGTTGCAATAGGAAAACAAACACAAGCTAACATTTTTCACTTAAATACTGCTAGTGGAAGTTGTTTGATTGCTCAGATAGATGAAAGTTGCTTGTGGCATAGAAGATTGTGTCATGTATATTTTGAAAACATTATTAAGATAAGTTATGCCCAAGCAATAAGATATTTTCCTAGATTAGTGAAGCTTGTTGATGTAATCTACAAGGAATGTCAGATGGGTAAAGAAACTAGAGTCTCTTTCTGGAGAAAAAAATTTCATTCAAATAATTTACTAGAACTTCTACATACTAACCTTTGTGGTCCTTCAAGAGTTAGAAGCATTCATCGAGAAATGTATTTTGTGTTGGTTATTGATGATTACTCTAGAATGATTTGGGTTTCCTTTTTAAGAGAAAAATGTGAAGCTCTAGAGAAATTCAAACGCTTCAAGGCTATGACAGAAAATGAGAAAGGTCTAAAAATCAAGTGACTGAGATTTGACAGAGGTGGTGAGTTCATTTATAAGGAATTCAACTCTTATTTTGAAGAACATGGAATTAAAAGACAACTATCTACTCCTCGAACCCCTCAACAAAATGGAGTTGCAGAAAGAAAGAATAGAACAATTCTAGATGCTTCCAAAACCATGATGATGGAAGTAAATGTGTCTCAAATGTATTGGAGTGAAGCGATAAGTACTGCTATGTATACCTTGAACTGAGTAAATGTGAATGGAAATTCTGGTAAGACCCCTTATGACCTATGGTTTGGTCACAAACCTACTGTTATGTATTTTAAGATCTTTGGAAGTAGGTGTTATATCAAGAGAGATGATGATATAGGAAAATTTGATGCTAGAAGTGATGAAGGGATCTTCCTAGGTTATTCTACTAAGAGCAAGGCATACCAGTGCTATAATAAAATACTAAGAAAGATGGTTGAAAGCGCAAATGTTAGAGTTGATGAGGACTCTATCAAATCATCTAGACATTGCAATTATGATTTAGATGTAGACATTACAAGCCAGGGGAAGAACACTCATACACTGAATCTACTTCAAATTATTCCATATGTTTTGGTGAAGCAACCTCAATTTGTTTTGGTAAATCAAGTCAGTCAGGAAGCTTAGACAAGTGCAAAGGAACAGACAAGTGGAAGTGTAGAAGAAAAATCTGAAGAACCAGGAGTCCAAGTAAGTCCCAAAACTCCAAGGTATGTAAAGCTAAATCATTTTGAAAGTCAAATAATAGGATATAAGAGTAAAGAAGTGGAAACTAGAAGAAAAATTGCAGAAGAATATTGTCTGATATCCAAGATTGAACCTAAGAGTGTCACTGAATCCTGTCAAGATGAACATTGGTTGGAAGCTATGAAGGAAGAGCTAACATATATTGAAAAGAATGACACATGGCTACTGGTTCCTAGGAGGTGATCCCACAATAGTGGTTTACAATTTTTGGCCAAACTGGACACTAAAATATTTTTTTTTAACTAAATATTTAGTTTTGGGCACCTATAGCAGCTAAACCATGAGGAATTTGAAGATGATGCAAACTAGAGTTTCGTGACATTTTGTTTGTAGGTTCTAAATATATTTTTTTCAAAAATTTTGGAATCATATTGCACTTCTTTTTCCATCTCCCTCAAAAACTAGTTTTTTTTAGAAAACAACATTTTAAAAACGTTATGCTCACCGTATAATGCATAACTTTATTTCCATGAAATCCAAAATTCCAATTCTTTTGAATTTATATTTGTAACTCTTATATCTAGTGCTTCCACTTGGTTAGAGAGTTTTTTATTGAGCTTTTTTTTCTTTAATCAAGTTTTGAAGTCAAACCAATTACAATTCAGACATAGTGCGACCATATAACACGTAAATTTTTTTGTATGTATCAAAATTCAATTTTATTTTTTTGTTGGATCAAGGAATTCAATATCTGGTGCACATATTTTTCAAAAATAGAATTTACAATCTTCTATTTTTCCACATGTGTAGAACAGAGAGTTTGATTTTCAGTGAAAAACCTACATTCACAAGAAATAAAAATAAATATAATAATAAAATTAAATTTATTTAAAATTATAGTTTTTGGGAAGCTTATAATAAGGAATATTTACTTACAAAAAATAAATTAAATGAATTCATTTGATCCCCCAAAAGGTAAATCAAAAGTTGTTTTTTATCAGCATTTTGATAGGTGTAAAGGAGACTCCATTATAGGTATGGTTTGAAACTAGCGGGGTTCTATCCAAGGGGGTTTGATCTAAGGTCATTTGATCAAACCCTCTTCAATTGGAATGTTTTAAATGAAACTTTTAAAGGCTTAAATCATTATATTTTCTAAAAATATTTGATTTTAGCAAAAATTAGAATCTCCTAGAAATTGTAAACCAGCTTTGTGGGATCACCCTAGGCCTAAAGAAAAGAATGTGATTGGTACCAAATGGGTATTCAGAAACAAGCTGAATGAAGAAGGTGAAGTGGTCTAGAATAAAGCAAGACTGGTATGTAAAGGCTATTCTCAAATGAAAGGTATTGATTTTGAAGAAACCTTTTCCCTTGTAGCTAGAATTGAAGTTATGAGATTATTTCTTGCTTATTTTGCATAAAAAATTTATAAAGTCTATCAAATGGATGTGATGTATGCATTTCTCATTGGAGAACTAGAAGAAGAGGTCTACATTGAACAACCAAATGGATTCCAATTAACAGATAGGGGAGATATGGTTTGCAGATTGAAGAAAGCTCTCTATGGACTTAAGCAAGCCCCCAGAGCCTAGTACACTAGATTGGACAAATATCTATTGAAGCTTGGATTCACAAAAGGTACTACTGATAGCAACTTATACTTTAAGTTATTTCATGATAGCTAATTTATTATAGAGTTTTTTGTTGATGATATCATTTTTGGAGGAGATGATAATCTATGTATGAAGTTTGCTGATGAAGTGAAGAGTGAATTTGAGATGAGCATGATTGGTGAAATGAAGTTCTTTCGGGGATTAAAAGTTACACAATTGGACCAAGGGATTTTCATATCCTAGGGAAGAAGTTGATATCTTGGTTGAGAAAAAAGTAGAATTCAATTTCTCTATCCACTGCTGAAGCAGAATACATTGCTATTGCAAATAATTGCACTCAAGTGATATAGATGAAATAGATGTTGAGAGATATCAGAGTGATATATGAAGAGCCTATTTCCATATACTGTGACAATTCAAGTGCAATAAACATCTCAAGGAATTCGGTACTACACTCTAAGACTAAACATATTTCAATTAAGTTTCATTTCTTGAGGGAAAAGGTGAATGAGAAAGAAGTCAGACTGGAATATGTGCCTACCAAAGAACATATTGTAGATATATTTACTAAGCCATTGCTGAAGGATACTTTTGAGTATCTCAGAGGGATGCTAGGGGTAATCACCCCTCCTAATAAGAACTAAAGATGCATTTATTTTCATCAATCTGAGAGCTTCATTGCTATATTGTGATCTAGATTGATGTCTTCGTGGCTGCTACTTAGGGGGAGTAGTCAGATGTGTGGATATGTGGTTCAGAGAGTGTTTTTGGAAAGGTCATGGTTACCTTTTCCATTGATGTCAAAGGGGGAGAAGTGCATTGTGAAGAATTCTTGTGGAGAAAAGTTTAGTTGAGAGGAGAAGTGCAGAAGAAGTTAGTGTGTTGGGTTGATGGTATTTTTCACATGTTGTGTTGCCATAAATTCCAGAGGGAGATATTTTTGGATGTTGTGGATATGGTTGTTGATATGTGGTTTTAATTGATTTCAACACTATTAGCATTTGGTGTATTGAAGACTGTATATGTCGAGGATATTGAGAAAATTGTAAAAGAAAGTATTCCTAGTCGCAGTGGAACTGTGCAGGTCAAGAAGGTGTTGTGTTATGTACTTTGAAGATTAACTGATGTGGATCTAAGGGTTTAATTTTGAATGTTTCTAGATCATCTACTAGAAGTTTCAGAGGTTCACATGAAGGTTTGAGTATGTTGTGGTTTGATAGTGTGTTGCTAGTCTCTGTTAGTGTTCCTAAATGAAGTTTGTGTAATTCTTGTTTTCTCAATTGTTGCAGACACTTCTCTATTTTTTATTGGTGTTATGTGGTGTCTCTAGATCATTCTCTATCTTTGTGGTACATCCACATTATTCAGAGAGTTCATGGTTGAAGATCTTTGTGCACATGTTCAGTTTTTCTTTTTCTTGGCCGACATGTTGTTGGTAGCATGTTGTGGATCTTCGCGGTGTAATTCATTAAAGTATTCTTGTATTGGAGATATTAATTTGGGTCTCCACTATGTTGTGGCTGACCTTGGTGGATATGCATTAAAATTTTATTTATAAATTTGGGTCGACATTACAAATATATTTTATTTCTTTTTCTGATGAAGTGGTGATGGAATTTCATGTAGCAGATATATAAGGGTGATTAGTTCATTATTGAAGAAGAGGCTTCTTGTGATCCTATGTTTTTATGTATGAATATCATTCAATTGCTGAGCAAAGTGTGAAGAACAATGTGCAAAGTGTGAAGAAGTGTTGAGCTTAATTGGAACTGTAATCAGGCTTGTGAAGAAGCTATTTTCTTAGTTCACAAATCTTGGATAGTTTTAGTCCAAACCCTATTGTTGGACAGTGAGTCCTCTATTGTATTTGAGCAGTGAGCTTTAGGTAGTGTGCCTGAATGCATGTGCATTCTCCTTATTATTTCATTTATACTTCTGGTAGAGTATAATCTTGTGGACTAACATCCACCGTGGTTTTTCCCCAATAGGGTTTCCACACAAAAAATCTTTGTGTTCTTTGTCTCTCTGATGTGTTGATTATTTATCGTTAACTGCTTATTCATCAGATCTAAGATTAAGCTAAGATTAATAAAAAGAGTTTTAGTTTATGTTACAATTGATTCACACCCCCCCTCTTAGTTGTGTGTCTTTTTTTGCAAACAGAAGCACCTAGTTGACTTGTTGACCAATCTTCAACACCAAAAAGCTTTTTAAATCTGCACACAATTTTGTAAACACACATGCAATAGGGGAAAAATGGTTGAGGGTTAGCAAATAGGGATTTACCTTGGTCAAACCCCACTTTTGGTAATCAAACCCTTAATGAAATAATGAAATGAAAGAGAATGATAAACTAATAAAATGCAATTGCTATCAACTTACCAAACCTTTGATGATGCAAATATGAAATAGTGTTAATGGATACTCCAAAGTGCTTGAGTAATTTCTTGAATGCTTAAGGTTGCCTGAATATGATGTGTGAATGTTGGAGGATCTAAAATGAGGTCAAAATAACTTATTTATAAAATCTTGTGCCTTAGTTGCCTGGTCATACCTCATCACAGGCTGACATCAAGTGTTTTTGAATAAAAACTTGAAAGAAAATTTTAAAAAACTTGAATTTGGAGCCAAGGGGGACTCATTCTCCACCCATGGTGAATGGGTCCTACCTAGGACCTGAAAATGGGTGTTGGGAATTAGGTTGTAATTAATTTTGTTTGTCGAGCTTACATTAAAAATTGCACTTAATTAAGACATATGAGGGTATAAAGGGACCAAATAAAACATAAGAAAGGGATAAATAGTGAAGTTATGAGTAGAAAATCATGAAATCTTGTTACAAGACTTTACAACACTTCAAAATAGGAATTTTTTAGTGATGAAAAGGTGATTTTTAGGTAAATTGTAATGAATAGAGTCTAGAAGAGTGTAGAAATGTCTTACACCACTTCAAAACACCTTCTCAAGACATCATTATTTGAATTTTAGTACCTAAATATACTTGTTGAAGCCATGTTACAATATAAGATAAAATCAAAATAAATCAAACACCATGAAACAAGACCTAAAAGGCCATGAAAATTACAAGGGGCCATTTTTGTATGACACATTTAGCCCCGACTTTAGTGAGAAGATGCACCTACTTCAAACTCACATTAAAGTAGCTATGAACATCGAGAGGAGGGTTCCAATGCACTTACACTAGCAAGATCGAATTACAACAATCAAGAGGGATGATCAAGCCCCCATGATGAAGATCCCACAACAAACTAAGCATAAGAATAAAGGAACACACAAGTGTTGAAAAGAATTTGATGAAGCTTTGAATGTCATTCCAACTAGTTGTGGATTTGATCTAGGCTGATTGTTTGAAAAAGAGAACGCATACTCACTTTGGGGCGATAGAACACATAATGGTCCATCGGGTGAGAAGGGGAAAATGTACTCACTCTAGGGCCACGTAATATTTGGTTGTACGTAGGGTGAGAAAGCCCAAAAGGTAAGACACATACACTAGTTGCTATGCATTCACAAACACAAAGGTGGATATGGGAAAAAGTCATGCTACGAGGTGGGATTCCCACTCAACCATATTAAAGTTATACCTCCTAATAACTTTAACAAGGTGCCACAAGGAAAAATGTCATGAACAATAAAAGAAAGGTACCACAGTCATGCAAGTTGTGTTATGCAAGGTGGAAAAAGATGAAAAATGGAAAAATATAAAATGTTAAATGTAAAATGTGAAAGATTTTCAAAGGAGTCTTGTTCAGTTCATGCAAGGTCAGTCACTTAGGGAACATTGTGTCTAATTTCTCCAAAAAAGGACCAATCAAAGAATAGTATATTCACAACTTAGGGGATGTAGTGCATCACAGGAGGCCACCAAGAGGAATGTAGTATGTTGAGATAGATCACAATTATGAAGGACATCACACCCAATGTCATCTAAAAAGTGACAAACACATCATATAAACAACAAGGCTACACTAGGAACCAAGAATACAAATTAATTAATGGTAATGTATGCCCCCCACTTTAAAGGAATTGCGAGACATAATTATGTGAGAAATTACTCTAATGTAGTGAAGGAAAGAAAAAACAAAAAGAAAACAAGATATGAGAGCCAACATGGAAATCCCTATGCTAAGTGATATGTTTCAAAGTTAGGCTGTGTCATATCAAGGAAAATGAAAAATAAAAAAAGGGATTTTCCCCCTAGAAAAAAGCACACCAAACACATAAGGGATCTATGGATTTGGGTTTAGTATGTTCGTCACTGCAATGTTTTTATGAAAGATGTTGGAACTGTCATCATTCCCCAAAGCACATAGAACTGGAAGAATGACACAGAGAGAAAAAAAAAAGGAAAAAAAGTCTATTTTAGTTCAACATGGAAGACACATTGCGGTCTCAATGCTTTGCATCATCCCTAAAAGGAAAACACAAATGAAAATAAAATGAAAAGGTGAAATAAAAGGAAAGCTTTTGGGTCAACATGAAGGAGACTTTGCAGTCTCAATGCCTCGTGTCATCCCCAAAAGGAAAACACAAGGAAAAGACAAAGTAAAAATAAAAAGGATTGATTGGGTCAACATGGAAGAGACATAGGGCATATGTATGCTTTGTGTCATCCCCAAAAGGAGAACACCAAAAAAATTGAAAAATACAAGGAATTATTGGGTCAACATGGAAGAGACATAGGGCATCTCTACACTTTGCGCCATTCCCAAAAGGAGAACAAAAAACAAAACTGAAAAAGATAATGCACGATGAATAGAAGAATAGAGGGATGAATAGAAGAAGTGTACTAAGAGAGGGAACATCAAATGCATGATATGGTGGACACATGTTACGCACATGAAAGTAAAACAAAAAAGGAAAAATAAAAAGAGAAAAGAAAAAAGGCTACTTAGGCAAACGCAATTCAACCATCTTACAAGTCATCCACCTCCCAATCATGTTTAGTATAATACGAGGGCGGTTGACTATCCAAAGGAATAATTGCAAGCATTGAAATAGGAGTCGTACCATGTTCTTCACTTGGTGGAGAGGTTTTATCTTTTAAGCTCATTTTATATGAAAATAAAGAGTTTAAATCATTATGCATTTATTCATCTATTTTTGCTATCATCACATCATCATCATCATCATCGATATTAATGACAACGAGAGGACGAAGGCTGATTTCTAAGGAAGGACAACCACTTTCTCTTTGGATTTATACACTTGTTTAATAAGAGGCATGAGATAAGTTGTTTCATTTTCCCTTGGTCGTTTAAATGATGGCTGGGAAGTATCTAGGGGTGGTTGTTTAGGAGGTTGTATGATTTTCTCAATGTCAGACTTAGGTTGAAGCATGGTTTCATCTATGATAGGAGATGTGGAAGTGGACAAGGATGCGTTACGAAGAGACAATTCAACTTTCATTTTGGCTTTGAACTTTTGATAAGCTATGAAAAAGAAGTCATTTCGAGGGGTGATGGGTTCCATGGGTTCAAGAAAAAAGGCTTCTAAGGAAAAGTTACCTTTAGATGATAAGAGATTAAAGCCACTATGGTGTATGGTGAATATCTCATTTCCATGTGGAAACTTCAAACACTTGTGAACAACTGATGGGACCGCTTTCATTGAGTGAAGCCAAGGGTGGCCTAGCTGCAAGTGAAACTGGTCGGATTGTGGAATAATTGAAAATGTTACATTCAAAGTTTTAGGTCTGATCTGTAAGGAGAGTACAATCAATCTGATCGTAGGGCATGCAAAACCAGTATGTGTTTTAAGGGTATGTGCAGGATCACGATGGGCCATAGAATGGCGATATGATGGGTATGTGTAGGGTATGTGGCTGACGAATTTTTTTTAACCCAAAATTGATGAAATGAAAAGGTTTTTTAAAGGAGATTCTCAGCTTTCCAGCAATATAAATTATGCTTTACTTTGAATTTAATAAATAATTATTATTCATTTTCTACTCAAATTACAACTAAATTCCTGATTGATAGGTTGATTGAAAAACATCTAAAAATTTCAAACGGTATCACATTTTTTGAATCTGAAACATGTGTCACATTCTATGCTTCACATACTATAATATTAAAATAAAAGAGTTGAATTTTAGAAAGTTTTTACCAAGTTAAGGTGGTCAGACATACGAGTTTTTATACTTTTTAAAAGTTGTAATAAAAAATTCATAATTAATTATTTACTTGGAAAAAATTATAAAAAAATATGCATCACATCGGGACATGATTCCTCTAATTATATCTAAAATCTTATAAAAAAATATTATCATTTTATTGTGGTTAGGGTGGTCAGACAGACACCTACTTATTTTTTCCTTGAAATTTAAGTACTACTGCATTGAAATTTCAAAATTTCACCAAATAGATTTTATTTATTTTTAAATAAACCTAAGAGTTTGGAAATTACATTCAATTTTCTACAGATTCTATTATTACATTATTTTGAAATAATATAGATAACTTATTCAAATTTTTACATCAAGTTTTCTAACTCTAATTTTTCTGAATTTTTTGCCAGTTAAGGGCCTGTTTTTTCCATGATGATCCTGCACATACCCTTAATCCATTCAATTGGTTTATTGTAAGCATCTTGATATAACTCATGTAATACTAGAAACTCCTTTGTGATCATATTCTCACCACAAGCAGGATCTATTAGCATCCCATTAGTGGTCTTATCATAGATTCTGCCAGCTATGTAGAGAGGAGCATCAAGAAGTTTTAGTAGTATGTCTTTAGCAGAAAAAGTGATATCAAGATATTTAGTGTTTTAGCCCTTACGAGGGGTAATGCATATCATAGCCACAAGTTGATCCATAGGACTATCTTTAGTAACAGGTGGAGGTATATCATGTTGTTCATTGTTTGTATCAACAATCATTACATCAATGTTTGAAGGTTCACTAGCCTTGACAAATGAAGTAGTGTGTTTAGGCATAGGATTGGTGAAAATTTGTAAGTTCTAGTTAGGGGGTGCAATGGACTTATTTCCTTGACCATTAAGACCCATAATGGACAAATGGCCTGAATCAATGAGGTCTTGAACTAAATGTTTTAGATGCTTGCAGTGTTCAGTGTCATGTCCATTTTGGCGATGAAAATGACAATAAGCGTTAGGTTTGAAGGTGGGTGGTAAGGGATTATTTGGATCTAGTGGTTTGACAGGTGGCAAAGTGAGCATGTTTTATTGAATTAATTGGTTTATTGTGTTATGGAGGGTATTGGGTAAAGGATTAAATTGTTTCTTTGAGTCCCCATAGGTATAAGGCATTGTTGCTTTAGTAGTTGCCACTTGAGTTTGAACTAGTTGGGTTGGTTATAGTTGCGATGGAGGATTGAATTGTAAGAAGCCTCTATTTGGTTTGTGAAAGTTTTGTTTGCTATTTTGCTTTTGATTGTTGTGTTCAAGTTTTTTAGCGTGGTTAGAAGTGGATTTTGAATCACGACTTGAAATCGAGTTATGGTATTCACACAAGGTTGTGCATAAATGCATGAATGAAGGGAATTTCATCATAGTTAGTTCATCCTGAAGGTTTGTGTGCAAGTTTTTTTATAAACATCTTTTGCAGATGTGCATTAGGAATCTTGACATCAATTTGAGCATACAAGGATTGGTATCGTGAGATAAAACCCATTACTTTTTCATCTGTTTTTTGTCTACATCGCATGAGGTTAGCTATTGTTGTTTTAGGTGTCATGTGCATTTGAAAGTGACTTATGAAAGAATCCACCAATTCATTAAAGGATCAGATGGAATGATTAGGAAAGTTGGAAAACCACTCTAAGGAAGTATCTTTCAAGGTCCTTGGAAACAATTTGGTTAACAGTTTATCATCAAGAACAAAATCACTACACAAAGTGGTATAAGCATTAACATTGTTGATAGGGTCTCGTTTACCTCCCTATTTCTCAAACTAAGGCATTTATATCCCTTATGGGATCAGGGTACATAATATTTCTAAGGATAAGGGGCTGCTATGGACATGATATGTGGGTGGATGGGTTTCACCTTGGCTAATGGTGGAAAGTTGATGTTGCATGGAAGAAACGGTGTTAAGGAGCTATGTAAGAATAGGGTCGGGGTAAGTGGGTTGAGGTTCAAGAGAAAAGGGTGATGGAGTGTAGGTGATGTTAAGGGAAGTGAAAGGAATACTATGGGGTGTGAAGGTGGTGGAGGGGACTTGTGATGCCACAAGAGAAATAGGAATGGTAGGTGGAATTGAGAAAGAAGTAGCCACATAATTAACCTAATGCATAGTTGTGTGGACTTGCATATTGGTATAAGTTGGTATAGATGCTATGGTTGAAGGGGTAGGAACTTGAGGTCCTCCTTGGCTTATAGTAATGTTTATGGATTGAGTATTAGAAGAGGCATTTTTATTGTAAATCTTGTAAATTCTCTTCACCACTTGCAAGCCATCATCACTTTCAATCAAAAGATGAAGATTTTCAATGGAAGGTATGGCAATGGTGGAAATGTTTTCAAGTGACAAATCTTGTTGTAAGTGTGCAAAATCCTCATGAATATTAATGACCTTTTCTTGTGGGAGGGAGTTGTTGTGGGTGTCAACATTCATTGGATGGAAAGGTGAAGGAATAAAAGTAGTATTTTTAGTGCCTAAGGCACAATTGTCCATACTAGGAGTAGGAGCCCATGAGATCCCAAGGTCCACAATGAAAGTGCTATTCTGGGAGGAAATGAGTCTAGAACTTCTCACTAAAGTATTATCAACGGGGCACCAAACACTCATACAAGTACCACAAAGGAGGGGGTGAAATCAAATGCAAGGTAATCTAAGATGTCTAAATGGAAATAAATGAAATGCTACTAACTGTAGCAAAGATCTAACTATATAAAAAAGAAATGCAGAAAAATGCTAGAAATGATGTTTAAAAAGTGCAGATGGACTGATTCACCCAAGGTGGTGAATGAGTCCCAATATGATGTTTTTGTCTATTTTTTGGAAAGTTTAAGATAATTTTAATGCTCTACAGAATGCAATCAAGGATGAAGAATGCAAATTTTCCATTTTTTCAATGGGATATAATGCAAACATGAAATCAAAATGAAGTTTACACTAATGCAATATGAAAAGTCCTAGAATGCAAACACAAAACAATGTCCTAATTGAATGTTGATGCAAATATAAACTAAGATGTAATGTACAAGTGGAATAAGAAATGGAAAGTGTTCAAAATGCAGGTTCACCAAAATGAATCATGGATTTTTGAGTTTCCTATGACTTCTCTAACTCTTCTAGGGTTTTTCACCTTAAAAGAGAGAGATAGGGACCAAAAATGCTAAGGGTTCATTCAAATTATGTTATGCAGGATGTTGTCTAAGCTAAATGAAGTAGACTAAATGAAATTAAATGGTTTAGAAAGCTTAAATATGAATGCAAAACTAAGATTTTAACTATGATGGAAAACACACTGTGATATGCAAACAATGAACTAAATGATGAAATACTGTTGAACATAAAGAAATGAGATGAAACAGAGCGTACTTGGGAAATGTTTGATGAATCTAGAATGTTTTGGATGTTGACTGGAATTACTAAAATTTCACAATGGGACTCATTGGCCCAGGGTGGTAAATTAATCCTCCTATTGGTGAAAAAGTGTCAGAAACAGGTTTCTGATTGTTGGGATCCAGAATCTAACAAAATTCAAATTTTTAGTCCTAAGGCGGGACTCATTTGCCACTGTTTGTGAATCAATCCTCTCCCAAAATTCTAAAAAATTAGGAGACAAGTCTACAACACTAGATTTGGATCTCACTAATTCTCGGGTTGCCAAAGTCAATTCTGTAGGAAACAAACAAAAAACCTTATCCAAACTTGAACTATGAATTACTTGAGTTGAAGCACCTAGTTCACTTGTTGAACAATCTTCAACACCAAAAATCTTGTTAAATATGCACACAAAAGTCTACAAACACACATGCAATAGGGGGAAATGGTTTAGGGTTAGGAAATAGGGGTTTGCCTTGGTCAAACCCCACTTTTGGTAATCAAATCCTTAATGAAATAATGAAATGAAAGAGAATGATAAAATAATAACATGAAATTGCTATCAACTTACCAAACCCTTGATGATGCAAATCTGAAATAGTTTCAATGGATGCTCCAAAGTGCTTGAGTAATTGCTTGAATTGATGTTGTAAGATGCTTGAATGCTTAATATTGCTTGAATGCTTAATATTGCTTGAATATGATGTGTGAATGTTGGAGGATCTAAAATGAGGTGAAAATCACTTACTTATACAATCTTGTGCCTTATTTATCCATTCATACCTCATCACAGGCCAACATCAAGTGTTTTTGAATAAAAACCGGAAATTGAATTTAAAAATAAATAAATTTGGAGCCAAGGGGGACTCATTTTCTAGCCATGGCGAATGGGTCCCACCTAGGACCTAGAAATGGGTGTCGAGAATCAAGTTGTATTTAATTTTGTTTGTTGGGCTTACATTCAAAATAGGAATTTGTTCCTAGAAAAGCATGAAATATTGTTACAAGACTTTAGAACAATTCAAAATAGGAATTGTTTAGTGATGAAAAGGTGGTTTTTAGATAAATTGTAGTGAATAGAGTCTAGAAGAGTGTAGAAATGTCTTACAACAATTCACAAAACCTTCTAAAGACACCATGGAACAAGACCCAAATGGCCATGAAAATGACAAGGGGCCATTTTTCTATGACACATTCATTATCCCTCTCAAGTCAAGCAAGCTAGGGTTTTAGCATCTCAAGTTATTAAGATAGTTGTCGAAGGAATTCAAAGGCAGATTCTTCACCCATTGTTGAAGAAATTTAAGATCTATCATCATGGAAAGTTTCTAATTCCTTCATGTCATGTTCATGCTTCATCTTATTTCTTCATTTGGTTTAATTACCTAAAAGGGGTTTGACCAAGGCAAACCCCTATTCCCTAACATTCAACATTTCTTTCTCTTTTTTTGTGTGGTTACATATTTAGGTACTTGGAAGACTTGGAGATCATTGAAGAATAGGTTGCAAATTTTTTGAAGACATCTCCTTGTTGGCTAGGTCAAAATATCCACAAAAAGTCACTTACAAGCCCGAATTTGGCAGTTTCAGATCTAAACATCTGGAGGAATAGAAAGAGCGGACTGAGAGCTTCCATTTCCACTTTTAGAATTTTAGAAAAGCCAAAGTGGAATCATATGCCATTAGTGGTGTATGATTCCCATTGCATTTTTTTTTCATAAATTTATGTTGATTCGAATACCCATTTGGTCAAAACGGGCTCTGATGTAGTTTTCTAGATTTGGGACTAAGTCACCTAGAATGTCATCTGAGTCCCAATAGGTGAAAATTTTAGAATCAGTAGCATTTCTAGTCTTGATTTTAGTATTCAACACATCTCTAGGTGCACACATTTAGTTTGACAGTTTTCTATTTTGTTTCATGGTCATTTCTACGTCATTTAGTATATGTTTTCATACTACATTATGTTTCCAAACACTTTGCATATTCTATGTTTACACTTGGTGATGAACCCCTCTTTTCTGTTTTCAACCTTTAGAACCTTCCCTTTGTTAGATTTCAATATCATTAGCATTGAATTCTCAAGGGTTTTTTCTTGAATGAAGTGTAGATCTTTGTCTCTCTCCTTTTAGGTGCAAAACCCTAGAGGTGGAAGAGGTGACAAAAAAAATTGTTACAAAAGTTTACGCTCCTAGAAATTGCATTGAATTATTATTGAGAGAATGATCCATATTCCTTTTTTGTTGAAGATATGTTCCTATGGTTAGTGATTCAAATTTATTGTTATCTATATGTTGCACTCCTATATTTTCAGGTCACCAATATTGTCGAGGAGATTTTTGTAAATTGCAAAATGGTTGCTAGTGTTGTTGGATGTCTAAATTGGTCTAAAAAATGCTCCATAATTTTTTGTATTAATTTCTTTGATCCTATGAATTGTTGAATATGTTCTCAATGTGTGTTCCATATCTTAGTCCCAACTTCATGCACTGAAGTGGACTACAAGTTGATCTATTAATGTTATGTCTCATGAATGAGTTTTTTGTGCTTTTGGGATAAAGTGTTATGTTCTTATTTGGTATGTGGTAGCTATTAGTGGTATGACACTATGGAAGAAGCTTTTGGAAGTGTTTATGGATGTTCAAGGAACATCCCCATATAATATTCATATTATTGATTGGCCTCTTTGGTGTTGCATTGTGTTTGAGCTAGCTTGTTAGGTTATTTGTGGATATTTGGCCGACAAGGTTTGTTCCTTTGTTTGCACTATGTTATGGGAGGTTATGATGGATTTAGGTCTCGACCCATCTTTCTGGGGACCACATTATGTTAACTTAATTAGAGGTAGTTTTTGGAGTTGATTGGTTATGTGCTTCATGTTTCATCTACACATTTCCTTGTTATTGAATTAGGTTGATGTGCACCAGCATTTGAATTGTTTTGGATGACATAGGAAGATGTAATAAGTTTAATTTTGGTCCTCTCTATCTTTTGGATAGGACTGCATTATGTTTGTGTGGCTGACCTATTGAATTTATTGTTTGTATTCTCTCTTGGTCAACCTAATTAATATTTATAGGTCTTGTAGTGAATATAAATGCAAGAACATTTTAGATGTAAGAGTTATGGAAATATGAATAAGTGTGAAGAAGTGTGAATGTAAAATACATTGAATATCCAAGAAAAAGAGTGTGAAAGTTTTTGAAAGAAATATTAGATGTTCTTAAACACCTCAATCAACAAAGTTTTATGTTGAAAAATATTATAATTCTTTATAAACTATTTGTATCCTAATATGAGATAGTGAATCTTATCAAATCCTTGTATCTTTCCACTAAAGTTGTGTTATATTCAATTCTACAATTCCTTTTGTATATTTCTCTAAGGTAGTGTGTGTTAGTTTGTAAGTCCTTTTTGGTAGTGATCCTTTATATTGTGAGTTAACTCTCACAATTGTTTTCCCTCGTTGGGTTTTCCATGTAAATCTAGTGTTCTCTTGTGCATGTGTGTTCTTTGCTTCATCTTTCTTTTATGATGATTTGGTTAGAAGTAGAATTGCTATATATTTCACTGATAAGGGTTGTTGAACTTCTTAAGTAGTTAAATTGCTATATCTTTCAATACTACTAAAGGGTTTCTAGTTTTACTAAAGAGTTTCAACTATACTAAAGGTCTTATGTTCTAGAGGGGTGTATATTTTTGTAGATACTACTTCACCCACTTCTCTATATCCATTGTATTCAAAAATTGGTATTAGAGCCAATTTCCTCTGAATAAGCTTAACAACTTGAGGCAAAGATCTGGGATGGCACATGATGGTTCATACAATGGCTATAGGTTTGATGGGAATAATTATGCCTTCTAGAAATTAAGAATGGAAGGCCACCTAAACTCTCTAGGGTTTGATGTGTGGTAATCTGTCAATGATGGTTATGTTGCTCCTCCTAATCCAATATATCTAGCTAAAATTGGGCTATATATGAATTGAATGCCAAGGCTAAGAATGTTGTCTTGTGTGGATTGGTGGATTTAGAACTTTTGAAGGTGATGAATTGCAGTTCTACTAAGGATGTTTGGGGAAATATTAACAACATTTATGGAGTTACTAAGGTGAAGCAAGGCATGATGCATATATTTAAGAGCATATTTGATAGTTTTAGGATGAAAAAGGTTGAATATGTTGCAAGTTATATGATCTAGGTGTATGAAATTTTTTTTGGCATCACTATCCTTGGTGCAAAAGTAAAAGAAAATAAAATTGTGAAGAAGGTTATGAGATCTCTGCCAAAATCTTTTAGTCATAAAGTGTTTGCTATTGAAGAATATAAGAACTTGGTTTGTTACTCAATTGATGAAATGTTTGGTACTCATAGTGACTTTAAAATGAGATATTTTGATAAAGATGTTCCAAAAGGGGAAGTTGAATTCAAAGCTAACAAAAAGATTGAAGATAAATTTGTTGATCAAAATGATGAATTTGATGAAGTTGAAGAAAATTTTGTGAGAATATTGAATAAAGGAATTGGAAAATATAAAGGTAAGTTACCTTTCAAATGTTTGAGTTATGGAAGAATTGGTTATTTTGCATCTAAATGTTCCTATAAAGAATCAAGAGATAGTAAAAAAAGAGATAAGGTTAAAAAGGGTCTCTATTCCAAGGAATGTAGTGGTTCCTCCAAAGATGATGATAATGATTCAAATGATGAAACCCTTTTTATGACCTGTAATAGTTGATGACATAAATTGTTATGTTGATAAATGTAAGGAGTCCAGATGAAGATATGTTTTCCTCTGAACTAGATCTAGAGTCAATGGAACTTGAAGGTTGGGACTTCAATTTAGATGATTGGGAAGTAGGCTTTGAAGGAAAAATTCAATTTTATTTAGAAGACATAAATGAAGAAAGGGGACTAAATCATAAATATGGGAACTTTTTTTAAACGTAAAAAGAAGAAATTGACAAATTGAAAGCCTAATTAGGAGGTAGAGAATGTGAAATTAAACTATAAATTGGAGAAGGTGTGATCTTTGATTTGAAAGATAAGTTCAATAGAAATGATCTTGAATGCTTAAAACTTGAGGAGATTGCCACTATGAGAAGTGAACTGAAAGGAGAAAAGGACTAAATTAAAAAAGGAGAGAATTTTGGTATTGATGATAGCTCCAAATTGGATGGAAGGTTTGAGACGAAGGAGGAGAGAGTATGCACTGATGATTCTAAGAAGAATGCCTCTAGAGATGCAAAGATTAATCAAGATAGCAAGAAATAAGTTGGATTCATCCATGTGCAAAAATGAAAAGGTTTCAAAAGTTCTCCACCTACAAGGAAACATGCTCCTACCAGGTTCAATCAATCTTTTCAATGTTATTATTTTTCTTGCAATAAATTTTGGCATAAGGTTGTTGATTGTAGATCTAGAAAAGGATGGAATGCTAAAATTGTTACAAGATCATTTGTGCCTCAAATAAATAATATTGTTTCATTTTATGGATATTGTTATGCTTGCAACAACTTTTTCCATAAAGCTACTAAGTGAGGATCTAAGATGAAGAGTAACAACTTTATTTTAGAGCACAACATTATGTAGTACAAAGACAATAATATGGTACATAAATAAAATTGTTGTGGAAGTGGTTTTATAGAGCTGCTAGTTCAAAAAAAGGATGAAATCCTTAATCAACAAAAGAGGGATAATAAAAAGTTATAGAAGGAAGAACAAAATGAAGAAAATGAGAAGGGTGATTTTAAACTTATGCATTTTACACAAGATCCTAAATCAAACTGAGATAGAGCATTATCTTAAGGGGAGATTTCATTTGTAGATTTTTTAGCCCCCTAAAAAGGACATGATGCTAAATAATTCAACATGAATGAAGAATTTGATTAGATTAGGTGATGTGTAGATCTACAGTTCAAGAGTGAACCTTTTGTTGAAGGTTTCAATGCAAGTAGAAGATGTGCAAAGGTAGGTACACTTTCTTTGATTTTTATCATTCTAGTTGATGTACTATATAAGTTTCAAAAGATGACTAAGGAATTCATAACATATATATCTAAGGAAGAGTCATGATGCTTTGGTCCACATCCCTCCACTAAGAAAGACTTATTCTTGTGGTTTAGAAGATAATTTTGTCAAGATTTGAAGGTGTTATATCCAAATTTTCAAGTCTTTACAACTTCTAAAATAAAAGATGTGAGTAACAAAGCTTTTGCCTATGCTTTGGTAGAGTAAAGTAATTATTGGAATACTATAGATATTCCTTAGGAAAGAATTATTTGTCCATACATTCTTTTGGACATGTTCAGGATTGTCTAACGCATGCTACTTTGTTGTATCAAGAAATTTAGAGGTCTGCAAGTACAATTTTCAAATGACAATGTGCTATAGATTGTTCTAGATGCCTATTTGTTGTATAGAAAAAATGTTCTTGGTACCTATGAAAATTGGTGTATGTACAAATAAGTTATCTATGTTCATGATATTTTCATGAATGCATTATGTTTTTCTTCTAGATTTCAAGCCAGTACTAAGCAATCTCATGCAAGAATGTAGTAAAAAGAGTTTTCTAAAAAAAGGAACTCTAGATTATGGCTTGTGGTATAAAAAGGATAATAACTTATTTATCAATGTATATACTAATGTTGATTTGGTAGTATCTGTGGATGACCAAAGAGGTACTAGTGGAAGTGTGTTCTTTTTAGGAGACATATTAGTCTATTGGTTCAGTAAGAAATAGGACTCAGTGTCTTTATCCATAGCAGAAGTAGAATACATTGTTGTAGCATCTTGTTGCACTAAGGTAATTTTGATGAAGAAAAATTTGAAGGATGTAAAGGTGGCATGTGATGAACCTTCCTATATTGTGTGATAATACCAAGTACAATTAATATATCTAAGAATTTGGTACAATACATTAAAAAAATAAACACATCTCTATTTGGTATCACTTTCTTAGAGTGAAGGTAGTAGAGCATGAAGTAAGAATGGAGTGTGTGCCTACCAAGGGTCAAATTGTAGATATCTTCACAAAGGAACTTTCAAAGGATAATTTTGAGTATCTCTAGTAGAAGCTAGGGGATATTTCCTCTCCTTGTTCTAGCTCGATACATAAATGGTGCATCTTTCTAGGGGGATAAATTCATGTCAAATCCTTTTCTCTGGATTAATGTGTGCTACCTCTCAGGAGGAGTTGGTAGTAAGAGGGAGTTTGGAGTAAAAGAAGTTTTGGTCAAAGGGGGAGTTTGTGTTTTTTTTTCCATTGAATATGTTTTCTCCATTATTCCTAAAGTTAGATTTTATGCTACTATTTTATATAGGTACATGTGGCCCTTTTTCCTTAATGTGAAAGAGGGAAACTGAGAAGATGTGTGTTTCCATCAATGCCAAAGGGGGTGATTTTTGGAATTTCTTGTTATTGATTTCAACACTTGAGGAAATTTTTTCAAGATTGTTGGAAATGGTTGTCATTGATGTCAACACTTGGTGAGATTCATACATATGTTTTTGAGATTTTTAGCATTGGTTAGTGACAATGCTTGGGGAATTGTTTGTGGTTTTCATTTTTGTATACACTTGAGGAGTAGGGAAAATTGATGGTATTGGTTATCATTGGGGTAAGTGCATGCATCTATGACACAATTTTGGCTCTTAAGATGCCACATTTTTTGAAATCAGCAAAATTTGATTTGCATGAGAAAATGAAGATAGTTACGCTCAAAATTTCAAGATGCAGCAAGAACAAAAGTTGAAGTGCTCTGAGTCTAGTTTCTAAGATACTATATTTTTTAAAATTAATGAAGATTAAGGGCCTCAAAAATGGGGGGCCCAAAAAAAGTCCTTTTTTAATAAAAAAAAATAGCATAGCACCTGAGGGCTCCCACCTTTTTGATTTTTTTTTTTTAGAATTTCAAAAATCCCAATAGTGAGAAATTAGCTAACACCATGTAGTTTATCATCATTCTTTTTGATAATTTTTTTAATGAATATATAATATTTTATGAATATTCAAAGTGGACACATCCAGAAAAGCTAAAATTTGAGCATGCTCCCCCTAAATATTTTGAAAACCAATAGAAAATTCATTTTTTTCATCATGTGTAGAATGGAGTCTAGTTTCAAAAAATGTAATTTTTTTCACGTTTCAATGAACGAGTAAAAATCTATCCTAAAACTAGCACATGTTGGTTTTTGACCAAAAATGGAGGCATTTACAATAGAAGCCATGGGTTAAATCCTTAACTAAATCAAAATGAAAAAATAATTATATATTTAGATAGCTAAGAGAGAGGTCAATGCTATCATGGTTTTTTTTATAAACTTTCATTGAAAGACGTGCAAATGAGACGGGGAGCACAAACAAAAATATGAGGAAATTTTGCAAATCCTATCAATTAACACGTCTAAAGCAGGTCACTTGGTGCTCACAAAATAACACATCACATTTGGCAAGCGCCAAATGTGATGTGTCATTTCGAGAGCACCAAATTTGGCGCTTGCCAAATGACCTACTTTGAACAAAACATGAATTTCCCCTCTCTTTGGTTGACAGCTTTGATAATGCTTAGAGCGCACAATTTATGATTGTAGATGGATAGTTGAGGTTTTAGCTTTCATATGCTCTCTAACTCATAACCCTAATTGGATAACTCTTTATCCCTTTGAATTCTCTCTCTCAGGTCTCACTCTGTCCCACGTGACCTAGACTACTCTCTCTCAGTCCAATCCCCTCTCTCAAGTCTCTTTCCCTCCCACCTAGGTACCTAAATAAACCTATCTCACTCCAACCCCCTTTCTCACTCTCCCTCTCTCTCCCCCTTTGGTATTTTTCTCTCTCACCCCATCTCCCTCTCTTAGTTCATTATCTTTCTCTCTCTCTCTAAAGACTCTCCCTCCTACCCCCTCTCCCTCTCTTAGGTATCTCACTCAATCCCTCTATCTCTCTCACATTCCCTCTCTCTCACTCACTTTATCTCTCTCTCTCTCTCT
>VDFB02270651.1:125452848-125464565 GCA_007258455.2 Sequoia sempervirens | reverse complement strand
TATATATATGTATGTGTGTGTGTGTGTGTGTGTGTGTATGTATATACATATATACATGTGTATATATATACATTTATTTGTATATGAATGTTTATATGTAGATAAGTCATTATTTGAATAAGAATGGACTTTTGTTTAATTTCATATAATGAAATTATTATCCTTTTTAGTCATATCTTGGAGTGCATAATATCATTTTCTTTCAAATTTCAACACACACACACATACAAAATGAAGATGGACAAATTTCAACATAAAATCATAGGTTTACCTTCCCACAAACCATTTGTTTTCAATCATTGAATCAATTTGAATAAAGTAAATAAGTTCTTCTATATGAAAATTTCAAATGCAAATCATCATGTCATTTGTGGTGTGTGCATCCAGATTCCATCAAGCTTACTGTTCAATCCAACTAAACGATCCTACTTCAACTATGTTCTCATCCTTCAGCCTGTCACCCTACAATTCCACCCACTTGCACTTACAAAGTTCATTAGTAACATTCAATTCATGATAAAATATAAGACAATTCAAAAAGATCACATAGTCAATGACAATAAACTTCTTTCAATCTTTTCAAAAATATAAAAATTTCCATTCAACATACTAAATTTCCTTAATAGTTAAATTCATCATATTATAATAAGAAATGCAATAAAATTAGGTTATTACAACCTTCCCCTCTTGGAAGAGACATCATCGCGATGTCTATTTAATCAAAATTTAAGCATATATGTCTATTTCAACATCATATTATTTCAATCCAAAAATTTCAATCAAAATTATCAAGGTCTCTTTCTTAAGTGAACCAAAAAATTTAGGGTGTTTGCATGTACTTCTCTTGCACTCTTAGGGATTTTCACCTAAAAGGAGAGAGATAAAACCCAAAAATTGAGGTGGTTCATTCAAATTAAGGAATGTATGATGTAATTATGACTAAATGCAATGATCCAAATGAAGCTAATTGATAAAATTGATTGATTATGAATGCAAAACTAATGAAATGTGAAATGTTGCTTGAAAACACATTGATGTTTGCAAAAGGCTTAAAAAGATGAACAAAAATACAAATAGAACTAAACAAAAAGCTGTAATTTAGAATGTGTGCACCTATAAGACTGATGAAGACTAGAAACCACTCTGAAACTTTGGAAAAGTTGACTTTTTGACTGACTCGGACTTATTCGCCCAGCTGAGACTCATTCGCCACCCCAGGCGAATCAATCATAGGTTAGGGTTTTCTACACTGAAATTGATTTATGCTAAATATGTACTAAAATCTACACTTAACTCTAACAGGCACCTCTAGTGGAACTCATTCGCCATCCATGGTGAATTATTCCTTTCTCATTTTTTTGCAAATTCAATTCTCATATCTGTACCTTGTCACCTGCACAACACTTTTTAACAAGAACCCGGATCAGAATCTTAGAAAATATCTACAAAACAGCTTAAATTTTGTTGTCTAATGGGGGGTTTTCCTTGGTCAAACCCCTAATTGAGTAATCAAACCTTGAATGGATAAAAATTTGCATAAAACCCTAGCCTTAAGTGTGTCAAGGACTAGGAAAATATGAAGTATGACAAAACCCTATTCTAATGTGCTATAATAAGATGAAAAAATGTGACTTGAATGATGGAAGACTTCAATCCTAGAAACCCTACAACATATAAAACATATGTAAATGATATGCAAATGTAATGTAAACCATAATCTAAAGATAGAGAGGAAATGGAAGATGGAATCACTTTGAAAACAAGTCTTAGGTGTGATTTGATGGCTAGTTGCATCTCCTCAACCTAGATTTCTCAAAGATTCACCATAGGCATCCATCATCAACTATTTTCAATGTTCAATCTTGAACAAGAAGTGAGCTTGATAATGTGTAAAAAACCCTAGTTTGCTGCCCTAAAGCTTCAACTTTTCTATAGAAAATGCTAATGAAACTTATTGTGAAATACTTTTAATACTTTACTTTGGATCTTTCTTTGTAAAAATGGCTAAGAGATGTGAAAAATGACCTAAAATGTGTATTTATAGGTATCAACACCTAATTTTCTCATTTTTTAGACTTAAGAGGTCGACATCCACCAAAAAATTGAATTTAATTGATTAAATTCCCACTCAAAATTTAATTTTTTCCCCAGAAGAGACTCATTAGCCACCCTTGGAAAATGGATCCCACTAGAGGGGACTCATTTTCCCAAGGTGGTGAATGGGTCCCACTAGTGGTTTTTGGAGATGGGTTTTTGGGATATGAGTGAATTAGGTGTTGTTTGTCAGGATTTAGATGAATCTTAAGTGAAATAAGCCTCTAGATAAAAAATAATGGGTCTTAGGGGCCTATGAATGTTGTTTTGAAGAATCAATAGTGCAGGGTACTCAAAAGTAGGTCCAAATTAAGCGTGAAATTGTCTCTTTTCTCAAGAGTGTCCAATTTTCTACGCCATCAAATTGTTGGTTCTTTTTTGTGAACCTACATATTGAACATGTCCTCTTTCTAATTTGCATTTCATTTACATCCTAGAACTCATATCATTAGTGTTTGCATTATTCTTGCATCTTAGGATTTACACATTTGCATTAGTGAAGATGTCATATAGATTTCATTTTTGCACCTTAAAACATTCCAAAAAATCAAATTCTATATTTGCATCTAAGAAGTATAAAAGTCACTTTAAATTTTATGAAAAATATGAAAAAATATCATGCCTTTACTCATTCAACACCCTGGGTGAATCAGTCTAGTTACACATTTTAAACTGCACTTTCAGGAATTTTTTGGGAATTTACTACATTTAAGTTTTCTATTGTTACTTTTCTATTTCAGTCTACAAAATTTATATTATTTGCATTTTGAACTCCTAGATTACATTAAATTTAAATTAACCCCATCACTTGTGGTACTTCTATGAGTGTTTGGTGCCCTATCGTTAATAATTTAGTGAGAAGAAGTTCCTAATTCATGGCATCCCACGATAGCACACTCATTGTCAACTTTCGGTTGTCTCGAGCTCCTACTATTGGTATGGAAAATGGTACGTTATGCATGGATACTACCACTAGTAGACCTTTACCTTCACAAACGATGCATGTTGACACACAAATTGATCTGATTTTGCAAGATAAATTCATTAACATTCATGAGGATTTTGCACATTTGCAACATGACTTATGTCTTGAAAAAAATTCCAAAAAAACCTAATTTATAGGAATCAACACCTAATTTTCCCATTATTTAGAAGTAAGAGGCTGATATACACTGAAAAACTGAATTTAATTGATTAAATTCCCACTCAAAATTGAAAATTTCCCCAAAATGGAATCATTCACCCAAGGTGGTGAATGGGTCCCACCAGAGGGGACTCATTCACCCAAGGTGGCAAATGGGTCCGACTAGAGGGGACTCATTCACCCAAGGCAGTGAACGGGTCCCACTAGTGGTTTTTGGAGATTGGTTTTCAGGATATGAGCGAGTTAAGTGTTGTTTGTCGGGATTTAGATGATGTTTTAGTGAAACAGGCCTCTAGATAAAAAATAATGGGTCTTAGGGGCCTATAAATGTTTTTTTGAAGAATTCATAGTGCAGGGGTACTAAAAAGTAGGTCTAAATTAAGTGTTAAATTTTCTCTTTTCTCAAGAGTGTTCATTTTGGTGAACCTACATAGTGAACATTATCTCTTTCTGATTTGCATTGCATTTGAATCCTAGGACTCAATTGCATTGGATTTTGATTTTTTTTTTAATCTTAAGGCTTACTAAAATTGTATTAGTGAAACTATCATTTAGAGGCCATTATTACATTTCATTTTATCAAATCATTTTAAAATTCTACTTTTTCAGTTATTTATTTGCATTGTACAAACCTAAACACATAGAAAAACATCAAAAAAATAAGAAAAAACTTAAAAACACCTCTCCTGGGACTCATTTGCCACCTTGGGAAAATGAGTCCCATTGCACTTTTTGCATGAATATTTCCAAAATTTAGTTTCTTTTTTTACACATTTCTATTTGCTACAAATCCTTTTATGTTTAAGTTCAGTTATTTTTTGTTATATCTAAATCATTTGCATAAGCATCATTTCCTTTCATGGCCTTTATGGATAGAATTAGATTTTTGCAAGTTTCATTTTTAGTGTTAGTTCCTAGTTCTTTTAAATCAAATTCATTAATACATAAAAAAACACAAAACCAAAAAAATCAAACCAACCTTTTAAATAAATGATTCAATCGAGAAATACCATCTCATACAAGAATCTTAGTAGTGATTATGTAGATAGGTTAGATGAATTCCTTTAGGAATTCCTCTCACTCACTTCATCCTCTAAATATTTTCATGAGAAGCCTAAACCAATTAATGATAAGTTATCTCTCAAACCTTTTAGTTGTGATGACTTTGACTTGTTAGATGAAGCCCTTCAAGACTTCATCTCACTGACATCATCCACTAAGGTTTGTTGTGACCAACCTACAACAAAGAACACTAACATCTCTAATGTTTTCCATGAGAACCCTAAACCAATTGACAATAACTTATCCCTCACACCTTTTAGTTGAAATGACCTTGATATGTTAGATGAAGTTCTTCAGGAATTTGTCTTGTCTAAGTCCTCCACTAAGGTTTTTTGTGAACAATCTCAAACTAAGGATGTGAATGTGATTCAACCTCAACTCAGTCCTTACCCACCCTCACATAAAATTCATCCTTCCAATAAACCTAAGTTTACTCTTTACCCACCTAAACCTAATGTGTTGCAACAATCAAGTGATATTAATGTTACTCATACATATAATACCTAAAACAATCCATAGCCACCGCAACCAACCCCACCCTCTTTATCTTTACCTAATTTTCCTAGTGTTCCTCACTTTCCATCACACACAAAGGAGTACAATCTTGTTGAAAAACTCAAGAATACTCCTACAAATATTTCCCTTTGGGATTTACTAAAAAAATTACTAAAAAATTCACTAAATTATCACACTATCCTTCATATGGCATTACAACACATAGTGGTTCCTTCTGGTACAACTCCAAAGGATGTGCCAACTCTCATACATGGAATGAATAAAGTTAATCTAGAAATTAGTTTCCATCAACATGAGCTCCCTCCTTTAGAGTTGCGAAAAAAAAATGAAGTCTTTATGATAATTTCTCATTTCCATCAAATAGGTATCAAATGAACCCTCATTGATAATGGTTCCGCCCTTAAAGTGTGTAGTGTGAATCTCCTTGAAAGATTGCATGTTGAAAAATCACAAATAAAACTTGATTCCTTATCCATTCAAGGATTTGAAAATATAACAAAGCAACCAATCAGTGTAATCACTTTGCCTATTATAGTTGGGGTGGATACTATGCAAACTCCTATTCATGTCATGCCTTATGATATTTCATATAATGTTCTTTTAGGTAGACAATGGATTCATGAGATGAATGTAGTGCCTTTGACCCTTCATCGTATAATAAAATATGTATATAACAACAAAATTTATCAAATTGAAATAGACCCTGAGCCTTAAAGTTTCTTACACCTTGAAAAAGGAACCACAAATCCTCTAAATACATTAATTCCAACATCCAATATCGAACCTCTTGAAATTGAAAAGCGAGATGAGGAATCAGTGTCTAAATTATTTAGTGATTATTGGGGATCCTTAGAATTCACACCTTCCTTTATGGGTGAATATATAATCACACAAAAAAGGATGAAACATAAGAACAACCAATTGTGATGTCAACTCAGAATTTATAAAATTATTCTCAAGCATCTATCTCCTCTACTTTGGAAGATCCTAAAACATACACAACAAATTTTGATGAGATAGATTATCAACATTTTCCTAATCTAAAGGAAATGAAAAGAATTTATGGGAAAGGCTATGAACTTGTGAAACAATTGGGATATACTGGAAAAGGTCGTGGAAAGCATGAACAAGGTATTGACATCTCTATAGATCCTAATACACAAGAGACAAAAAATGGGTTGGGATATTCTTTTTCTAAGATGACAAAGGCTACTCAACGACCATCTTTCAATATCAACACTCTTACATGTCAACCAAAAAACACTCTCACAATCAAACATTCTAAATTGCTTGATATGAATTTATCACCATCATGGAAGCATATTGAAAAAAATGAAACTCTAAAACAAATGTTAGGATTCTATGATAACACATCCTCTACTGCTCCCATGAAAAGGGTTACTTGTGCTATGATAATTACCAAGCAAAAAGATATTGATATCACTGAAGAACCATATGATCCTGAAGTTCCTAAGTCTAATGCACTCCCCTTAGGAGATACAATTGATGTTACAATGGACATAGATGATAAAGAAAAAGTTATTAATATTGGGAAGTGCCTTGACGATGAAGAAGAAGAGGACACTACAAATTTACTTCATGATTTTTCTAAAAAAAATTCTTGGAAGTATTATGATATGCTAGGAATTGACCCAAAAATTGTGACACACAACATCATTCTCATTGAAAATGCTAAAACCATTTGCCAAAAGATACAAAAAATGCATCCTAACATTGCAGGGCTGCATGTTAAAGGAAAGCTTGAAAAACTCCTTGATGTAGGCTTCATTCGACCTATTGATTATTCTCCTTTGATCTCAAACATTTGCGTAGTTGCTAAACCCAATAATCGTATTAGGATATGCATAGATTTTTGTGACTTGAATAAAGCCTCTTTAAAAGATTATTTTCCACTTCCTAATATAGACATGATCATGGATTCAACTACTGGACATTCTCTTTTTTCATTCATGGATGGATTTTCTGGTTATAATCAAATCTTTATCAACCCACAAGATCAATACAAAACCACATTAACAACCATTTGGGGAATGGTTTGTTGGGTTGTGATGCCTATTGGATTAAATAATGCCAGGACAACTTATCAACGAGTGATGACATTGATATTTCATGTTTACATACATAAAATCTTGGAAGATTATGTTGATGATATCCTTGTTAAATCCCTAACATGACAATAAAATGTAAATGTTCTTAGAAAAATCTTTGAACTAATACACAAATATAACATGTGATTAAATCCTAAAAAGTGTTTCTTTGACGTAGATAGTGGGAAACTTTTGGGGTTTGTCATATCTCATAGAGGCATTGAGGTGGACATGAAGAAAATTGATGTCATTATTAACATTTCTCAATTACATAGATTACAAGGCTAAATTCAAGCTATCCATTGTTTCATTGCATCTTTAGCCAATCACACCTTACCCTTCACATATGTTCTCAAAAAGGATGTACACTTTGATTGGAATGAGGATTGTAAACAATATTTTGAGAGTTTAAAGGAATACCTTGCAACTCCACCTATTTTAGAACCTATTGTACCAAACAAACCATTTATCCTTTATATAGCCACATCAGCTCATGCTCTTGAAGCACTATTGGCTCGACAAGATAATATTGGAAAAGAACACTTTGTCTATTACATCAGTCGAACTTTAATCCATTATGTAACTTGATACTTACTAATTGAAAAACAATGTTTAGCTCTTTTATTCACTACTAGTAAGTTCTAACATTATTTACTCGATGTTGAAATACAATTCATAACAAAATTTGATCCCCTTAAGCATCTTTTAATAAAATAGATCTCTCTAGACACTTAGCTAAGTGGGTGATGTTGTTAACTAAGTTTGACCTTAGGTTTGTTTAACAAAATGAAATCACAGGACAAGCCTTAGCCAATCACTTAGTTGATGGCCCTTCTTCTCTCGCTTTACCTAATCATGACTCCTTTCTTCATGAGTGTCTTGACTACAAATATTAAAACATGGGAATTGTATTTTGATGGATCTAAGTGTAGAACAAGTTCTGGTGGTGGAGTGGTATTGATTTTGCTCGACATAAAGCCTATTCCCTTATCCTATCGATTAAATTTCCTATGTACAAATAACATAGCTAAGTATGAGGCATTGATCACAAGATTATGAGTTGCTTTAAACATGGTTGCTAAAGATATCAAGATCTTTGGTGATTTGCAATTAGTCATAAAAAAAATCAATGGTTCATATCAAACTAAACATGAAAAATTATCAAAATACAAGGATCTTATAATGAAACTATTAGAGAATTTTGAATCATTCACCATTGATAACATCCCATGAAAATACAATCGACATGCAGATGCGATAGTGAGTGTAGCGTCTCTTATATCCCCACACAATCCTTCAATAGACTTCACCTTTGTTATTATAGTCTAATCATGAAACCTTTGATTTATATTCAATTAGAATACATTTTAATAATAAATCAAGATGACTCGCGAGAATGGTATGATACAATATACAATTATTTAAAACATGGTACCATTCTTCTACCCACAACAACAAATATTCGAAATCATTTACGCAAACTAGCAGCCAAATACATAATCCTCACAGATGTGTTGTATAGAAGATCCTTCAATGGTCTCTTACTAAGGTTTCTTAGAGACTCTGAAATTCCTATAGCCCTTGACTAGGCTCATGCAGGTGCCTACGGGGGTCATTTTGGAGAACGATCGTTAGTGAAAAAATTCATCCGTATGGGATATTATTGGAGACATATGGAGAAAGATTGCTTTGCTTATGTTAAATGATGCCACAAATATCAAGAACATAGCAATCTAATTCATGCCCTTGCCTCTGAGCTTCGCACCCCAATTCCCATTTGGTCATTTTTAGTATGGGGATTGGAACTTATTGGAAAATTTTCACCACCCTCTTCTGTTGGAGATACATTTATAATAACCGCAACCGACTATTTCACAAAATGGGTGGAATCTATACCTCTTCAATCTACAAGTGCTGAAGTAATTTGTCATTTCATATTGGAACACATAATTTCTCGATTTGGTCTTCCATCTGCAATAGTTTCAGACAATGGACCCCCATTTAAGAATAATGATGTAAAGAAATTTCTTGAAATAGTCAACATTCAACATTGATTTTCCACACCATACTATTTGCAATCCAATGGAAAATCTGAAAGCTCTAATAATATTCTTGAACAAATCCTCAAGAAAACTATTAACAAACATCAGAAGGATTAGGATACGTAATTACATTATGCACTTTGGGATTATCGAACAAGTGTTTGATTATCCACATGAACTACACTCTATAGCCTTGTTTATGGTACTGACGTGATCATTCCCTTGGAGTTAGAAATTCCTACATTGTGAATTGCTCTTAAAGACCTTATTGATGAAGTCACTTATAAAGACCAACGATTGCACCAACTTGAAATACTTGATGAAAAGCACATTAACACTCTTGAGCATCTCCAAGCTTACATTAAACAATTACAACACAAAAAAAATACTCATGTCATTCCTCACATATTTTGTAAGGGTGATTTTGTTCTCTATGAGAATCAACGCAATACTCATGCTAACAATGAAGATAAAGATAAATTCAGCCCTAACTGGTTAGGACCTTACATAGGTGATACTAGTTATGGGTTTGGAACTTACATTTTAATAGAGTTTGATGGAACACCCCTTAAGGAACCTATTAATCTCACATATTTACATTAGTATTATCTCTAGTCTCTTTGAATAGTATGATTGCAAAAGTAGTGTTGTCTAAAGTTATTTTGTTATATTCCAAATACTTTCACATTGCTTCATTCTTGACAACTGATCATGTGTTTGTCTTGAACACTAGGGTAATTATTTTAGATATTTTTATAATTACTGTAGGTTTTTTACTATTCACCCTCGTGTTATGTTAAGTTTGATCCTTATATGAATTATAGGTGTATTTAATTTAACATACACACTTCAATTTAACAATATTGTATCTAAAGTGAAACTGAAATATGTTTTACATTAGATCACATCAATCATGTTAAACCATGTAGACATTAATTAAATAATTTTCCTACAAGTTATTTAATTAATCACATTACTATTTAACATTCAAACACATTAAGACATTTTTCAAATCATCAAATGCTCGTGTATATATATATCAAATTTTTTATGTACATCTCATCATAATATACAAAATCACGAAGGTTTGTGAGAACTAGAGCCCTCAAGCTCTAGCGCCCATAATTCGGTTCCTGAATGTCATGAGACGGTCATGTGTGATCTTGATCATGATTTTCTGACACTTAGTGCATACTCCAGACCCTATACTCACCCAAGAGCCACAAGATGCTCCTCTACCATTTGATCTCTCTCCTCTCGTAGTTGTGCTAGCTCTACATGTTGTCTCTCCACATTTTTTGGAGTCTGCAATGATTGTCCTACACTCTCGACTTGATGAAGTTATCTCCTCATGCTCTAATACACTGACTGTAGCCTTGTGAAAGGTTTGAGTGACTTTATCTCTTCCTCCACAATCAGTGGGGGCACGCAATTAGGGTCCACCTCCTCCATGTCAATGGATGCAGGCACTATCTCCGCAGAAGCCTGATGATAGAACTTTCACCAGTCTCTTGTCACTCCTGTAGGATAGAAATAGTACACAATCATTAAACATCATCATGATATATATATATATATATAAAGCATAAATAGTAAAGTACATGCATGACATTAGATATCATCACCTATATCTCCAGTCGGATGAGGGATATCAATCTCATCCTCCTTGGGGGGCATGGAGGATGTGCTAGCCTCTCTCTAACCATGGGTCCTACTATCAGTAGTAGCTATTGCATGTGATCTAGTCACACGAGTATGTGAGGACTCTCCACTCTCATGTCGATCCTTAGCTAGTATCTCATCACCCTCGCTCAAGGGTGGCTCCTCCTCGTAATGATCCTCATCATCCTCATCCTCCTCTCCTCCATCCTGATCCTCATAGTTAGGATTGACATCTGAATCATACTCATCATCGATAAAAGTAGTAAATATATCTACCTCGTATCGTACATCCTTGGCTTTGTCCTCTCACTCATCTCCCTCATCTGGTGTTGGTCCTGCATCACATATAGGGACATCCATGGGAAATATAGGAGTTGGTCATGTCACTGACCATCACCCCTCATGGTCATCTATGCTACCGATGTCATTAATTTCATAGATTGGTGGCCAATCATGATCTAAATCATCAGAGTCACTCTGGACAACATGGTCTATAGTGATTTGAATGGTATCCCCTAGCCTTCGGGCACTCCAAATTGATCTCTTGATGAAGGGGCATTCCCTTGATGGTGTTTGCACCTGTCCAAACTGTCACATAACTTGGTCATAATAGAAAGGACATACAACATAGTCATGTTGACCAACTAAAAATATGTCCATTGACATCCTCCTCAACTGTCTTGTGGGATTTGGCCATTGTAGTGTGAGTAGATAATGTCTCCATAGGATCTTTTCCTCCTCCAGCTGGTCAAATCTCACCCTCCAAAAAAGTAGGTCTCCATACTACCACAAGCGTCATAAAGGATAGCCGAAGGTTCGTGGATATCCTACAGCTATGGCACATGGGAAACGAATAGGTCTGGTGCATGTGATATGCTCAAGGTACCACACCTACAAAAGTGTGTAGTGCACCATACTATCGATCTATCAAGAAACAAATCGACCCAGATCATAATAAAGATGTGCCAGGATGTAGTATCCCCAAGCATAGACCATCCTTTTCTTCGCCGTCCCACGAATCAAGTGAACCAATCCTCCATCCACGTGTGTTTCTTTCCCATTAGGATTGAGTACCAAATCCATTGTGTA
>VDFB02270651.1:125439221-125452748 GCA_007258455.2 Sequoia sempervirens | reverse complement strand
AGCACCTGAAGATTAGAAGGTCTAAACCTTTTGGCCTTGTCTGTTACCCTGAAACATATCAAGAGATTTGCAACCCCTTGAGGTATTTTGCCTGCATTTTTGAGAGCTAACAAATTGGTGACTCTACTGGGGATTATTTCAGAATATCCAGTTGAATATTATCATATAGAGTCATTGAAGAAAGATTCATAATTTGAGAATTTGTATAAAAAGTGATTCCGATGGGGATAAAATGAAGATAATTTCATTTTTCTCACTTTTAACAAAGTGAGTGGGGTCTCTAACAAGAACATTGCATCAATTCAACATGAATGGTAGAAGATCCTAATACAAAGGAGGTTCTACTGAAGGTCCTAGTGGCAGCAATAAGTGGACACATAAGGATGATAAGGTTGATAATGGTAAGAAGATAAATGAGGACATGTACATAATGAACAAAGACAAAGTATCAAGACCACATTGTGAGACATATGGCCGTTATGATACATGGAGAGTTAATTCAAGTGCAGAACCTTGTACCCTTGAAGAACAATGAAATCATTTTTATAATCCTCAGAAACAAGTAGAGTTCGATGCTAAACTCGAAGCTGAATGAATTAGATATCAACAGGAATATGATCAAAGAATGGAGGGTAATCAAAATGAGCGGATTGATCATGTAATTCCTTAAGAAAATTATGAGTTCTCAACTCATGAAGAAATAGAAACACAGTTTGAGTTTCATAAACAAGAAGTAGAAAGAGAAAAAGCTAAACATGAAAAGATCCAAATGATAAAAGCAATCCAAGACTTGAAATTGCAGGAAGCTCAAATTAAGGCTCAGACAGATAATCTTCCAAAATATAAACCGCCTCATAAGCAAGGAAACAATTATGCAGGGCCTTCATATCAGCCAAAGGTTCCTCAGAATCAGATGGGAAATCAATACAAACATCCAAACTATCCACCATATATTGCATCACAACATACAAATGCGCAACCACCTCATGGTCATCAATATGTGCCATAAAATAATCCAGTGTACTAGTATCAACACTTGCATAACCCTCCCCCTCAGTAATACACAACAATGATCAGACATTTTGATTTGACAGGGTTTCAATTATACCCTTACCCTATGGATAGTAGTTGGAGAAGTTTTGTTCCTAAGTTTACAGGGAGTAGTGCAATTACTGTTGAAGATCATTTGAGGAACTTTAATGCTTTTTTTCCAAGACTTGGATATATCATATGAAGATTTACATATGAGGTTGTTCATGATGTCATCGAAGAAGCTAGGGATTGGTTCAATAGCCTACCAACAACCTCTATTGATTCTATTCAAGAACTTCAAGATCAATTTCTTGAACAGTATGGAAATCCATGTGCACCAGATGCTGATTTACATGAACTAGTACAGATTCAAAAAAATCATAATGAGTCAATTTTTGATTTTAACCAGAGATTAAACAAATTGCAGAATAAGATACCACCTGGGTCAAAGTTGCCAGACTCTACAGGATTGAGTATTTATTTGAATGTATTTGATCCAAAAAGAGGGTATGAACTAAGAAACAGGTTTCCAAGAGATTTAGCTAAAGCCCAAAAGATAGCACTAACCTTTGAAAACAATAGGAAAGTTGCTGGGATGATTAGTAAAAGATATAATCCTAGGGTTCCTTAGCAAGTCAATAATTATCAATACAAACAGGAGAACACATATAGAAGTGAGAGGCCTAGGTTACACAACATGCCTTACAATAAAAATTGGAAGGATGGAAAGCCTATAATGGATAGACCCAGGAACAAAGAAACACCTAATCCATTAAGGAAGAAGGGGGTGTATATGGTCAATAGTAATCTTTGGTGTGAAGGTTGTAATGGGCCACATTCCCAGACCACTGTGTTGTAGCCCAAGAAATGCAAGAAGAAGGGAAGCTAGCGGGTGACAATGAAGAAGATCACACAATGTATTTGAAGTCAAATAATTTTCACCCTATTGAGGAGGAATATTTATCTTCAGAAGATGGAGGCTGTGAGTATGATGTTTCAAATCAAAGGTGCAATGTCCACATGGCTGAACAACAAGTTTTTTCCAATTATGAAGAAAGTTATGTAGAACGATACTCTATTGAGGTGCCTACTCAATGCAATATAAGGAGACCCACTAAAGAGGAAATAAAGAGGTTAACCATTGCTATAGTTGAACAAGCAAAGAGCAAGTATTGGTTAAGAAATAGGATAGTGAATGAAAAGGAAGGTGCTCCCAAGGGAATATTTATGAAAGATAGAGAAGTAACACCAAGAGTTTTGAGGAGAATAGAAAATAAGCAACATGATAAGAATGAACAAAATATTGTTCAAAAGGAGGAGGATAAAGAGTTATACAAAGAAAAGAAGAAACCTTTCCAAAAGGAAGAAAACAAAGAAGAAGCATCAGAGCAAAAGAACAATTAAGGTGTAGGGTTCTTCTTTTGACTTCTCTCAAGCTTTATCTTAGGTAAAAATGTATGTCCCACTACTCGAGATGATGAGAATTAAGGAGTATAGGGATAGTGTAGTTCAATTGATATCAAATGGAAATGAGAAAAGTACAAGTTCTAAAAATCAGATGGCCACTAAAATGGTTAAGAAGCAAGAGAAGATTATTGTCCCAGAAGTGTGTCTAAATGATGTATTGGTAAATTCCCCACAAGTTGAACCTTTTTTCACCACACTGCTTATAAACAAAAAATTGTTGAGGAATTACATGATAGACTCTGGTGCTGCTATCAATATCATGCCAATGGGAGTTATGAAACAACTAGGCATGTGGGTAGATACTAATGAAGGGAAGTGTTATGCAATGGATAGATGACATGTTCTAGTAGTAGGTGTTATGAAAGATGTTGAAGTCAAACTAGCTACTTATCCTCAAGTGGCCTAAAATATAGATATAATTGTAATTGATACCCCTCCTCAGTTTGGGATGCTTTTATCAAGATAATAGATAAAAATGGTTGGGGGAAATGTCCAATTTGATTTGTCTTATGAAACAATTCCAGTGAATGGCTAGGAAGTTAAGCTGTACAGGGAGCCAAGGATGAACCCAATTGTAGATTGTGTACCTCAAGTTCAAGTCAATTGATTTTGTGATATGGATCTTGGAAATTTTAAGATAGAACTAGCTCAACCAGAATTAGTTAATGTTGATCCAATTGATAAGCATGTTGCAAAAAACTATGATGGCGTGTGGAAAATGTACTTTGATGGAGCTTGCAACCAAGAAGGTAATGGAGCAGGAATAGTGTTTGTTACCCCTGAAGGATTTACATTTAAATATTCATTTTTTTTGGCATTTGAATGTACAAACAATATAGCAGAATATGAAGCTTTGTTAATAGGTTTGAATATGGCTGTAAAACATAAGATTAAGCTGGTAACTGTTCTAGGGGGTTCAAAGCTAGTTGTTTCTCAAGTTAAATCAAAATATGCAACAAAACACAAAAGGCTGAAGCAATATAGAAATGATGTATGGGACACAATTGAGTTGTTTGATGCTTTCTCCATTCAATGGATTGAGAGGTCGAAAAACATAATGGTAGACCTTTTAGCCAATATAGCATTGAGAAGAGATGATATCACACTGGCTGGAGTGTCTCAAATTGAGTTCAAAACAAGACCCATTGTGCCTGACAATATATACAGTTGACAGGTTTTTAATGATGATCCTGACCTCTTGAAATTTCTTCACTGTATAGATCAATATGAAGCTCAAGAAGTTGATTTCAATGCCTTTGTTGAAGAAGTAGATGGAAAGCAGACAATGTTTGGGAAAGAGGTCTTACAGCTTAAAACTAATAAGCTTCCCAAAGGGCTAGTAGCATTGGAAAGGGTATATGATGGAAATGATCGGTCCCTCATGAAATAATACTAGTCAAGAGAGAGGATATTGAAGAGGTCAATTTAGGGACTGAACTGGCACCAAAAAAGGTATACATTGGAAAGAAAATAAGCTCGACAATTCGAAGAATGTTGATTGCACTATTGAGAAAATATAAACATGTGTTTGCATGGTCTTATGAAGATCTCAAAGCATATAGGGAAGATTTGTTTCAACATGAAATCCCGTTGAACCAGATGCAAAGCCATTTAGGCAGAGGCAAAGACCTATTAACCCAACATTGGAACCAAAAATGCAGGAGGAATTGAAAAAGCTTAGAGATGGGGGTATCATCAAACCAATCAGGCATTCAACATGGGTTTCGAACCTAGTTCCTGTGAGGAAGAAGAACGGGGATATCAAATTATGCGTGGACTTTAGAAATCTAAATGTGGCATCTCTCAAGGATAATTATCCTCTACCTAATATGGAGGTTGTACTACATAAAGTAACAGGGTGTGAGTTGTTATCTATGATGGATGGGTTCTCTGGTTACAACTAGGTCAAAGTCAAAGAATCTGAGCAGTACAAGACAACTTTTACAACCCCATGGGGAACATATGTTTATGTGAGAATGCCATTCGTCTCAACAAATGCAGGTGCAACCTTTCAAAGAGCTATGGATGTAGCATTTGCAGACTTGATTAATGCTATCATGGTGGTATATCAAGATGACCTTACTACTTATTCAAAAAGGGCTGAAGATCATGTAGAACATCTAGAAAAGGTATTTATTAAAGCTTTAGAATATGGTATTGGTCTGAACCCTAAGAAATGTCATTTTGTAGTCACATAAGGTAAACTCTTAGGACATATTGTGTCAAAGGAGGGGATTAGAATAGATCCTGAGAGGGTTGAGGCCATAGATAAAGTTCCTATTCCTAAAACTGTCAAGGCCATCCAATCATTTTTTGGATAGATCAATTTTGTTAGGAGATTTGTGTCCAATTTTGCTGAAATTATTAAGCCCATATCAAAGATGTTAAGGAAGGGACAAAAGATAGAATGGACTGTGGAAGCATTGGAAGCTTTTATATCTATTAAAAAGGCCATCAAAGAAGCCCCTGTCCTTAAATCTCCAGATTTTGCAAAACCCTTTCAAATATTTTCATTTGCTTTGTTGCATACTATAGTTGTTGTCATGTTACAGAAGAATGAGGAAGGTCATGAGCAGCCTGTGTCTTTTTTTAGTAAGTCATTGCAAGGGTCAGAATTGAAATATGATATAATGGAGAAACAAGTGTTTGCATTGGTGAAAGCCATAAAATCTTTTAGACTGTATCTTGTTGGAGCTAAAGTGATAGCTTATGTCCCTCATGCAGCTGTTAAAGATATTTTGACACAGACAGAGGTAACTAGAAAGAGATGCAGATTGATTAACAAGATTCAGGAATTCAATATGGAAATACAAATCACTAAATTAGTGAGAGGTCGGGGTTTGGCCAAGTTAATGACAGAAGCAAATATTGAAGCAAATAAAATTTGTAACATAGAAGATGAAGGAAATGTAGTTGCAAGTATTGAGCATACTCCTTGGTATACATACATCATGTATTACCTCAAATACATGAAGTGCCATGAAGGATTAAGTGATAATCAGAGAAGAACCTTGAAGCTGCAAGCATCAAAATATGTGTTTATGGAAGGTGATTTATTTTGGAAAAATAGGGACGGTATGTTGTTGCTTTGTCTTGATGAGTCACAAGCCAAGCGTGCTTTGAGAGAGATGCATGAAGGGGTCTGTGGAGGCCATTATTCTACAAAGACAACTACACACAAGATTCTCAGGGCAGGTTATTACTGGCCAAAAGTCTTTAATGATTCTTTTTCATATGTAAGAAGATGTGGAGCATGTCAGAAGTTCTCAGGGAAAATGAAGTATCAAGGAGCTTTACCACTTAGACCTTTGCAGGTTGAATCCCCTTTCCATCAGTGGGGAGTTGATTTTATTGGGGAGATACAAGAGAAATCAAGTGGAGGGCATAAGTGGATCCTGGTAGCTACTGATTACTTCACCAAATGGGTAGAGGCAGTCCCAACCAAGCAAGCAACGAGTAAAGTTGTGATCATTTTTTTAATGGATAACATTATTACCAGATTTGCTACACCATTAAGATTGATTACAGATAATGGGATGTGTTTCAGATCTGATGAGTTTAAATATTTTTGCAGTACATATGGTATCACTGTTTCTTATGCAGCTCCTTACCATCTGCAAGCTAATGGTCAAGCAGAGTCTAGCAACAAAAGTCTTTTGAAGATCATAAGGAGGATGCTAGGTGGGAACAAAAGGGCTTGGGATTCAAAATTGAGGTTGGTTGTATGGGCTGATAGGATAACTGTGAAAAAGGAAATTGGAAAATCCCCATTTGAATTGGTATATGGAACACAAGCCAAGATGCCTTTACAAAATTTGTTACCAGTTTACAAATTTATCCTTCAGGAAGATATACATATTCCAGAACCAATGGAGGAAAGAATGGAACAACTGGCAGAGCCTGATGAAGTAAGAAGAGTAGCTCAAAACCAGAATGTGAAGTTGCAGACACAAATGAAGTATTTATTTGATAGAAGAGAAAAAGATAGAAAGTTTGAAGAAAATGACCTGGTGTTAATGTGGAATGCAAGGTGTCAGGAGAAGGGAAAACACAAGAAATTTGAAGCTTTGTGGTTGGGACCCTTTGTTGTTGTTGGCAAGAAAGGTGAAGATTCATATTATTTGAAAAATATGACTAGTGAAGAACAGGAGTTGCCTGTACATGGGAAATTTTTGAAGCATTTCTTCTCTTAAAAAAGGGAATACAGAGGATTAAGGGTTGCCAGTGCATGGACAACTCTTGACAATCCTCTCAAAAAAAATTATTCCATGCACAGTAGTTTAGGAAATAAAAGGAACAGGAATTGCCAGTACATGGACAATCCTAACATTCCTTCTTTTAAAATAAATCTTTCCATGTACAGTAGTTTAGGGTCATATTCATCTCCATTTCCATTCATTCTATCCTGCTCATTGGTCCATCACCTTGAAATTTTGGTTTGCTCACCCAGAAATCTGGATCCTTGCAATGATCTCACAATCATTCATCCCTAGACGGAGCCACTGTTAGAACTGTAAAATTTTGAAAATTTTCATGGCTGCATATACTCATTAGTTCCCAAAAATTCCCATACCATAAGCATAAGAATCCACTTTGCATAAAAATTTTCTCATGCATTAGTTTGTTTTCATCATTTGGTCCCATAGAATTCATCTACCCCTGAGTATTTCAATGTATAATTCATATCGGCAAGAGATGGTGAGGGTCTCCTCGATTCATAAATCATTTTACACTAATGTATATCTTTTGCAGTCTATCCGAAGAGACCGTGATTCTCTTACCGATAAATTTTAGTTGGTAATACAAATCGGGTAGACACAATTCGAGTCTCGCTGAAAGCAAGATTCTATCAAAAGATAGTATGCATCGATAAGTCATATTGAGCCTATGTATGTCTTACCAATGAAGAACAAAACTCAAATATCAACAAGATAGGAGGGAATCAAAGTACCGGCCTCAAGAATATCTATTTGGTCTTACCGATATGGTGGGTTCCATCAATGTTATCGGGTGAGTTCGAGGAAGTTCCTACAACTTACCTATATCACTTTAATGGGAGATACATTGGTAGGTGGACTTTAGCTTATATTCATGTGGTCTCGCTGATATTGAAGTTCATCACCGCACTAAAAGTCATTGAAGAGAAGTATCAGAGCATTCATTTAGTCTTGTCAACTAAATATAGCAGGATTTTTCATTGTTATTGATAAGGAAGTCATGAGTAATTTCATCGATTCCCTATGTCACACCTACGATTTCAAAATCGGTAGAAGACTTGGTGATATGTTTTTTACCGCTGAGACATGCTTTATCGTGAGAGATAGGAAGGTCACATCGTGTTTTTCCATCGTAGGAGAATTGTTATGTCTCGTGGATCAAAAATGAACTCAAGGAGAATTTTCAACAAGATATGAGTGATCCGGTATGGCGCCTTATCAACCCCCTCATGTCAATGATTAATAGATTTCGACGACAAAGAGTCACAAATGATACTCAAGACTAAACGCACGTAATGTTGGGGAGACGCAAGATGCCTGCAGGATCGCGATGACACCATAGCAACATATGATCTATTGACTATCGGGAAAACTCGTAGAATCAATGAGACTATAGGACACCAAAGAAATATATAATGTGGTAGTCGAAGAGAATCAAGGCGTTGGTGAAACTACAAGACGTCATAGCAGATGTCTGGTGAACATTTGAAAAGTCCCAAATAGGATAATTACCCAAGATTTGAATATGAAAGGACGCGTCCTTTCGAATATCGATGTATACATGATCATCTTTTATTGTGAAAAGGTTATAAAGATGGGTAGGCAGCAAAAATATAGTAGGATACAAAAATTTTGATAATTTTGGAGACTATGATGGCTGCCCAAAATAGTGGAAATTTCAATTGAATTTATTTGATGTGATGACATTTTTGTTTTAGTTACTTTTTGTGTTAATTGAAAGTATTTTTGATGTTGTCTCCAAGGTTGATGTTTTCTAATTGTTTAAACTAATATATCAAGGATATTTTCCAGTTTACCAGTGCACACTTGTTGTATCTGTATGGTTAGATTAATTGGGTCTTTCAAGGAAATATTAAATCTTTTAAATCAATCATAGTAATTAGTGAATCTCATTTGGATCATTAAGAAGAACTCAGTAGTCATATTCCTACATGTTTATACTAGTTATAAACTTAAATCTATATGTCAAACAATTTGAGTTTTTTTGAGAAAGAAGTTACTCATTTCAGATTTTCATTTGACTTCATACACCCAATAAGGTACTAGTCTCTACTATTTCATTGTTTAATTTCATTCATTTTTTCATATGAACACATTAGATTTAGCCTTGATATTGCTTATACAATTTATACCGAAATAAAACTCATTTATCCACTCCCATTTTCTAGTGTGGGTAAATTTCTTTATGAGATAAACAAAGGTCAAGTCTACTTCATCAAGATAGGGACACTCCTCAGCTTAGGTCCGCAGCACCTAAATAGTAGAATAGTCTAAATCATTTGGCCTTGTCCGTTACCTTGAAATGTATCAAGAGATTGAAACCTCTTGAGATATTTTTCCCAAGTGCTTTTGAGGAGCGCATTAGATCTCTTTTCCCCCAAGTTTCATGCCTTATGACTACGACACCACCTAGGTCATCTTAGTCTCGCGGTTATTTTTGAGATTTAATTTCAAATCTTGGTAGGATTTAGCCTCTTTTAATTAATGAATTGGATATGTCAGCTTGCTGTGTGTAATTTTGGGATATTAAGCATAAATAAGTATAAATACAATGTTCTTTCACTCATTTTCATACAAGACTTTTTGTGAGAGCATTCCTAATAGCATAATTGAGTTCATGAGAGAATTCAAGAGCAATTCATCAAGCATTTGGATCCATCAAGATTCAAGCATCATGTCAAAGATATTCTTGCATCATGTGTTTTTTTGAGCTAACATTTTTGATGTAGGGTTTTGATTCAAGCAAGCAATTCAATTCAAGATCTACATTCAAGATAGCCACTTCACACAAGTTTATAGATATCATAACAAGGGTTTGGTGAGTTGCAACATAGGATTTTTTTCATTCATCATTTCCCTTAATTATTCTATTTCATTCCAAGGTTTAATTACGAACATGGGGTTTGACCAAGGAAAACCCCCATTTACTAGCAATGAATAAGTTTTTCCTCTCTTGTATGTTTGTGTTTACAGATTTAGGTTGAAAACTTGAAGATCATTTGAATTGCAAAGTTGTAAATTTTTCATCTTCCTAGAAACTCACCCACAAGCCAAATCTGGAGGTTTCAGGACCTTTAGATCTAACAAGAAGGAAGTGCATACTGAGCCTTGGGACCACATTAAGATATTTCGCAATTTAGATCAAGACTAATCCGGGTAGTAAGGGCATCTTAGTCCTCCCAAGGGTATTTTAGAGATTCTTCGTGATTTCATTTTGACATCTCGATGATTCTACATTTCCAAAAAATAGTAGTAGGACTAAGACAACAATAGTAAGGGAATCTTATTCCTCCCTGACATATTTTGACAACATTTTTGCATTTCTAGAATCCTCATCACATTTCCATACTTCCCAAGTACACACACCCTAACTTGTTGTTACTTAATTTTGTCATTTGCACTCATCATTTAGCTTGCTTTACTAGGTTTTTTTATTTCAATGTTAAGTTGTCTTTTCCAAGATTTTTCTTGGTGGTGAACACCTCAAAGATCAAATAACCCTCCCTTTGGTCTTCCTTGTTGATAATTGACTCACCTTTGTGTTGATATTCAATCCAATTTGGGATCCTAGGGCATATTTCAATTTCAATAGGAGAATAGTGGTGTTCTATGACCTAGGCCATAAAGCACACATTCCCCTAATAATCACCTAAAATAGCACCTTCTTAATAGAAAGATCCATAAAAAATAGTCCAAATATCCTCAATATGTTTTTAATAGCATGGGATAAAATAAGATAATTCATTTCAATCTTTATTTTTTCACGGTATCTTATTAGATGGTCAGTAATTACATCAAAAAGATTGCCTCTTAGACTATTTGTAATGGTCCTCAATATTATCAAGGAATCTTTTCTATCTATCCAACTTCATTTTTTTAATTTGTATTTAAAGGAACAATGGCATAAGAAATATCTATTTGTATGCCCCCATTAATAGATACTACCCACTTCCTTGACAACAACAAACCCCACTTACATTGGAAATCTATAATTATAATATCCATCAAAACATATTTTCAAGCTAGGTAGATTTTTTGTGATCAAAATTGTTAATCCCAAATCCCTACTTGGTCTACCAACCTTCCAACTACCAGGGGTGTGAAACTTGTAAAATTACCACAAACCTATATTCATGTTGGGTAGTTAAGGACCAATGGTTGAGGTTGGTAAGACCTCTTTTGCTTCTAGATCTGTAAGACCAAGGTGTGTATTATCTAAGACTCCCATTTGTTGATTTGAAACACTACACAATACCTTACAAAATACTATACAAACTACATGGTGTATCCCAATACTGGTATCACAATTCACAAAATCTCCTTGACAACACTAGTGAATTGAAAATATAGGAGTACAACATGCACATAGAATTGAATTTGAATCCCCAAATAGAAATACCATATATTATACAATGGAGAAAAACGTAGAATTCTCCCAAGTATACTTGAATGCAACTTCCATGAATAGAACCTTTCAACAACTTGTGCAGGCCAAAACTTTCTTTCAACAACGTATGCTTCATCAAGATCAAGAGGAGAGAGCATGAAAAATACTATAGAACATTAAAAAAATATCTCCATCATCACCAATACTTCTAATCCTCATATTAATATATCATTATGAAACCAACTCTACTAACAACGACAATACTTAATACCTCTTTGAATAAAATTTGACAAGGAATTGCATCCAAACACAAAACTTTAGTAACACCATCATACATCAGTGTTAGCCCAAAATAAATGTTGTCAATAATGATAACCAACACAAGGAATGACATCCAACAATGAACTTCAACAATAGGTCATCATACATCAATGTTAGCTCAAACTAAATGTTGTCAAAAATAGCTACTAATACAAGGCATGACATCCAACCATTAACTTTAGCAACACCATCATACATAAATCTTAGCTCAAACTGAATGTTGTCAATAATGATAACAAATTCCATGAAACAAGTACTATAACAACAACATCAATGGGTAAGTGCACCAATCTGTGACACAATTTAGCTATCAAATTGTAAAAATTCACAAAAAACAGCCGAAATTAGCCATTTGGCATGCACCAAATGCCAAAGGTAAGTAAAAGAAAAAAAATAAAAATTGAAACCTCATTTCACTTCAACCCATGGCTTGGCTTGGAGGATTTAAGTTCTGCAACTCACACTCACCAAATATGATCCATTATTTGCATCCTTAGCTTCCTATTTTTCATGAGGATTCTATGAACACATCAGAGACGTCAAAGATTGCGAAGAGGTATGTATTTTTATTCTATTTATTTCAAATATAATTTAAAATGCAGATTGAAATAGGTTTTTATAATAAATTTTTGTTCTAATTCTCAAGGAATGAAACTCCACCTCCAAACATTGAGAATTCATAGTCACCCCCTTAGGAAGAGCCTCCTATTCAAGAAAACTTGAAACCCCTCCGTCAATTCATAGGAATCCTCAAGGAACACAAGAAAATATTCTAAATCAAATTGAAAACAATAAAAGAGACATTGAAAAATTAATTGGAAGATTAATCAAGCATGTCGAAACCCACCATTATAGGAGATGGATTGTTGAATCATTGAAGTCAATTATATCTCATGTAGGAGAAATGAGCGAGAAAATAATTTTTTGGTCAAATAAGAGGCATGAAATGAAACAATATTATGCTAGAGGTTTGTCATATGTAGATGTTAAAAAAAAAAATAGCAAAGTTGACAAGTGTGCCCTATTGACAGACCTGAAAACCAACGCACCTTTGTCTCATACATGTAGGAGGTTCCCCATCCACGGCGTCAAAGGAAACAATTAAAAACAAATTGCAGGGTGACGGGTATCACCAACCTCCTCACAACTATGTACCACATTTTATAAGTCCTGCCGCATTTTGATTCCTCTACCATGCCGCAAATTTATTTCTTTATCATTCTTTAATTTCTGCAGGAGGTAATGCACACATGATAGACCTGTTGCATGACATAATCCACAGTTGGCATTGAGACCCTTGGCCAGACCCATGGTGGAGCATGTTGTTGTTCCTTCCATTGTTAAGGATAGTGTAGAGGTGGACACATTGGAGTCAATTGGCTCACTCACCTAGACCATTTTACAGTGTGTGAGGCCTCTAGTAGAGCCTGGTGTGGAGGAGATGTGTAGGCCCTGAGCTCCACCCCACCATTGTGGTGCTTGTGGTGCAGTTTGCACACACATGACATCGTGAGTGGTTGAGAGATGTAGCTACACAACCTACATCAGTTGCAGAGGTGATGGCTTTCGCAGATGATTTGTTGAATGATACATTCAAAATTGACACTCAGGTAAAATTCATCAAGTTCATTTAATGTTGTTTATTATATTATATTTTGAAATTTAAGAATAAGAAAATTAGTAGAATTTCAATATGATGAAATTTCAAGGTCGCAGTGTTCATGAGATGTGCCCCAATCCTATAGACCCTTATTTGTTCTTGACGTTGATTCCACAAGTATGCAACTAGTATTAAAGATATTATTATTACATTTGAACATTTTAATGTTATATTTGAATGTTTGTCTCATAACATTCTTTGGATTTCAAATAGTTTTCTGGTGGACCTCTGACTTCCACACCTCGCAATTCATTTCCTCAAACAACATACACTCAAGTAGCCTTTATTCAATAATGGTGTTATAAGACAATGTTACCTAGTTTTCATAATTTTGCATGTACAAATTTAAAAAATTGATGAGAAACACAAACATTGCATTTGTATTCCTTGATTGTGTCACATTATCTTCTCCTAATTCACTT
>VDFB02270651.1:125335037-125429318 GCA_007258455.2 Sequoia sempervirens | reverse complement strand
AAAGCTATAGATCTTTTTCAACCTATCAATTAGGACTTTAATTAAGTAATTCAAATAATGAATAATATTATTTATTAAATTAAAAGTAAAAGCATAATTTATATTTGGGACAATCTCCTTTAAAACCTTTCATTTCATCAATTTTGGAGTAAAATGTCATCAACCACATACCCTACAAATACCCATCATATTGTCACTTTTTGACCCATCATGATCCTGCACATACCCATAAATAGATTTTATCTCTTGTTCTACAATTTTTTACGTTTTTTTTAAATATGATGTTTTCCCAACTTATAAAAAAACTCTTATACTTTTGGTTTGTCAAAATTTTCCCCAAAATATTTTTTCCTGCTATGGATTGGAAGCATGAAGCATACACATGAATACACGCACTATACATGAAGTATACATGTGAATAATTGAAGCATACATGTGAATAAATGAGGCACAAGTAATTGAAGCATTTTGAAGGATACAAACCACCAAGAATAGATCTTATTTACACAATACACATGATAATATCATTCAAGAATGGGAGTAGAAAAATAAGAATTTTTTAATCAAAAAGCCTTAAGGTATACAATGATATATATTGATAAAAGTATATACAATATATCCAAAACAGCCATATAGGCTTAGTACAAAGGAGCCATATGATGGACATAAAATGTCACGTATATATCGATAGTACAAAACATATATTCCAAAATTCCACATAGGCATACAACAAATGACCCTAATAAAGTCATTTCCCTCTAGGGGATGGAAATAGATTCTATGTTGCCTTCAAAATTCAGCTAGATGGAGTGATTGTTGGTTCTCTAGTCTTTTGAATAGGCTCACTAGTCCTCCTCTCTTCACTTTGGACCTTCAACTTATACAATAAAATGTAAAGATGTTAATACACAAAAATTGAATTGTGGAATGACATATAACAAAATATAATCACTTACTGTATATAGATAGTCATCATTCACATTTACATCATTACCACGTCCATGATCCTGAGTGACAACCACCTATAGCAACCATCAAGATAGAAATTAAGATACAAAAAAGTATCATGAAAAATTTCTATAATAGCCATAAAAGAGAAAATATAATGTCACATCAACTAATCTATTACATACCTCTCTCAATGGATCAAAATTGGCTATTGTTGCAGCAACTCCATGCTCCATCATGCCACCAACATCACCAGGGTTGTCTGATGTCAACATTTGCAAATGGTAAATGAAAAGAGTAAATGGTAGGTTGAACTATTAAATGTTAATGGGATGGGATTAGGAAGGAATAAAGGAACAAAAAGTGAATTAGGAGAAGATAATGTGACACAATCAAGGAATACAAATGCAATGTTTGTGTTTCTCATCAATTTTTTAAATTTGTACATGCAAAATTATGAAAACTAGGTAACATTGTCTTATAACACCATTATTGAATAAAGGCTACTTGAGTGTATGTTGTTTGAGGAAATGAATTGCGAGGTGTGGAAGTCAGAGGTCCACCAGAAAACTATTTGAAATCCAAAGAATGTTATGAGACAAACATTCAAATATAACATTAAAATGTTCAAATGTAATAATAATATCTTTAATACTAGTTGCATACTTGTGGAATCAAAGTCAAGAACAAATAAGGGTCTATAGGATTGGGGCACATCTCATGAACACTCCGAACTTGAAATTTCATCATATTGAAATTCTACTAATTTTCTTATTCTTAAATTTCAAAATATAATATAATAAACAACATTAAATGAACTTGATGAATTTTACCTGAGTGTCAATTTTGAATGTATCATTCAACAAATCATCTGTGAAAGCCATCACCTCTGCAACTGATGTAGGTTGTGTAGCTGCATCTCGAGCACTCTAACAATCGTATGTGCCAATTGTACCACAAGTGCCACAATGGTGGGGTGGAGCTCAAGGCCTATACATCTCCTCCACACCAGGCTTTACTAGAAGCCTCACACATTGTAAAATGGTCTAGGTGAGTGAGCCAATCGAACCCAGCATGTCCACCTTGTTGGAAATATGTGTTTCAAACATTATAGGCTAAAACCTCCATGAGTGCCAAGTCGGTGTGACAAGTTCCATGTCTAGCCGACTAGTAGTTTGCTTTATTCATTTCTGAACAAGTCAATGTGACCTTGCCATTGTCTTGCCGAAAGGTTGCACTATGGAGTCTATCGTTGTAGCGTGATGTATTCATTATGACATCAGAGTGTTGGAGAGACCTCTAGCCAAAAGGCCATTCAATCATGCATTGGGGAGACTCTTGGTGACTACGGGCTTTAGGATAACTAAAGGTTCTCGCTAAGATGTCTCAGCGAAGTGTTATTCTCTTGCTGATAGTGTATGTATTGATGTCTTCGGGATAACCCTAATGTTTTGGGAAGACGTCTTAGCAAATAGTGAATGACATACTGACAAGAATACACTTGGGAGTTATCAGTGTAACACCAAGACTTCATTATGAAGTTTGGGCGATATACAAATGTCTTACTGACAGAGCGTCAAAGGTAGATCATCGGAGTGTCTTGGCAGGCTCAGTGAGAAGTCCTAGCGAGAGTTAAATGTCTCGCCGACAGCTTGTTGTGTTGGAATCCTTTGGTATAACTTAAAGCTATCGGAGAAACCTCTTAGTGATGGCTAATGTCTTGCCGATAGCCAATGGCTATTGGGGTAGCTCTTGGCGACAGTTGGTCATCAGTGAAACATATGGATCTCGGTATGATGTCTCAGTGAAAGTCAATTGTCTGGCCGACAGGTGTATGTTTTCGGTGTAACTCAAGTTGTTCAATATGAACTCTTGGTGATAGGAGTGAGTCTTGCTAACTTCTACTTGGTGCTCAGTAGGCTTCGGAACTTCGGTGTAACTTTAGTGTTTCGCTATGACCTTCTGGCGAAAGCGATAAGTCAGGGCGACTATGTGATGTCTCGGTGTATCTCTTGGAGCTCGTTGTAACATCTTGGCGACTATAGAAGCTTTTGGTGACATTGATATGAGGTCAATGTAGCATCAGCGAGACACAGTTAGTGTCTCATCGAGATGCCAATACAATACGAATTTTGTTGACTGTCTGATTGTCATACGTGGAATCTCGTGGACGAATAGAGGAAGCCAAAAGTGAACCGTTAGTAGTTGGTTCGGTGTGACAGTTCTGTGAGAAATCTCAACAGTCAGGGAACACCATGGATATAGTTGGAAGTTGCAGACGCTTGGGGGTTGGATAGTAGTTTGATCAATAGTGAAGTGTGAAGAATTCAAGCTATATTAGTGAAGGATTTAAAATATGTAAAGGCTATAACTTGGATGTTTTCTATTTGAAGAAGGTTCATGATGAATGCTACTGTATAATGACACCAGAAAGATAAGTCTAGAATTGTATGTAATTTTTATTACTATAATACAAAGTGATTTCTCTTGGCGTGGTGGGTTTTTCTCCTGTAAGGGTTTTCCAATGTATATCTGGTGTTCATGTGTGTTTGTCTAATACTCTGTTTCTGTAATCCATTTCATAGTGCATCTCAACTTGACTGTAATTGAAAATTTAAAAGTACTTCTACATTTTTTCCTGAGGTATTGACATTAGGAGAATTGTTTTCCGCATCTAGTTTTCCTTACAAGTGGTATCAGAGCCTGGCCAATTGTGTTATCCTTGGGGGTACATTGGGTTTTTTGTGTCAATACTGTTCAGTGGGAGTTTTTTAGAGATTGTTATTTCTATTTGCAGATTAAGATGTCTAGTTCATCTGGGAAGATTGAAATAGAGAAATTCAATGGCAGTAACTTTGAATTGTGGAAACTCAAGATGGAGGATCTCTTAGTAGATCGAGACCTTTAGCTTGATGTGTCTGGAACTAAACCGACAGGCATGAAGCAAGAAGAATGGGACCTTGCTGATAGAAAAGCTAAGGGGCTAATAAGGCTCTGTTTGGCAGACTCAGTTCTTCTCAATGTGCATGAAGAGAAGTCTGCCTCTCTCTTGTGGAAAAGATTGGCATCTATTTATCAAGGGAAATCCTTGGTGAATAAGATGTTCTTGAGAAAGAAGCTCTACTCTTTGAGAATGCAGGAAGGAGGGTCTGTAGATGATCATTTGAATGCATTTAACATGTTGCTCGCACAATTAACATCTGTTGGTGTAAAGATTGAAGAAGAGGATTGTTGTATGCTTATGTTATGTTCTTTGCCAAACTCGTGGGATCATCTGGTGATGGCTATGGGGAGTACAACATCTAGTTTCAAGATGGAAGGTGTTTTTGGTTCTTTGTTGTCAGAAGAGATGAGAAGAAAATCTTCTGAGATGGCAAAGGAGGCTCTTGCTGTCAGAGGAAGGTCGAAGGAGAAAGACAAGAAGAATGACAAGAAGTCCAAATCAAAATCAGAAGGGAGATCAAAATCTCCTGGCAAGAAGTCCAAGGTGAAGTGCTGGAACTGTGGGAAACCTGGTCATGTCTGAAAGGGTTGTAAAGAGGAGAAAAAGAAGAAGAAGGGCTCTTCTGATAATGGTTCTTCTCATAGTGATGGTGATGCCTTCATTGTAGCCTTGGCTACATAGGCATCAGATGATGTCTAGCTGATTGATTCTAGAGCATCATTCCACATGACATCTCACAGAGAATGGTTCACAAAGTATGAAGAATACGATGGTGGAAAGGTGTACTTGGCGAGTGATTCAACCTTGGAAATTTTTGGTCGTGGAAGAGTTAGAATCCAATTCCCTGATGGCAGAATAAAGGGGATCAATAATGTTATGCACATACCAGGTTTGGCTCAAAATCTATTGTTTGTAAGTATGCTAAATGATATCGGAGTACAAGTCTTGCTCTTGGGAAGTGGCTGGAAGATGACTAGAGGTTCAATGGTTCTGGCTAGAGGTGCTCGAATTGGTACCCCGTACAAGCTGGATGCACAAGCTGTTCAATGTAATAGTGTCACTTCGAAGTCACTGAAAGTTGCTCATGGAGGTAAAGAGGGAACTATCCCTAACTATGTAGACTCTACGAAAGTAAAACTTCCTGCAAAGAAGACTATGCTTTGGCATCATAGGTTAGGCCACATAGGAGAAAAAGGTTTAAAAACCTTGAAGAACAAAAATATTGTTGAGGGGCTTGAAGATTGTAATTTCGAATTTGAATTCTGTGAACATTGTATATATGGAAAGTAGCACCGTGTTTCATTTTATGACAGTCCTCATAAATCTTTTGGTTTGTTAGATTATATCCATTCAGATGTGTTTGGTCTAGTGAATGTCCCTTCATTGTCTAAATCAAGATACTATGTGTCGTTCATTGATGATTATTCAAGGAGAGCATTTGTTTATTTTTTAAAGGGTAAATTAGAAGTGTTTAGTAAGGAGTTTAAAAATCTTGTTGAAAATCAGACTGGTAGAAAAATAAAATGCTTAAGGACTTATAATGGCGGTGAATTCTGTTTTGATGAATTTGAAAGATACTGTAAAGACCATGGAATCAAAAGACACAAGACTACACCTTATACTCCACAACAGAACAAAGTTGTAGAAAGGTTCAATAGGATAGTGATGGAGAGAGCATGAAGTATGCTTAGTAGTGCTGGTTTGGAGGAGAAGTTTTGGGCTGAAGCTGTTGCTACTGCATGTTACTTAGTTAATCAGTCTCCAAACTCTGCTCTTGTTGATAAGACACCTATGGAAGTGTGGTCTAATAAGAAGCCCTCTCTTAGACATATTAGAGTCTTTGGCTATGAAGCATATGCTTATGTGCCTGATGTAAAATGATCTAAGCTAGAGAACAAGGTTGTCAAATGTATTTTCATTGGCTATAGTGCTAATATTAAAGGATACAAGCTTTGGAATCTTGTTACAAAGAAGGTTGTATACAGCAGGAGTGTAATCTTTCGAGAGCTGAAACCTTCCACCTTGGATCTACAGTCAGAGACAAAGTCTGAAAATAGTAAGGATGTAGCATCAATTCCTCCTACACCAGAGAAAGAGGAATTGAAAATTCAAAATGTTCCTAAAACTGAGGAGAGCTCAAGCAGTTATGAAAGTTCTGAAGAAGAAGAACCTTAGCCTCAACCAGTGAGGAGGTCAACCCAAGAAAGGAAACAACCAGATAGGTATGGGCTCTCATTAATTGATTCTACTTGTTCCTATGCTTTGATTTCTAGTACTGATGAGCCTAGGACTGTGAAAGAGGCATTTAAAATGTCTGATTCAGACTCTTGGTTAGAAGCCATGGAAGAAGAGATGGAGTCATTGGATAAAAATGAAACTTGGAGTTTGGTGCCATTGCCTAAAGGCAAAAAACCTATGGGCTGCAAATGGGTATTTAAGAAAAAGATTGGTCTGGATGGCAGTGTAGAAAAATACAAGGCAAGACTGGTTGCAAAGGGTTATTCCCAGGTAGAGGGAATTGATTATGGGGAAATTTTTTCTCCTGTAGAAAAGCTGTCATCCATTAGATTTCTATTGTCACTTGCAACAGCGTATGACTTAGAGGTTGAACAGATGGATGTGAAGAAAACATTTCTTCATGGTGATCTTGAAGAAGAAATCTATATGTTCCAGCCTGAGCACTTTGTTGAGAAAGGTAAAGAAAAACTAGTATGGAAATTAAAGAAGTCTCTTTATGGGTTAAAGCAACCACCTAGAATGTGGTACCATAAATTTGATATATTTGTATTATCTTTGGGATTTGTGAGATCAAAATCTGATCACTATGTATATTATAAAGCTGAGAGTGATCAAGTGCTTGTTATTGCTCTTTATGTTGACGATATGTTGTTCATAGGAAATAGCAAGCTAATGATTTCTGATCTTAAGTCTTAGTTGTCTGCTAAGTTTGAAATGAAGGATCTTGGTGCAGCAAGGTATATTCTGGGGATGGAGATAACCAGGGACAGAAAGAATAGAAAGCTTTGGCTCAGTCAGAGTAAGTATATAAGGACTGTTCTTGAGAGATTTTGTATGAATGATTGCAAGCAATTAGTTGTTCTAGTCATGCAAGGAATGAAGCTATCTATTTAGGACTATCCAAAATATCCTATTGAGATGGAGGACATGACCAGTGTGCCCTATGCTAGTGTCGTAGGCAGTCTCATGTATGCAATGGTCTGTACAAGACCAAACATTGCCCAAGCAGTGGGAGTACTTAGTCGATTTATGGCTAATCCAGGAAGAATACATTGGGATGCTGTGAAGAGAGTGTTTAGGTATTTGAAGGGAACTTTAGATTTTTCATTATGTTACCATGGGAATTCGGTTGAATCACAAAGAACTCTCAGCATTCGTGGATATGTAGATTCTGATTGGGTAGGGGACATTGACAGCAGAAGATCCACCAGTGGATACGTTTTCATGTTGAATGGTGGTGCAGTGAGTTGGATGAGCAAGCGACAGGCTATGGTTGCTTTGTCCACTACAGAGGCTAAATACATGGCAGCTACTCATGCTTGTAAAGAAGCTATATGGTTGAAACGTTTGTGTTCTAACATTGGTTTTGATGCAAGGGAAATAACAATCTTATGTGACAGTCAGAGTGCTATTGTCTAGCAAATAATCCAACTTTCCATGCGAGGATGAAACATATTGATGTACAGTACCACTTTGTATGAGATATGGTTGAGGATGGAAAGATCAGTTTGTAAAAAGTTGATACTCTGGAGAATGTTGTAGATGCATTGACGAATCCTGTGAGCACAGACAAGTTCAAGTCGTGTGCTAGTTCAATGGGCCTTAGTGCCCATGATTTTCAGTAAGTATTATTTATGCTCTAGAGGTGCTTGAATGATCTTCATCAAGTGGGAGATTGTTGGAAATATGTGTCTCAAACATTACATGCTAAAACCTCCATGAGTGCCAAGTCGGTGTGACAGGTTCCATGTCTGGCCGACTAGTAGTTTGCTCTATTAATTTCCGAACAGGTCGTTGTAACCCTGCCATTGTCTTGCCAAAAGGTTGCACTATGGAGTCTATCACTATAGCATGATGTATTCATTATGACATCAGAGTGCTCGGGAGACCTCTAGCCAAAAGTCCATTCAATCGTGCACTGGGGAGACTCTTGGCGACTATGGGCTTCAGGATAACTGAAGGTTCTTGATAAGATGTCTTAGCGAAGTGTTATTCTCTTGCCGACAGTGTATGTATTGATGTCTTCGGGATAACCCTAATCTTTCGGGAAGATGTCTTAGCGAACAGTGAATGACATACCGATAGGAATACACTTGGGAGTTTTCGGTGTAACACTAAGACTTCGTTATGAAGTTTGGGCAATATACAAATGTCTTACCGACAGAGAGTCAAAGGTAGATCATCAAAGTGTCTTGGCAGGCTCGGTGAGAAGTCCTAGCAAGATTTAAATGTCTCACCAACAACTCGTTATGTTGGAATCCTTCGGTATAACTTAAATCTATCGGAGAAACCTCTTAGCGATGGCTAATGTCTTGCCGATAGCCGATGGCTATTGGGGTAGCTCTTGGCGAGAGTTGGTCATCGGTGAAACATATGGATCTCGGTATGATGTCTCAGCGAAAGCCAATTGTCTGGCCGACAGGTGTATGTTTTCAGTGTAACTCAAGTTATTCGGTATGAACTCTTGGCGATAGGAGTGAGTCTTGCCGACTTCTACTTGGTGCTTGGTAGGCTTGGGCACTTCGGTGTAACTTTAGTGTTTTGCTATGACCTTCTAGCGAAAGCGATAAGTCAGGGTGACCACGTGATGTCTCGGTGTGTCTCTTGCAGCTCAATGTAACATCTTGGCGACTATAGAGGCTTCGGTGACATCGATATGAGGTGAATGTGGCATCGGCGAGACATAGTTAGTGTCTCACCGAGATTCCAATACAATACGAATTTTGTTGACCGTCTCACTGTCATACGTGGAATCTCGTGGACAAATAGAGGAAGCTGAAAGTGAACCATTAGTAGTTGGTTCGGTGTGACAGTTCTATGAGAGATCTCAACAGTCAGGGAACACCATGGATATAGTTGCAAGTTGCAGACACTCGGGGGTTTGATAGTAGTTCTATCAATAGTGAAGTGTGAAGAATTCAAACTGTATCAGTGAAGGATTCAAAATTTGCAAAGTCTATAACTTGGATGTTTTCTATTTGAAGAAGGTTCATGATGAATGCTACTATATAATGATACTAGAAAGATAAGTCTAGAATTGTATGTAATTTTTATTAATGTAATACAAAGTGATTTGTCTTGGTGTGGTGGGTTTTTCTCCCGTAAGGGTTTTCCCACGTATATTTGGTGTTCATGTGTGTTTGTCTAATACTCTGTTTCTGTAATCTGTCTCATAGTGCATCTCAACTTAACTGTAATTGAAAATTTAAAAGTACTTCTGCATTCTTTCCTGAGGTATTGACGTTAGGAGAATTGTTTTCTGCATCTAGTTTTGCTTACACACCTCTACACTATCCTTAACAATGGAAGGAACGATGACATGCTCCACCAAGGGTCTAGCCAAGCGTCTTGGTGCCAACTATGGATTACATCATGCAACAGGTCTATCATGTGTGGAGCCCCCACCTCTACCCTGAAAGCATAAAATGTCAAAATAATTTGGCATCTTATTGAGGATAAACTCACAATAGAGTTTCCTCAAAAAGTATTGTCATACCTCATAGTTATTGCATGGAGGTTGGTCAAATACCATCCACCACCGCTCCCAAAATTTATTTTTATTTAACTCATGGTGGCACCAATGGATGGGGAACCTCCTACATGTATGAGACAAAGGTGCGTTGGTTTTCAGGTCTGTCAATAGGGCACACTTGTCAACTTTGCTATTTTTTTTTTTAACATCTACATATGACAAACCTCTAGCATAATATTGTTTCATTTCATGCCTCTTATTTGACCAAAAAATTATTTTCTCGCTCATTTCTCCTACATGAGATATAATTGACTTCAATGATTCAACAATCCATCTCCTATAAGGGTGGGTTTCGACATGCTCGATTAATCTTCCAATTAATTTTTCAATGTCTCTTTTATTGTTTTCAATTTGATTTAGAATATTTTCTTGTGTTCCTTGAGGATTCCTATGAATTGACGGAGGGGTTTCAAGTTTTCTTGAATAGGAGGCTCTTCCTAAGGGGGTGACTATGAATTCTCAATGTTTGGAGGTGGAGTTTCATTCCTTGAGAATTAGAACAAAAATTTATTATAAAAACCTATTTCAATCTGCATTTTAAATTATATTTGAAATAAATAGAATAAAAATACATACCTCTTCGCAATCTTTGACGTCTCTGATGTGTTCATAGAATCCTCATGAAAAATAGGAAGCTAAGGATGCAAATAATGGATCATATTTGGTGAGTGTGAGTTGCAGAACTTAAATCCTCCAAGCCAAGCCATGGGTTGAAGTGAAATGAGGTTTCAATTTTTATTTTTTTTCTTTTACTTACCTTTGGCATTTGGTGCATGCCAAATGGCTAATTTCGGCCGTTTTTTGTGAATTTTTACAATTTGATAGCTAAATTGTGTCACAGATTGGTGCACTTACCCATTGATGTTGTTGTTATAGTACTTGTTTCATGGAATTTGTTATCATTATTGACAACATTCAGTTTGAGCTAAGATTTATGTATGATGGTGTTGCTAAAGTTAATGGTTGGATGTCATGCCTTGTATTAGTAGCTATTTTTGACAACATTTAGTTTGAGCTAACATTGATGTATGATGACCTATTGTTGAAGTTCATTGTTGGATGTCATTCCTTGTGTTGGTTATCATTATTGACAACATTTATTTTGGGCTAACATTGATGTATGATGGTGTTACTAAAGTTTTGTGTTTGGATGCAATTCCTTGTCAAATTTTATTCAAAGAGGTATTAAGTATTGTTGTTGTCAGTAGAGTTGGTTTCATAATGATATATTAATATGAGGATTAGAAGTATTGGTGATGATGGAGATATTTTTTTAATGTTCTATAGTATTTTTCATGCTCTCTCCTCTTGATCTTGATGAAGCATACGTTGTTGAAAGAAAGTTTTGGCCTGCACAAGTTGTTGAAAGGTTCTATTCATGGAAGTTGCATTCAAGTATACTTGGGAGAATTCTACGTTTTTCTCCATTGTATAATATATGGTATTTCTATTTGGGATTCAAATTCAATTCTATGTGCATGTTGTACTCCTATATTTTCAATTCACTAGTGTTGTCAAGGAGATTTTGTGAATTGTGATACCAGTATTGGGATACACCATGTAGTTTGTATAGTATTTTGTAAGGTATTGTGTAGTGTTTCAAATCAACAAATGGGAGTCTTAGATAATACACACCTTGGTCTTACAGATCTAGAAGCAAAAGAGGTCTTACCAACCTCAACCATTGGTCCTTAACTACCCAACATGAATATAGGTTTGTGGTAATTTTACAAGTTTCACACCCCTGGTAGTTGGAAGGTTGGTAGACCAAGTAGGGATTTGGGATTAACAATTTTGATCACAAAAAATCTACCTAGCTTGAAAATATGTTTTGATGGATATTATAATTATAGATTTCCAATGTAAGTGGGGTTTGTTGTTGTCAAGGAAGTGGGTAGTATCTATTAATGGGGGCATACAAATAGATATTTCTTATGCCATTGTTCCTTTAAATACAAATTAAAAAAATGAAGTTGGATAGATAGAAAAGATTCCTTGATAATATTGAGGACCATTACAAATAGTCTAAGAGGCAATCTTTTTGATGTAATTACTGACCATCTAATAAGATACCGTGAAAAAATAAAGATTGAAATGAATTATCTTATTTTATCCCATGCTATTAAAAACATATTGAGGATATTTGGACTATTTTTTATGGATCTTTCTATTAAGAAGGTGCTATTTTAGGTGATTATTAGGGGAATGTGTGCTTTATGGCCTAGGTCATAGAACACCACTATTCTCCTATTGAAATTGAAATATGCCCTAGGATCCCAAATTGGATTGAATATCAACACAAAGGTGAGTCAATTATCAACAAGGAAGACCAAAGGGAGGGTTATTTGATCTTTGAGGTGTTCACCACCAAGAAAAATCTTGGAAAAGACAACTTAACATTGAAATAAAAAAACCTAGTAAAGCAAGCTAAATGATGAGTGCAAATGACAAAATTAAGTAACAACAAGTTAGGGTGTGTGTACTTGGGAAGTATGGAAATGTGATGAGGATTCTAGAAATGCAAAAATGTTGTCAAAATATGTCAGGGAGGAATAAGATTCCCTTACTATTGTCTTATTCTCGCTACTATTTTTTGGGGGAAATGTAGAATCATCGAATGTTGAAATGAAATATGAAAGAATCTCTGAAAAACACCTTTGGGATGACTAAGATGCCCTTACTATTGGATTAGTCCTGATCTAAATTTTTAAAATATCTTAATGTGATCCCAAGGATCAATGTATGCACATCCTTCTTCTCAGATCTAAGGTCCTGAAACCTCCAGATTTGGCTTGTGGGTGAGTTTCCAGGAAGATGAAAAATTTACAACTTTGCAATTCAAATGATCTTCAAGTTTTCAACCTAAATCTGTAAACACAAACATACAAGAGAGGAAAAACTTATTCATTGCTAGTAAATGGGGGTTTTCCTTGGTCAAACCCCATGTTCGTAATTAAACCTTGGAATGAAATAGAATAATTAAGGGAAATGATGAATGAAAAAAATCCTATGTTGCAACTCACCAAACCCTTGTTATGATATCTATAAACTTGTGTGAAGTGGCTATCTTGAATGTAGATCTTGACGTGAATTGCTTGCTTGAATCAAAACCCTACATAAAAAATGTTAGCTCAAAAAAACACATGATGCAAGAATATCTTTGACATGATGCTTGAATCTTGATGGATCCAAATGCTTTATGAATTGCTCTTGAATGCTCGTGTGAACTCAATTATTCTATTATGAATGCTCTCACAAAAGTATTGTATGAAAATGAGTGAAAAAACCTTGTATTTATACTTATCTATGCTTAATATCCCAAAATTACACCACAATAAGCTAACATATGAATTCATTAATTAAAGGAGGATAAATCTTGCAAAGATTTGGAATTAAATCTCAAAAACAACTTAAGGGGAACTAAGATTCCTAAGGTGTTGTCTTAGTCTTGAGGCATGAAACTCGGGGCACAGATTCCAAAAAGGGTCCCATTTGAGGTGCATTTGAAAATAGGGTCCCAAGACCTTTGGAGGACAAAGACACCCTAGGTGGCATCTTAGTCCTAGTCTAAAACCTAAGGGAACACAATCAAAATCATTAAATTATCATTTATCCTTGTTTTTTGTCAGGATTATCCATAAAAAAGATATAGTTTATTAGGATTTTGGATGCAAAATAGGACCAATTAAGACATAAATGAGGATAAAAAAAGAAAGGTGTTCCCAAACATGTGTGAAAATGTAAGAGTATGCATTTTCCTATCCTACATTTCTCCCCCACTTTAGTGAGAGGATGAAATTGCTTCAAACTCACACTAAAGTAGCCAACCACGCAATCAAGAGGGGTTCAAATGTACAAATGTTAAGAAGATAGGATGACAATAACCAAGAGGGTGGCCAAGCCCCCATGATCAAGATCCTATGAGAGACCAACACAAGCACAAAGGAACAAAATTACAGGTGATATATGAAGCCATAACCAAATCACCAACATACACCATCAAAGATAGAAAAAGAAAAAAAATTAAAAATAAAAATGCTATGGATCAAGCTTCTATTGGTCGTCCAACACACTATGGACCAGGTCTAGGCTATTTTTCCAAGAAATGTTTACAAGTGGAATGTGCTATCCACTATGCAAACAAAATGCATGCTCACAAGGGCTAGTGAAGCTATTTGTTTGCTAGGTGAGCCCAAGAGAATCCATATCAGAGTCATACTCCCATGAATATGATAAGGAAAAATAGAAAATGCACACTCAAAAGGGCTAGTGAAGCTAGTTGTTCACTAGGTGAGCCTTGAGGAAACATATCAAATCCATACCTCCATGACTTTTATAAGGTAAAAAAATAAAACACAACAAGAAAGAGGGATGTTCAAAGGAATTTTACTTAATTCATGCAAGGTCTCAACTTAGGGAACATTATGCTTAATGTCTCTAAGAGAGGACAAGTCAAAGAAATATCATGCTCTTAGAGGAAATCAAACCCAATGACACCACTAAGAAAGGAATGCATCACAGGAAGATAGAAAATCGCACAATGAAACATGAGTGTCAATGTATGCCCTCACTTTAAAATGGTTGCTAACACCATTGATGTGAGCAATTGCTTTAAAGTAGAAGAATACATGAGAACTTACTTGGAAATCCCTATTCCAAGTCATATGTTTCCAATAAGCTATGCCATGAAATAGGATGGAAGGGTTTCCCCCAAAAATACAATGCTAAAGACAACTTAGTATGTCATATGTGAGCCAACATAAGGTATGTCGTCCAGATCCCAAGATTTCTCTTGTGTATACATGGAAGGTAGTCAACTAGCCAAAAGAGGAAATGACAAGTGACATACGAGGACAAGGCTTCCTAACCCCCTTTCCCCCACTTAGTGTAGGACAAGGGTGAGCTCATAATGGATGATGATATGTTGTTCCTTGCAAAAGGGAATGACTTGTGATGAATGTAAAAAATGCAATAGTGAGTATGCTATGATCCTATGACTATTACATGGAAAGAAGTAGAAACTAAGGTTATTTATTATGATGAGTAAATAAAGTTTCAACTTTATACATATTTAATGAGATATCTATCAGTTTAGGATGCACCAAAGTTAAATTTTTCTTCGAGGAATCTTTTGGAATAGTGTTTACATTGAATGAAGGATTGTTTATTTCTTTCGAGGGACAATAATCAAGACCATTAGTCATTTCTTGTGTTTTAGAATCTATAGGGACATTGATACCTTATTTTATATCTCTGCATCCTTTTCCAGTATAACCAAGTTGTTTCATAAGTTTGTAACCTTTTCCATAAAGAATTTTCATTTGTTTCTTGTTCAGAGGTTTCTCATAATCATCGTGATTAGATTTTATCATGTATGTTTTATTTTCTTCAAAAGTGGTTGGAGTGGATGCTTTTGAATTTTGTATTGACACTATCACTTTTTTGTTTCCCTTTTTAGACTCTTTTTTTATGATCTTGTACTTTCCCATGGTAGGTATAAAGCAACTCAAAGTATCTTCCAATTATTTTGTGACCTCTTCAATAATCTTTTCTTTTTCTTTTTCTTTCTTGACATGCAAACAACTTTCAGGTTTAGGCTCATTCTTAATTGTATACACTTTGTTATATATATGAGCAATTCCATTGTAACTTGGTTACTGTGAAACATTATCATCATTGAGTTGCTTTTGAGGTGGTTCTAATATGAGCATAGGTTTCTTTTGAAATTGTGGTTGTTGTGAGGGTGGATGAATGATAAATTGAGGCTTAGGTGGTTCGATAATTGAAGGGCTCAAAGGAGTTCTAATGTTCATAACCTCAGCACAATTGTCCTTACTTTCATGATCTATTAGTGAAGGTAAGTTTAATGTCACTTCATTATCTTCATCTAAGGAAGTCACATCACTATTGTTTGAAAGACATGTGTCAATTTTCTCATTTTCTTCTACCATGATAACCTCCCTAGTAGGTTTTTTTCTATGAAATCAACAAACTAGATGTTCATGACATTCTATGTTTGGTTCTTCTAAAATAATAGTTCATGTCATAAATAGGAGACTCATAAATGGTTGTATTTTCTTGCTTATCAATTATGGCGTTCTCTTGTTCAATAATGGCTTTCGTAGGGGAAGAGATGAAGATAGGACTCTTAGAACTCTCATCAATTGGATCTTCTAACAAAAAAGTATCTTCACCATAAATACCTGAGAGATATTAGGAGAGGGGTAAATTTTATTTTTGTCCATAATTTCATCCTTATTCTCTAAGGTCACATTCTCTTGTGCCATAATATCTACCCTAGTAGGAGAGCTTCTAGGAAAATGAAAAATAATAGGTTCATCACATTTTATGGTTAGATTTTGTAAACTAACTTCATCGCACATAGGAGAGACATCAAGAGAAGGATAACTATGATTTTCATGTTTACAAATGATAGGACTTTTTTTTTCCAATACGTCTTCCCAAATGGTAGGGGTATTAGGAAAGGGAGGGATAAGATTCTCATGAGTCTCAATAAGGATATCTTCTAAGACTAAGCTATCTTCTTCATGTCTAGAAGAGATATTAGGAGAAGGAAAGGTTTGATTGTTGTGATTATCTATAATTATATCCCCATGTCCTATAATATCTTCCCAAGTAGGAGAGGTAGGAATTTCATAGTTCTCAATTATTGGATCCCTTAGTATCAACATATCCTCCACACAAATGTATTTTTCATGATCATTGATGATTATATCCTTATTCACTAGAGCATTCTCACAAGTAGGAAAGGTGTTGGGAGATGAATGTAGACTAGGTAAAGTAGTGGCCATGATCTTAGCTTTGTGTGTAATAATATCTTTCCAAGGAGGAGGAAAAAAATACTTTCATGATTCTCAATGATTGTATATCCTATCACCAAGATACCTTTGTCACTAATAGGAGAGGTATCGGGAAGAGAAAAATTATGATTCTCATGGTTATCAATGCTTGCATCCTCTTCAATCAGATCTTTAGTGGATGATCCATGCAAGATGAATTCATCAAGGGATTTATCTACATGTCGAAGTCATCTCTAATAAAGGGTTTAAATGATATGCTTTCTCTAAGTTTAACCATTTTTTTGTTTTTTTTCTTTTGAAGCTTTTAGCTTTTACTTTTCATTTTCTAATGAATTTTGATTGTAATATGATCTAAGTGAACTATGAACTAATGCTAAAAATGAAAAGTGAAAGAATATAATTCTATCCACAATTAAAATGAATTTAAATTATGCTATTTCTAATGATTTGAATGTAACAAAAAGGCTCTAACAACAAAAAAAGCTCAGAAATTCACTGTTTAACCCTGAATACTCCAAAGGTCTAAAACTCCAAAGGGACTAAGACACCATCAACGGTGTATTGGTCCTGCTGATAGAATTTGGAGGTTCTATAAAATGGAACAGAAAGTAGTCAACTCAGGTAATATTCTGAGGATAACACCCATAGAGGGACTAGGATACCAGTAAGGTAATTTTAGTCCTAGTGGAAGTTTTTCTAAGAATTTTTTTTTTTTTTGGATTGATCACAGTGTTTCCAGGTTGCCTACTCAATGACCTGATGTTTAGAAACATAAAAGTGTGCAAATGAATGCAAGAAAAAGTTACTAATAACAAGCAATTAAATGCAAAGTTGAACTCAATTTTTTCAATTTTGAGTGCAATAACAATGTTTCTAAATGCAATGAGGATGATGAGCAATGCACTTTTTAGTTTTTCAATTTGATAATATTATGTAAGAAAGAAAAGAAACAACTTATATACACTTTTAGTAATGCAAATGTGAGAAACCCTAGATGCACTTTCACTAATGCAAGATGCAATGCAAGAATGAATGCAACCTAGATCTAGGAATTTAATGAACTCCAAATCAGAAAATGAATGTCCCAAAGTGTCAGGTTCACCAAAATGATTAATAGGGGAATGTGTGCTTTATGGCCTAGGTCATAGAACACCACTATTCTCTTATTGCCATTAAAGTGTGCCCTAGGATCCCAAATTGGATTGAATATCAACACAAGGGTGAGTCAATTCTCAACAAGGAAGACCTAGGGGAGGGTTTTGTAAGCTTTGAGGGGTTCACCACCAAGAAAAAGCTTGGAAAAGAACTTAACATTCAACTCACAAACCTAGTAATGCAAGCTAAATGATGAGTGCAAATGACAAAATTAAGTAACAACAAGTCATGTTTCGTACATCTAGGAAGTCTGGAAATGTGATGAGGATTCTATAAATGCAAAAATGCTATCAAAATATGTCAAGGAGGACTAAGACTCCCTTATTGTTGTCTTGGTCCTACTATTGTTTTTTGAGGGAAATGCAAAATCTTCAGATGTTAGAATGAAATTTGAAAGAATCTCTGAAAAATTCCCTTGGGAGGACTAAGACACCCTTACTATCGACTTAGTGCCGATCTAAAGTTTTGATGTCTTTGAATGTGATCCTAAGGCTCAATGTCTAAATTTCCTTCTTCTCAGATCTCAAGTTTTGAAACCTCTAGATTTGGCCTATAGGTGAGTTTCTGTGAAGATGAAAACTTTGCAATGCAACTTTGCAAATTTTCACTTCAAATGGTCTTCAAGTCTTTAACCTAAATTTGTAAACAAAAACATGCAAGATAGGAAAAAAATGTTGATTGTTAGTAAATGGGGTTTTTCCATGGTCAAACCTCTTGTTGGTAATTAAACCTTGTAATGAAATAGAATAATGAAGGTAACTAATGAATGAAAAAAATGATATGTTGCAACTCACCAAACCCTTATTATGAAATCTACAAACATGTGTGAAGTGGCTAGCTTGAATGTAGATCTTGACTTGAATTCCTCTCTTGAATCAAAACCCTACATCACAAATGTTAGCTAAACAACACACATGATGCAAGAATATCTTTGACGTGATGCTTGAATCTTGATGGATCCAAATGCTTGATGAATTGCTCTTGAATTCTCCTGTGAACTCAATTATGCTATTAGGAATGCTCTCACAAAAGTCTTGTATGAAAATGAGTGAAAGAACATTGTATTTATACTTATTTATGCTTAATATCTAGAAATTACACCAAAAAAAGCTGACATAAGAACTCATTAATTAAAGGAGGCTAAATCCCACCAATATTTGAAATTAAATCCCAGAAATAACTTAAGGGGGATTAAGATTCCCTAGGCGGCGTCTTAGTCCCGAGGCATGAAACTAGGGGCACAAACTCCAAAAAGGGGCACATTTAAGGTACATTTAAAATTATGATCCCAAGACCTTTGGAGGAAAAGGACGCCCTAGGTGGTGTCTTAGTACCAATGCAAAAATTAAGGAAAGACAACCAGATTCATTAAATTATCATTTATTCTTTGGTTTTTTTTTCGATTAACCATAAAAAGATATAATTTATTAGGATTGTGGATGAAATAATAGGACCAATTAAGACATAAATAAGGATAAACAAAGCAAGGTATGCACAAACAAGTGTGAAAATGCAAGAGTATGCATTTTACTACACTACATTAGGTACTCTCCTTATGTTTGTATATGAGGAAATATTCAACTTCTCATTTATAATAGCTCTCTAATAAACAAAAAATAGAGTGGAGGATGATTCCCTTATATTGGGGTTAAATATTGCTCACATGAATGGAATAATTTTTTTAGGAATATGTGGGATTCATAACTAATAGTGCAACTAGTAAAATTAATTTATGCAATCAAAGAGAAGAAGCTAATATTGAAAACAAGAATGTTTTCTGGGATAGTATCGAACTATTTGATGCCATTAGCATTTAATGGGTGGATAGAAGTGGAAAAACTAGAGTATATTATTTTGTATTTGTCACATTAAAATATGACCTATATTTTGAAATCCTAGTAATACCTACTATACCAATATATATATATATTTATGGCAAGTGTTTGATGATAATTAAAAAGTATACAGATTCATGAATGGTTTGGATGAACTTGAAAATACATTGCTTTATCGGAAACCCATGATACAAATAGAAGATGGAAGAGATAAATTATTTGAGAATGAAGTGGTAGAACTTAAAAAAGTTCTAAAGCATTGGTTTATTTAGAGAAGATTTCTGATAGTTGGAATCACTACAAGAAAATAAATAAACCAAATTGTGAAGATGATATTGAACGTGTGAACCTAGGAATACACAAGTACCTAAAGATGGTTTAGAATGGTAAAAGACTTAACGTAAATGAGAAGTAAATGATAATAAATTTATTGAGAAAATTGAAGTACTCTTTTCCTTGGTCATCTGGGGAGCTTCAACTATACTAGGAAGATTTGTTTCAACAATTTATTCTCTTCAACCAAATGTAATTCTTTTAGGTAGAAACTGTGCGAAACCCAATCCGAATACCTGCAAAACAAAGAGAATAAACACATTAGTTAATCAATTGCAAGCATGAACAAGGATTCCCCATGAAATCCATTTTCAAATTTCAAATTAGGAAAGAAAACAAGGAAGAACACAATAAAACAAGAAAATATAGATTCAATCCTAATTAGAAAAGCAAACGCATGATCCCATGGGGGAATTGGTGCCAATTTGATGTGAAAATTGGCCCTTTCCCAATTCCTAAGATGAAAACTTGATATGTTGATGATGATTGATCCACTTTGATGATGAAGGATGAGAGCTCCAAGCCAAAATTTGCAAAAAACCTAGCTAAGAACTCAATGGTGATGGATGAAAATGGCTAAATATTTTAGCATAATAACTTTGCATAATTTGTGGATGATAAAATGAGGATATGGGCACTTTATTTATAGAATTCCAAGATGGATGATGTCCAAATTTGAGCAATGTGGTACTAACATTCATCCAATGGCATGATGCCACTTTTCAATCTATGAGTGGATGGAGGATGTGCAAGATTTGAGAATTGTACCAATAAATGCATATTTTTGAATTTAAAATTTGTTGAAATGACTTGCAAGAGGGAAGGGAAATTACAATAAATTCCACTTGGCTCAAGACAAAGGACATGTAAGATGAATTTATTGCCTTGTTGGATGTACATGTTGACTTGGAATTTTTGAATTCAAATTTGGAGAATATTCCAAAAGATGCCTTGTGAGGAAAATAGAGATTTAATAAATGAATCAAATATATTTTCATGTGCAACTTGCAAAATATAGATGATGGGACATGATAAGAGATTAAATTAATCAAGGTTTAATTAATTTAATAGGAGATTAGATAATGTGACCTATTTGACTCAAATTTATGGATTTATTTAAATCAAATTAGAGAGGAATAAAGATAAGAGATTAATTAAATAAGGATTTTGATTTATTTAATTAAAAGAGATGGCATTAGATTAAATATTGAACAAGGTTTTAATTTATTTAATTTAATGGATATACTTTAGAGATTTAATCAAATAAAATTAATTATTCAATTAAATAGGGATAATTAGATCAGATGATTAATTTAATTATCGAAAAGAGGTGACTTAATTATATAACTGATTTATTTAATTAAGAGAGGAATATTGATGAGTTTAATCAAATAGAGGAATTTGATTAAATGGTTAGACTGAAGGATGATTCAGGATGAAACAATGTTAGTAGTTGGGATCAGATGCACAATGTCAATCGGTATATTTTATGTGTCTACAAAAACAAAGACCTATCAGTCCTATGATAGACCTACAAACAAAAATTAGCTAACGATAAATTCAAAGAGGTAACTAATATCAAGGCTATTAGGAACTTAGAGTGGGTATCCAATCTCATCCCAATGAGAAAGAGGAATGGAGAGATAACGTTGTATGTGGAATTTAGGAACTTGAACCTTAAGTATTTGAAGGACAAATACCTTCTCCCAAGAATGGATGATCTATTACAAAAGGTAATTAAATGAAAAATAATTTCAATGATGGATGACTTATTTGATTATAATAAAGTGGTTGTCAAGGAATCAAGAAACATAAGATGGTCTTCACTACTTCATGGGGTACTTATATTTATATTAGGATGTTGCTTAGTTTAAAAAATAAACATTCATTCTTTCAAAGAGAAATAGATGTGGTATTTTAAAGCCTCATTATTGTGATTATGGTTGCATATTAGGATGATTTGATGAAATTATCAAAAGAAATATATAAAAATTATAAATACTTAGATTTAATATTTGTGAGTTGTTTCGAGTTTACGATTTCTTTAAATACCAAGAAGTGTATATTTGGTATTGAGGAAGGAATTTTTTAGCAAATATTGTGTCAAATGATGGTGTAAGAATAGATCTAAAATGAGTCAAGGATATTTATCTCTTCCCTCAACTAAAATTAGTAAAAAGAATATAGTATTTATTTGGGAAAATATAATTTGTTAGGAGGTTTGTTCCTAACTTTGTAGAAATGAATAAGTCCTTTTCTAAGATTCTCAAGAAGGGGTAGTCATTTATTTATAATAATAAGATAGCTCAAGTATTCAAGGATATCAATAAGGCTATCAATAAAAAACCTATTATAGTAAGTCCCAATTATTCTAAGCCTCTCTAACAATTCTCTTTGCCACAATTTTACTTCAAAAGAATGAAGGGTATGAGCAACTAGTATCATTCTTTAGAAACTAATTACGAGCCACTAATTTGAAATATTCTATATTGGAGAAACATGCATATGCTCTAGTTAAGGTTGTAAATAAATTTAGATCATATATTATGACTAATAAAGCCAAATACTATATTCCAGACAATAGTGAAGGATATATTCATGCAACATGAATCTTTAGGTAAGTGTTATATGTGGATAAATAAGACTTAGGATTATGGCATGGATGTACAAGTTACAAAGCTTGTTAGATGCTAGGTATTTACTATATTGATGGATAAATCCAAATAATTATATAATAAATAGATAGAATAAATGTGGATAGTGCTTCTATTTCTTGCTGGTTGAATGATAAAACATGTCATAAAGATGCAAATTTTTATCTTATGAACATGAATTTTTTATCATATATGGATGAAAATCGGTACTTTGAAGCCAACCTCTCAAAGGTATGTGGTGATCTTGAATGATATGATATGAAAAATCATGGGGGGTATTACTTAAGTATATAAATCATGAACAAGATAATATTCCTATGAATAAGTGTCACCATGGTGTTTGTGGAGAAAATTTCAAGAATAAATAACTATTCATAGGATCTTCAAATATGGGTGTTAATGACCTATTTTATTCAAAGATGTGACTTAGATGATAAGATGTGATGATTTTCAAGGGTTTTTAATTATGTTAAAGTTCATTGGTGCACCTCCCTTTTTCCTCTCATATTCAATGCACAATTTTGATAGCGAGGAATTAATTTAATTAGAGAGAAATAGAAAAATAAAGTAATGGATACAAGTGGATCATTTTGGTTGTCAATTAATTCACCAAGTGAAATAAGGCTATTTTTACCCATAATGCATGTTATAAGATGGTATAAAGTTCTTGATGAACAATATAATAACCAAGTCTAGCTTTGCTACAATGATTTTAGCTAAAAGTTCAATATGTTTTAAATATCAAGAAATACTAAATATGTACTCAAATTTTGGTATAAACTTGGTACAATAATCCCCTTATCACCTCAAAGCAATGGATGGGTTGAATCAAGTAACAAAAGACTAATAAAAACCATTAAAAAAATATTAGATTAGAATAAAATAAATTGTGATGAAAAATTAAAATATTCTCTTTGGATTAATAGGATAATCTTCAAGAAATCCATAAGAAGTAGCCCTTGCAATTTTGTGTGGGTAGTAGAGGCTAGAATGCCCATTAGTATGGATTTTCCTATATACTAGTTACTACATGATATAGAAGATGATTAGTATGATGTAATATCTCAAAGGCTCATGGAATTTACCGAGTTAGATGAGCAATGCAAAGTTTCCCATTATAGAAATTTGCATTGAATAAAGAAAAAATGACGTGTTGTTTGATAATAAGACAATTCCATGGAACTCAGATTTGTCTATGATGGTTTTTCTATGTAATATCATTTTTGAAGATAAGGGAAAGCATGGGAAATTTTACATGTTGTGGCTTTGGTCTTAAGAAGTGACCTAAATATATGATCTTAATGTATATCATCTAGTGAATTTGGATGGAGAACTCATGGAGCTATCCATGCATGTTTAGCATCTAAAAAATTATTGATCATAAATAATGAATTTTCTTAGTTTTTACTAGTGAATTCAAGTTATATATTTCATATTTTTACTATTGGTTTCTCAAGTACTCTTGACATAATTGCTCATGATGGTGTGCTAATGTTTCAATTTTCAATGTTTTCGTGTCAAGTTTTGTGGTCTATCACCAAAGTTTCTTACATTCTTGTAGTGCATATATAAAGCACTCATCCTCAACTATAACCACTATTAGGGATTTGGGGTATGTGCAAGATCACGATGGGCCAAAAAGTGGGAATATGATGGGTATGTGGTTGATGACTTTTTTTTTACCCAAAATTGATGAAATGAAAAGGGTTTTTAAAGGAGATTCTCAAATTTCCACCAATATAAATTATGCTTTAATTTTAATTTAATGATTAATTATTATTCATTTTCTATTCAAATTACCACTTAAGTCCTCATTGATAGACTAATTGAAAAATATATATAGCTTTCAAACGGTATCATAATTTTTGAATCTTTCAAAACATGCATCACATTCATATACATGCATAGGATTAAAAAAATAAAAAAAATGAATTTTCATGAAGTTTTGACCAATGATTAAGTGTGGAGACATACGAGTTTTTTATAATTTTTAAAATGTTGTAATAAAAAAATTATAATTAATTATTTATTTGGAAAAAATTATTACAAAAAAAAAGCATCTCATCATCAATACATGAGTCCTCTACTTATATCTAAAATCTTATAAAAAAATATTATCATTTTATTGTGGTTACGGTGGTTAGACAAACACCCACTTCTCATTTTTTCCCTAGAATTTAAGTACTACTGCATTGAAATTTCAAATTTTCACCAAATAGATTTTTTTTTTTGAAACAAACAGGTAGTAGTTTAGAAACTACATTCAATTTTCTACAAATTATATTATTACATACCCTTTGGTTAAAATTCAAAGATTATTTATGATTAGGCTTCTGGCTATGTGTGCACATATATTCACCTCATTGATGATTTCAAAGTCTCTATAACTAAAAATTATAAATACCTAAATGATTATGGGGAAAATACAGTTTACCAAAATCAAAATGATAGACCACTAATTATCACCCTAAATCATGTGATTTTGTTTGGGATATGATGCAAATAACAATTATAAACTGAAGGACATAAATTTTTCTAAGACAGGAAATTCTCTGATGAAGCGGTGGTTAGATTTTCAAAGAAAGACAAGGAAAATTTGAAACTTGTGAAAGTTTCCAATAGTTACTTTGAGGCTGAATCCATTAAAGCTCTCTGGAGAAAATTTATTCGCATCATTATGGAGTATATCACCTTGGATGGACGGTTCACTAGGGTCTACGACTATCATTTTTCCTTGCTCAATCATTTTCGCTATAAGGTCAGGGTTTCTCTCCCCTACTACTTACTTTGTTCCTTAAGAAAGAGTATGGAAGACCATAAGAAAAGCCCTAAAAGATATCCTATATTACATACTGGTCTAATAAGATTAATTTTTGAACATTTTCAAAAAATATCGGCCCTTACTAACCTGGATGCCTCTTCGGCTTCTGAGGACAATGACACAAAACCTAGTTGTTTGGGGAATAATCCCCAGCGTTTTAAAGTATGCCCTGCTTCTGAGCCTGGAAGTTCTACCCCCAAAGCCAAAGGTGCCGGAAAGAATTTCCCTATTAAAAACCTTGTTTCGTACTCTGAAGATTTTGCTAATTCTAAGGAACAAATAACAATTCTTCCTATTCTATCGTGTTGATGGAAAGAGATGATAGAACTGGGTCCCCTAGAGCCTCTGACCCTGCTAAAAATTTCCTCAATCTTGATAGGGAATCTACTACTAATTTTTTGGGCATAGCTAGGAATAATGCTATGGACCACTTCAGTATGTCAAAATGGGTCTTTCATGAAATCAATGACCTAAAAATAAAAAACTGGGCCCTCCAGAGTAAATTGGAAGAAGTGGAAGCTAAGGTTTCCACGTTATGCAAGAAGGATGAAGAGCGTAATGAGAACACTGCTAGTAAGGAGATCCAGGACAATGCGGGTAAGGATAGAAGGATAGAAATTGACTTTGAAAAAATAAAAAATGTTGTAAAGATAATTATTGAAAAAAATAATAGAATGGCAAGACATAATGCTATCATTATCAATGCAATGACTGAAAAATTTGATAAAGCTCAACAGGGGTCCTTGGTTGTTGATTTGGAAGAGGTTAAAGATAAAAAACAAGAAGAGGACATAGGGATTTTGAAGAGAACAAGGGCTAATTTGAATAGGAAGGTAGCCCCAATGCCACGGATGATTCAAACTTTCAAGAAGGGAGTCCAGGATATGCAGGATTTGGAGGCTGAGACTGAGAAAGTTTTGAAGACTCTAGATTAGTTGCTGCTAGTTTTTTGGTTTGTGCCTCAGTTAGCTCTTTGGTGGTCCTAACTGGCTCTTTTTGGTTGGCTACTATTTTTTTTAGGGTTTTTCTTTTTTCAGCCTATTTAATTTGTAGGAATTTTTTTTCCTTTCCTATATTTTGTTGTCAACTTTGTGGTTTTGGGTCCCTGTAAAACCTATTTTTTCCTTTATCAAAAAAATTTATAAACTAACCCTAACTATTATAGCAACTATGAAGGGAGTTTTGAGAGATTAGAATGGTGAGTACCTTGTTGCAAGAAGCCTATTTTAAGGTCACAAAGGACTCATTCACCTTTAGTGGCCAATGGGTCCCTGTTAGGGTTTCTAAAACTAAGATCTAGGTTTAGTTCCTTGATTCCTACACTCTTATATCCTTAGTTGTCAGCTCTTGAAAACCTCTAGCAAATTTTGTAGCCTTCTTTCTATGTTTTTGCACTATGAATGACAACTTTGCAACTTGACAACTTTGACAATCTTGCTTCAACTTTTTTCTCCACTTGATCTTCACCCTATAAATCTACAAACACAAACTCAAGAGAATAGAAACTTGCTAGTTGTTATTGAATAGGGGTCTTCCTCAGTCAAACCCCTTTTAGGTAATTAAACCAAATGACGAGATAATGAAATTGAAGCATGAAACATGAAATATGCAATGTTAATACCTTGGAAGTTGTCTTGGATTACAAATTTCCAAACTAACATGTGGTGGCCATGAAGAATGTAGATCTTGATCTCAAAGAGGATGTGAAAATATGTTTGCAAGTAGATCCTCAATGCTATATCAACAATGTTAGCTCAACAACATGCTTGAATATACTATGCCTTTGACATGATGAAATGATCTTGAATTGCTGCAACAAAATTCTTAATAATCAGCCCTTGAATTTCCTTAAAGTACTCTTGAACTACTTTATAATTCTCTTGTAAAGTACTAGGATTCTCTCTCAAATTTGCTAGGTGAAACTATGTAAATTAACCCCATATTTATACTAAATCTAGAGATTAACCCAAAAATTCAAATAATTCAAGCTCACACAAGATCTAGGATTGAATATCATAATGGTCCCACCAAAATTAAATGCAAAATGGGTGTCCTATGTGAGGAGAACCCATTTTCCACTAAAGGCGAATGGATCCTAGCACAAGTTTCTAGGACCTTGCTTCAAGGTGTTGAAAGAACATCAAAAACCCACTTAAAAAATGCATAGAAAGGGGGGTCCTATGTGGAGAGGGCCCATTCCCCACTAAAGATGAATGGGTCCTATGATTTGGAGGATTTTTTGTGAATGTGGAAATTCTCCATTTTTCTCCAGTTTTGGCATCATCAGAAAGTTCTCGGGACCCTAACTCCAACACATCTCAAACAGAGTCAATCAAAGTTCTGAAGCTCAAGATATGTATGGTCAAACCTCTGGTCAACCCTCAGAACCAAGCCAAAAAGAAAGGGGAAAAAATCAAAGTCAGAACCATTGCAAAGTGCTCATCATCATGATTCCAATGGAGTTCATTTCACGGAAAACGAAGTTTGTATGGCGAAGTTATGGAATGTCAAAGATTGAGTCAACTCGATGATGTCAGCACCCAGTCAGCCCAACGGCCAATCAGCCCTTGAAATATGGAAATACCTCATCCCTCCATGTGGCAAAAATTATTTTGGAAAAAAAATAATTAAAAAAAATCAAATTAAAAAAAATACATAAAAAAAAATATTTTAAATAAAAATAAAGTATATATTTAAGGAAAAATTAAGATGGGCCCCACCCATCCATGAGGGGCAGCCCACATTAAGTGAGGTGCCACCCATGGTATGGGGGTAAACCCACCTTAATGGGGAACACATCTCCCACTTAAAGGAGGAGATAAAGAGGAGGGGAGTGTGGTGGGACCACCATCCCCCATTCTCTCTAAAACTTAATAAATTTTTGGCATAAAATGCATTAAAATAAGGCTATTTCAAACCATGGAAATTTTATACCCCTCTATTCGGGAATATTAGGAATATTATTCCTAAATTAAGGAGCCTATTCAAACTACATCCCCAAATTAATAGGGAATAAATCCCTTCATAACCATGATTCAAATGGAAAAAGAAAAATTATCTTGAGGGGATATTATCTTTCCAAGAATCATAAGAAAGGGATATTATTGAATTTTTCTCTATGTAAGGGAGATTAGGTAGTTAATTTTTTTTACACCAATTTGGGCAAAAAATGTAATATAAAAAGGGGTAGAATAGGGGTGTGAAGGCAAGTGATTTTATAAATTTTTTGCAAGTGTGAGAGATTGTTGTCCTTGGAGGAATTATTGTATTTCCATTCTTTTGGAGAAGCTTGTTTCCATGTACTTTGGAAGTGCATTTGTAAATTTATTTGTAAACCAAGGGGAGGTTCTGCCAATGAATGTAATCAAATTTCTAGAGAAATAATTGGATCAGTCCACTCATTGGAGAGTGGCACGGAGACAGTCGTTTCGAATGATGAACTTTGTTATTAATTTCATTTGCACTCTCTTTCTCTCTCTCATTCTGTTCTTTCTTTAATTACTTTGTAATTTGCTTATTTAAATTTTTTTTGTGTGTTTAATTATCATTAAGCACTTTTGGTTTGCAATTGTTAATGTAAGCATTCGAAGAAAATGTCATAGATCCTTAAAACATATCAAAATTGGTATCAAAGTTGTGTTTTGACTAGTATTATAGATTTGAATGCTTACACGCTTGACGCCTCAACAAGGCAAAGGAAAACTTGAATAATACAACCCTGAGTTCGGCAAACGAAGGACTTTGCCAAAAATGGATGAAACTGAAGCTAGAAAAATCACCGAGCAAGAGCTTGATGATAAGTATTTCCAGCGAGTCTTCCTCGAAATGAAGGCTATGGTGGAAGAGTTGTATGTGGAAAAGAAGAAGCACAAAAGGGGAGATTTGTCAAAGCAATAAAAGAAGGAAGATTGAAAGGATAAAGGAGGGAAAGATCTAGAAGCTCCATCTCCTCCATCTTCCCCTTCTTTTTCTTCCTCTTCTACTACTGTTATTCCTTTCAAAAGCAAGTCTAAGCCTACTATTAAACTTGATGTAAAATTTTAGTTGCCTAAGTATTGTGGTGAGTTAAATGCCAAAAAGTTAGATGATTGGATCCAACAAGCATAAGTCTATTGTAGGATTCAAGGCCTAATAGAAGATGATTCTATGATCCAATTAGCCACTCTCTGGTTGGGAGGTGCAGTTCTCACCTGGTGGGAGAGTAGGACTCGGGAGGAAGTTGCTCGCCATGGTAAGGTCAATATGACTTGGATGGAATTTATTGCTGCCCTTAAAAAATAGTTGTATCCTTTAGGTTATATGCAACAACTAACCATGAATTGGAAAACCTTTAGGAAAGGTAAGGTTCAGTCTTTCCAAGATTACACTCATGAGTTTAGAAAATGGGCTATTGCTTTAAATGTTTCATTGTATAGTCAGGATACATTAATCAAGTACATAGGTGGTTTGCATTATTACCTAAGACATACAATTCTAATGTTGGGTCCTAATAATTTGGATAAAGTGTCAGTCCAAGCCACTCGTTTAGAGTCAAGGGGTAAGAACACTTTCAATGATAATTTCTCAAAGAAACCATCTAAGTGTAAGGGGAAACCTAAGGGTAAAGATAAAGGAAAAGGAAAAAAGACAGCCATGGTAAGGAAAGAGGGTGAAAATCCCACTTGTTCTCATTGTAATAGAGAAGGACACGAAGACTCTAAGTGTTGGAAACTACATCCAAAACTTAGGCCAAAGAGGTACGGTGGAAATAAAGGGAAGTAGAAAACACCTCCTATAACACAACAGGATCTTGGATCTGATTCTGGGGACAAGACAAAGATAACTGTTGTCGGGATTCAAGGTAAAAACAAAGGTATATCTCTTGCATCTAAATCAATTATTTTTGCAAGTACAAGTAAGCAACCTAAAGTCGATAAGCAAAGGAATACAAATTTTCATATCCATGTGGTAACTAAACACACTAAGGTTGATACTTTATTTGACACGGGTTCACAAGTTAATCTCATATCTGAAGATGTTGTTAAAAAGCTAAATCTGACTAGAACTCCTCATCCGAAGCCATACCCTTTCATATGGGTTTGTAATGATGCACAGTTACAAGTCACTAAACAATGTAAGCTTAGTTTTGCAATCACTACATACTTTAAAGATGAGATTGTAGCAGATGTTGTACCTTTAGATATTTGCGGACTTATGTTGGCAAGTCCATATTTGTATGACCGTAAAGTTATCTTCTTTAGGGAGGAAAACAAGTATCATATATTTAAGGATGGGATTGAATATATTGTACGTGCACACAAAGTCAAAACTAGTTTTGCATTAGTTAATGCTGATTAGATGAAAAGATTAGTGAACTCCAATAAAAAATTTGTGTTAATTCTTGTTAAGGCCAAAGAAGATGAAACATCTAAGGCATTTAAAGGAAGTGATCCTAAACATAAGGCTGAATTGGTCAAAGTTGTTTCCTCTTATGATGACTTGTTTCGGGAACCAAAAGGATTGCCTCCTAAAAGAGATATTCAACATGAAATTCAATTGCAACAGGATGTTCCACTACCTAATATTGGCATGTACCATTTTTTTGTCATGCTAAATGAACAAATCAAAAAGCAAGTTCAGGAGCTCTTCGACAGACGAGTGATTCATCCAAGCATGTAACCTTGTAGTTCTTCGATCGTTTTGGCTCCAAAGAAAGATGGAACATGCAGGATGTGCATCGAATTTAGGGCCCTGAACAAAATCACCATAAAAAATAGGTATCTTCTTCCTAGAATTGATGACTTGCTTGATCAACTTAAGCATGCAATTTATTTCTCTAAATTAGATTTGTGAAGTGGTTATCATTAGATTAGAATTGTAGCGAATGATATTTGGAAAACTATTTTCAAGACAAAATAGGGAGTTTATGAATGGATGGTTATGCCCTTCGGGCTTACCAATGCACCCGCCACATTCATGTGAGTCATGAATGACATCTTCCATCCTTACATTGATGATTTTCTTATTGTGTATCTTGATGATATCCTAGTTTTTAGCAAGTCTTGGGAAGACCTTGTAAGTCATGTTAATTTTTTTTTTGATGTACTAAGAAAAGAAAAACTCTATGTAAAGATGTCTAAATGTGAGTTTGAAAAGACATATATTCTGTACTTAGGTTATCTTGTAGGGAATGGCCAATTGAAAGTCAACCTTGTGAAGGTCAAGGAAATTGTAAATAGGCCTAAGCCAAGTACTGTAACTAAAGTCAAGAGTTTTTTGGGTGCTGTCAAGTACTGGAGGAATTTTATTGCAAACTTCTCATTCATCGCATCAACATTGCATGCATTAACAATTACAAAAATAACTTTTCAGTGGGAAGGACCAAAAAAGAAGGCCTTTGACACACTAAAGGAAAAGTTAAGCACCACGCCAGTCCTGGCTCTATCATATTTTCACCAACCATTCGAGATCAAAAAAAATGTGAGTGGATTCACCATGGGAGCAGTATTGACACAAGGAGGTAAGTCGATCTGTTACCACTCTGAAACTTTTTCTGGTGTAGTAAGTAATTATCCAACTTATGATAAATAACTTTATGCTTTAGTATAGAGTGCTAAGAAATGGAAACATTATATAATGGGCAAGGAAACAGTAATCCATACTGATCATCAACCATTACAATATCTGCATTCACAAACTAAGCTACAAAAAAGTAGGCATTTCCGGTGGATGGGATTTTTACAACAGTTTCACTTAGTCATTAAGTATAAGAAAGGAGCCCATAGAAAAGTAGCAAATATGCTTTCTAGACCTCCAGTTTCTAATGCTTCGATAATCCTTAAAAGTAGTTCCATGATGTATGCAAGTCTTGAAGAACAATATGCTACTGATGAAAATTTTAAGGATATCTATGTAGCTCTAATCCAAGGCAAACAAGTAGAAGAAAAGGATTACTATGTGCATGATAAACTCTTGTATCACTTTGGAAAATTGTGCATTCTGAAGAATGAACAAGCACATGTAATCAGAGAGGCACACACATCGCTAATTGCAGGACATTTTGGGGTTAGTAAAACTTTCACACAGCTACAAAAATATTGCTACTTGCCTCAAATTCAAGAAATTGTAACAAACTATATTAAGGGGTGTGTGATGTGTGCAACTAGCAAATCAAGTAATAAGAAATTGGGGTTGTGCAAACCTTTACCTATACTGCCCCGACCATAGGAAAGTGTATCTATGGATTTTGTCAGGGGATTACCTATGTCTAGGAAAGGGCATGACTATTTGTATGTAGTAGTTGATCAGTTCAGCAATATTTGTATCCTTATGCCATGTAAAAAGAAAGTAACTACTAAATTGACAACTCATATATATTTTTAGTTTGTATGGGTTCACTTTGGGTTACCCACTTCCATTGTATCAGATCAATATTCTCAATTCCTTTGGGAGTTTTGGTTAGTCTTATGGGGACTTATGGATACTAAACTAAAGAAGAGTACAACTTTCCATCCACAAATTGATGGATAGATAGAGGTAGTCAATAGGACAATCATGTATCTGCTCAGAGGATATTGCAACAAGCATCCTAAGTTATGGGATGAAGGTCTTCATTATGTATAGCATGCCTACAACCATGCGACCCATTCTTCTACAAGGAGGTCTCCTTTTGAGACTTGCTTCAGTTATTTTCCAAAGACACCAATGGACTTCACTTTTGGAAAAAATGATGTTGAAGATGGACACCTTGATCCAGAAAGGGCTTTAAAGTTCATCCAAAAGGTCCAAGCAGTTCATCAGGTTGTAGCAGCACAATTGGAAAAGAGTCAAGAAAAGTACAAGGCTCTTCATGACAAGCATCACAGCGATCATCATTTCCAAGTTGGAGACAGATTTTGGTTACACATAAGCGAGAAAAGTATGCAAGGTGAAGGAAGGAAGCTCAAGCCGATCAGATATGGTCCATTCAAAATTCTAAAAAAGATTGGCACAAATGCCTTCTACCTTAATCTTCCTCCATACATGCAAATTTACTCGGTACTCAATGTTGAGAACTTGAAGTTGTACAAACCTCTGATGATATTAGACAAGGAGGTTGAAGTGCAAGTTCCATCAGTTGATGAACTTTCACCAAAGTACATGTCAGAGTTGCCTAAAGATGTTATCCGAGACAAGAACACCAGGGCTTCACGAAGAGAAGCAGTTGAATACCTTTGAGTGGGGAAAAAAGGGATGCATCCAAGCAAGGAAAAGTGGATGGAGATTGGTAAAGTGAGGGAACTTTACCCTCACTTTCTTTTTGAGTAACCAGCTTTTAGAGGTCCAAAAGCTCTCCAGTGGGGAGAACTGATCCAAAGAATTTTTCATCAATTTTGAAATTCTCCATTTTTCTCCAGTTTTGGCATCATAAAAAAATGCTCGGGACCCTGACTCCAACCCATCTCGAACAAAGTCAATCATAGTCCCAAATCTCAAGATATATATGGTCAAACCTCTGGTCAATTCTTAGAACCAAGCTACAAAAAAAGGGGTGAAAATCAAAGTCGTCAAAACTGGTCAAAGTCAACACCATTGCGAAGTGCTCATCACCACGATTTTGGTGGAGTTCATTTCACAAAAAATGAAGTCCATATGGCAAAGTAATGCAAGGTCAAATATTGGGTCAACTCGATGACATCAGTGCCCAATCAACCCAGTGGCCAATCAACCCTTGACATATGGCAATACCTCATCCCTCCATGTGGCAAAAATTATTTTGGAAAAAAAATAATTAAAAAAAATCAAATCTATAAAAATACATAAAAAATATATTTTTAAAATAAAAATAAAGTATATATTTAAGGAAAAATTAAGATGGGCCCCACCCATGGTATGGGGGGTGACCCACCTTAATGGGGAATGCATCCCCCACTTAAAGGAGGAGATAAACAGGAGGGGAGTATGGTGGGACGACCACCCCCCATTCTCTCTAAAACTTAATAAAAATTTTCCATAAAATGCCTTAAAATAAGGCTATTTCAAACCATGGAAATTTTATACCCCTCTATTCAGGAATATTAGGAATATTATTCCTACATTAAGGAGCCTATTCAAACTACATACCCAAATTAATAGGGAATAAATCCCTTTGTAACCATTCAAATGGAAAAATAAATTATCTTGAGGGGATATTATCCTTCCGGGAGTCATAAGAAAGGGATATTATTGGAATTTTCTCTATGTAAGGGAGATTGGCTAGTTAATTGGTTTTACACCAATTTTGGAAAAAAATGTAATATGGGTGTGAAGGCAACTGAAGGAAACTAATTTTGGAAGAATTTTGCAAGTGTGAGAGATTGTTTTCCTTGGAGGAAATATTGTATTTACGTGGTTTTGGAGAAGCTTGTTTCCACATACTTTGGAAGTGCATTTGTAAATTTCTTTGTAAACCAAGGGGAGGTTCTACCAACGAATGTAACCGAATTTCTGGAGGAATAATTCAATCGGTCCACTCATTGGAGAGGGGCCCAGAGACATAGTCATTTTGAACGATGAACTCCATTATCAATTTCATTTGCACTCTCTTTCTCTCTCTCATTCCGTTCTTTCTTTTATTTTTTTGTAATTTCATTATTTAAATTCTGTTTGTGTGTTTAATTATAATTAAGTACTTTTGGTTTGAAATTGTTAATGTAAGCATTCGAAGCAAATGTCATCGATCCTTAAAACAGATCATCCTAGCACCATTTTCTAGGACCTTGATTTTACCAAATTAAATATTATGCAATTTTATTATTGGGTGTCGGGATAGATCCTTTAGAAGATGTCATTAATAAGACCTAAATTTTTATTAAAGGTGATAATTAAGCTCAATTAACCACAATTAATTAATGAATCCCTAGATAAGTGTAAAAGTCTACTACAACACTTTACAACACCATAAATAAGGTACAATTTAAGTACATTTTGTTTAGATTAATGTGAATGTGTAAAACACATTACAACACTGAACCAAGGCACTATTAGGTTAGTTATATATATCAATTATTCCCAAGCGAAGTGTGAAAAAGGGTTACTTTTTTTGACACTACATTATTCCTCCACTTTAGTTAGAGTTTGCCCCCATGACAAACTCACACTAAAGTAGACATTCAAGACACTTAAGTATGCAACAATAACAAAGGTAAATAGTCATACCCTTTCAAAGGACAAGAAAAATAAAGAAAAACAAAGGATCAAGCACAACCATTCCAACACCATGTGAAATAGGGATTTTTTTTTGTAACATATGTTGCTCACTCTAGGGTAGTGGAACCTTAGTCTATCCACTAGGTGAGTTATCCAAATCATTTATGCTCACTCTAGGGTAGTGGAACCTTAGTATGTCCACTAGGTGAGTTATCCCAATCATACGTGCTCACTCTAGGGTAGTGGGACCTTAGTCTATCCACAAGGTGAGTTATCCCAATGGGGTGGAAAATGAGAGAATCATATTAGCCTCCCATACCATATCAAATTTATCCTCCTAATAGCTTAGATAAGGCACCATAATGTAATGATTTTTATATTATTTTTGAATGTCATGTTTGTAAGTTTTTATTAAAGGGGATTTTTCTTTGTTTGTGTAAGGTCTTCTTGTTAGGGAACATCATGCCTAGTGTCTCCAATAGAGGAAAAATAAAAGAGTATCAAATTTCCACTTATTGGGTGCCTCTCATTTCACATCATGCAACCAAGGGAGATCGTATACTTACAAATATTTCACTCTTGGAGGACATCAAACCCAATGACACCGCCAATGAAAGGAAACATCACAACAAAAAAGAAAAACACACCATGAAATATGCCAAAAGATGTTATCGATGTATATCCCCAACTTAAAGTAGTTTCTAACACCATTACTGTGAGAAATTGCTTTAAAGTAGCCAATGTTTTTTCCTAACATGAGAGCTTTCCTCTGAAAACCCTCTACCAAGTCATATGTTTCCAAAATAAAGCTATGCCATGAAATAGGAAGGATGGGTTGCCCCAAAAAATACATAAGGTATCTATGGATTTGGGGTCATTATGTCTTTTCTACATTGTTGTTTTAGAGCTTGGAACTGTCGTCTTTCCCTAGATACTCATAGAACTAGAGGAATGACACAAAGAGAGTGAAAACAAAGAAAAATCCTTTCGGGTCAACATGGAAAAGACCTACATTTCTGGATGCCTTGTGTTATCCCCAAAAGGAAAACACAAGACAAACAAACAACGTAAAGGAAAAGCTTTTGTGTCAACATGGAATAGACATGGATACCTCGATACCTTGCGTCATCCCCAAAAGGAAAACACAAGACAAATGAAAAATTCTTATGAAATAGAGAAGAATATAGGTACATATAGAGGAATGTAGAAAAAGAGAGAGAGATACATCAAATGAAACATCACAGGCGATCACATTACACACATGTAATCACATAAAGAAACATGAAAAAAAGAAAAAGACTAATAAGGAACATATGAGTCAACCTAAAGCAAGTCATCTGCATCCCAATCTCAGTTGGTATACACAGAAGGTGGAAAACTAGCCAAAGGGACAAGGGAAAGTTTCGAACAATGGGAAGCACCAAGTTCAACACTCTTTCTAGGAGATTTGTCATTTAAGTTCATAGAAGAAAAAAATGTGTTCAATTCATCATGTACTTCTTCATGAATATTTGCAATATCAATGTCATCATCTAGATTAATCACAATGGTAGTTCGGAGGACAATGTTCATGGAATTTTCTTGTTTATGTTGCAGCAAGAGTATAGGATCATCATACATTGCTTCAGGTAAGTTTGGATTTTGATTCTCTATGTTGTTCTAGTATTCTTGAGTTTGTAACTTACAAGCAATAGAATATTGTGTACACCTACACTCTCTGAAACTTAGATTTTGTTTTAATATTTTTTCAATTTGTGTTTTTGTAAGAGTGAGTTTGTCAATCATAGGTTCCTTCTCTTCCTTGAGAGTAATAGAAGAAACAATAGGAGGTTGTTCAACCACTTTGTCTTTAACTTTGTAAAAAAATTTGACTCTAGAAGGGACAATGAGATTGTTTTGGTTATCTCATGGTCTCTTGTAGGAAATGGAAGAAGTTTTTTCTATAGGTTGTTCCTGGATGTTAGGAAGGGCTTTTGTTCAATCATTGTTTCATCAAGGATAGGTGGTTCAATTATAGGTTGAGGCATGTTTTGAAGGGATAATTCTGCTATACCATAGAAGAAAGGGCCTCTTTCTTGACATGCAAATAAATAATGATAAATCGGACTTTGAACCATTGATTTTTGGGACTAGGAATGCTAGGTCTCATTTGGTCAATTAGGGTCTTTCACCTAATGAAAAGAGATAGATCCCACACCCAAAATCTAGGTGGTTCATTCAATCTAAGATATGTAAGATGAAATTATGTCTAAATGCAATGTTGTAGATGCAGCTAATTGATGAGATTGATTGATTAAGTATGCAAAACCTAAGAAATGTGACTTGTTTGAAAACACATTGTGTTATGCAAAAATGAACTAGAAATGAATGCAAAACTTAACAAAAATGAACCAAACTAAAAGTATGCACTTGGAATATTAATGAAGGCTGGAAATTACATTTGAAATGCTATTGATGGTGTTTTTTAGGCCTGGTGGGACTCATTCACCATTTTGGGTGAATCAGTCCCAGTTCTACAAAACTAAGTTGGAACCTGTTTCTAGCAAAAGGGTATCTAAAAATGCAGAAAACTCAAAATTGACCTAGAAGTAGGACTCATTCGCAACTCATGGAAAATGAGTCTAATTTTGAATATTCAAAAGTGGAATCCAAAGCTTTTTATTTTCACTTTGATTCTCTATAGGTGTCTACTTCCAAAACTCTGATTTACAGGTCTAAATGTGTGTTTTTGTTGATATTTTGACTTGATCAATGAAGAGAATACCTAAAAAACTTTGCAACTTGATTCTTAATGATTTCTAAGTTTCCAATAGTCCTAAATTTTCAAACACACAAGGCAAAAGAGAGACATGTTGAATGTTAGGGCATGGGGATTTTCCTTGGTCAAACCCATTTTAGGTAATTAAACCAAAATAGAGAAATAGTGTAACAAAAAATGCAATAATGGAGTTGATTACCTTGCCATGATGTTTGATCTTGAAATTCTACAACAAAACATGAAGGATCTACCCTTGAATGTCTCGAAATTGATATCTTGATGACTTGAATGAAGAAACTCTAAGTTGCTTGACATGAGATGGAAGATTGGTGGATGAATGATGAAGAATGGATCTGAAAATGAGTTAAAAGACTTATATTTATAGGCATTTCACCTTATTTTCCCATTAATACCTCATCACAAGCTACCATGAAGTAAGATTAAACTTAAATTTCACTTTTTTCCTGCCCAAAGGTCAAAATTGGGCCAAATGGGACTCATTCGCCACACATGGTGAATGGGTCCCACCTGGATGGGACTAATTTTCCATGCATGGTGAATGGGTCCCACAAGGGCCATTTTGACAGCTAAGATGTCAGGAGAAAGAAATAAGGTTAAAATTGCAACTTTGCCAGGTATTTGATCAATTTAAGCCTCGAGATGCACAATATGGTTTAATAGGGGCTTATTAGTGATGATATAAAGATAAATTAGGGCTTGAGACACATAATTCAATGTGAAAGTGTGATTAAATACACTTTACAACACTAAAATGAGGTCCACATAGTCTAAAAAGGCACAAGAACCAATGTGAATGTGGGACACATTACAACACCAGTTTAACATTAAGTTTAAGTTACAAGCCTTCTAAATTGATGTGATAATGTTGTTAATCACATTTTATAATGTTGAATTAGGGAGAAATGTGTGAAATTCCTTTACAAGACTTTACAACACCTTTACAAGATGTGGTTTATTCAACTTGCAAGGGTCCAAGACCTAGTGTGGATGCATAAAATGCCTCATTAAGTCCATTTTATCATGAATTAATCCCATGTCAAGAAAAGGGTGCTTTTTTCTATGGTGTAGTTAGCCCCCAATTTAGTGAGAGGATGAACTTGCTTCAAACTCACACTAAAGTAGACATTCAAGAGAGATCCGAGTGCATAGATGTAAATGACAAAAAATGACAAAGATCAAGAAGGTAGTCAAGCCCCTAGGATCCAAGATCCTAATTCAAATCAACAAGATACAAAATCATGCAATGGAAAGAATGAGAAAGATGAAAATGAAAAGGGGAGACCAAGCTTTGATCATTTGTCCAGCTAGTTATGGATTAGATCTAGGCTTGTGATGGAACTTTTGAATTTTGCATAATTCTAGAGTCCTCATATTAAAACCATAAGAAATTTTATACAAAAATATTTGTTACATCTATTGTAGGGTTCTTATATGAGGTTTAGGGTTTTTTATTTTAATTGCTTTGTGTTCTATTATGTTGCTAGATGTGTATTGCTTACTATCAGTCACACAAAAAAATTTCATGATCATTAGTGTCATCATGTGACTGGCCTTTCTCGTGTCTAGGTCTGAATCGCCTGACTTTTACATCTTTTGTATGGCGTGTTCCACAATTATTCTCATGTCATCCTAGAGAAGTCCCCTCTTTTAGAACAACTAATGAGTACATTCTTAAAAGTTCCCACTTAAGTCTCGATGGCCCTCATAGCTGTATCACTCATCGCTGATTTGTTCATAGGTTCACACCTTGAAATAGCGATGAGTGATGGAATGATGTTTTTCTTTAACATTGCTCATGGCCAATGGATTTTGAGCCTTAAAACTTATATTAGCGATGAGCAATGCCCTAGTCTTATGTAATAACTCCATTGCTCATTGTGGATTTTTTTTAGAACTTGAGTTCTGAATTAACGATGAGTGATATGATGTGATATCGCTTGATCACGGATATGTTTTGAGTGTAAAGTATTACATCAAGGATACATGATGGACCTTGTAAATGTTGTAAATCATCTCATTACTAATTTCTTGCAAAATATATGAGGAGAATTAGTGATGAACAAAGGCCTTATGTAATAACTTCATTGCTCATTGTGGATTTGTTTTAGAACTTACGTTTTGAATTAACAATAAGTGATGGATGTCCTCTAAAGGGTTTTTTATTTTTCTAATGTATTATGATCCTATGAGTGATGTATTTTATGTTATTTGTTTTATACAAGTTGTACGTGTCCAAATATCATGCTATCACAACATTTCTTGTCGCAGATAGAATCCTAAGCCTAAGGTTTGAATTAGCGAAGTGCGACAGAGGGATGAATGTGACCAAAGGTCAGCCCGCTGAACCAGGGGCTAGAGATCATTGTCAAGATATTTACATCACTAATGGAGTCGGGTGAAGATGAAGTAGATTGGAAAAAAGTGATGACCATAAATGAAAAAGGAATTGTGGCATGATCCTAGGGATTTAACATAAATTTGAAAGGAAAGAAGTGAGAGAACTAGAGAACCGTTGATAAAGTTTTAAAGCGAGATGATCTGATGGATTGAAAATCATTGCATGAATAACTTAATCACCAAATTGCACCCTAAATTTTAGGGAGGATCAGTGATGAAGCGTATAAAGAAAGTTTCTCTCTAGGAAACTGGTCCTATATACTTCACCGATATTAATGAAAAGCATGAATTAGTTTGGCGATACATGCTAATTGTCATATCAACTATGATTAATCAAGGTTAGAAGGGAATGTGGCAGCATTTCAGATAGCCTCATTTTTTTCAAGGAGAAAGTTGATAATGGTCGAAAAACAATTTGCATGGCCACCTTAGATGAATTTTTAATTGCTCTAAGATGAACGGCCAAGATTCAGAGCCAAATTGATAAGTTACCAATTCGCTCGCGTAAGGAATTTTGAATCACTAATTCTGCATGCTCAAATTTTCTACTTAAATGCAGGTTGATCATTGTTTATTCACATTATCTTTTCAGACTATAGTAGAAGTAAGGCGTGTATAGTAAAGGAGATTGAAATGGTTGTAAGTTTTCCAAAGAATAGTTCCAATGTTTGTATCTTGAGTAAATTGGTATGAAATTAGATTATCTAGTCTATTTAGGATTTTTGTTGGTTGAGTTATCTGCAACTACTGGGATTGTGGTGTTTCTCTTATGGGTCTTGAGTCAAAAATCTTTTTAATCATCCCTCTGCTGGTCTTACAGAAAATGGGAAAGGCTAGTGCAACAATTCAACCTATTAGGAGGTCTAGCCAACTAAGTGTATTTGAGTGTCGTGAAGACATAGTTGAGCAAGAAGCCATGGCTATTCCTAAGATTTCAAAGGGTAAAAGGAGGGCTAGGGGCCATAAGAAGTATTAAATATTCCAAAGTACTTACCGCTTGAGGAATAGCACCCTTCTAGGTGAAGTGGTAGAGTACAAAGGCAAGGAACTGGCACTGCTAGTAAAGAAGGATAGGAAAAAACATAAGAGCCATAGGGCCTACTTGGGTAAACACAACTATCCTATCGTGATTTCAGACTCTGCTTCGAATGTTGAAGCTGACACCGACTCAAACTATGGTCAGTACCTTCGTTCGCTAGGGCCATATGGGAGCTCTGATGATGATGTATTGCTAATCCCTTCAATTGCATCGAGGACAAGGAGCAGTCAGGAATTTTGGGATGCTGATGACTCTGAATAGGGTCACCTCCTATTTTTAGTTTTTGATGGCACCATGGTATTTGCATACGAGTTTTTTGTTTTCATATGTCTATGGTTTATCTTTTGTTTTCTCATGTTGATGTGGAAGTATTTGAGAAGATATTAATATAATATTTTCATTTTCAAACAACGAATGTTGTGATAGCGACTGCAAATATCCTGCACAATTTTTTTTTCCTTTTCTCCTCCCATGTTCTTGAATGATTGTGTATGAAACCGCGTAGGATTTCTTTGAGGAGTCAGTAAGAATTAGGTTTTTGAAATAAAATCTAATGAAATTGAAATTGTAATTTAGTCGGGTGCTTGATGCCCCCCTGCTTATATAAAGGGGATTTAATAGCTAAAAGGAGAGAGTATAGAATTTTGAGTCTAGAAATGGACATAGTAAATACTATTCTCTAATAGTAGAATAGAATGTAAATAGATAATCTAGTAGATATATAAGAATCAAGTTTAACATGAAATTTATACTATATATGAATCTTAAACATGGTTTTACAAAGAAATATTAGAAATGAAGAAGAATTTTAGTTTCAAAATATTGCTCTCCTATGTATTTTTCTTCCACGTTATGAATGAAGATTGTTAATGAAATTTTGATTTGTCTTTTCTCATTTGCATAGAATGTATGAGTTTTTATGCTTTAGTTCAATGAATTGATTAAACACTGAAATGATCTTATTAGTTTGTGAGAAAAGAATATAGGATTTAGTAAGGAAGTGATATTTTGCAGACAAAGTGAGTTAGATGTTACAAAGTGACACTCTAATGGTCCATTAATTTATGAGGTTCAATCAAATTGTATTACCGATTGATTACCAGTTGTAGCTCATTTTCTGCCTTAGATAAAGCAATGATTATTATATTAGTTTATCTTATAGTCAATTGAGACAGTATTGAATTGGGCCTAGGATTCAAGATAAGAATGATTCAAAATACTTTAAATTACAATGTCCCAAATCTAATGTATGAAGGCGCACTTCTTAAAAATAAGTGACACTTTTATCTGAGGTTTTTCGAGCCTTTGATAGAGGTGATTTTCATGCAATAGTGCATTTGTGCAAATAAATACTCTTGACTAAACATGAGATATTATGAGTATGCATGAGATTACCCTCCCTGAGTTTCATAGAGCCCAAATAGAAGAAGTGAAGTACTAATTATTTTACTTAAGCGTTGGCCAATTCTCAACCTAGTTGATAATTGGGTTGTGGCAAGCTCATAGGTTAGGACTAAGATTATGTTTGGTTCTAAAAAAGTAACCCATATAAATGGCAAGTTCATTGGGGACACCTTTGTATCCTTGATAAAAATGTGTCGAAGACCATTTAAAAAGAGTCAAAACAAAATGAACATCTAGTTCAAATGTTGAAGAAGTTCCAAATCTGCAAATTGGTTTGTTATAGCCCTAAGGTGACTGCTAGAAGAACTCAGATAAAGAGATACATGCTTCAATTTTTTTCCTCTTGTTGAAGAGGTGGTGACTCTGCTCAGACAATTTCTACATATGAAGGGTTGTTTTTTTGTATTTGCAACCTGAAAATGCTCAATTCAAAGTTGTAGTAACTGGACGTGTGAAGGTACATAGTTCTCTGCATATTTTCATTTACTAAACTTGTCATATGGATTGTGATTGTTGCTCCACTTAAAGTTGTATTCACAAACTAGCAAGTATGGATGGTTAGAATGAAGTTGTATATCTTAAGAATTACTATATATTTATATTTTTTCTTCATATTGGTATACTTGTGATTGTGCACCATTAGTTAAAACAAGATTTGCATACATCCATGGATTATAAAACAGAAATAACCATGCCATTAGAAACTTGGATGCATATTGTCAAAAAGCTTCATAAATCTGAAAAATCCTTAGATAGTTAAAACCGAAAGGTGCATGAACCCAAGTGTGAATAAGCCTAGGATAAGGCTGAAATGGAAAGTTATATTCAAAAGGGGAGTTAAAGAGTTGAACAAAAGGCACTTGATGTCTATACCAGCCTAGTTGAAAGAAAATAATGCTAGGTCTATTAGCCAAATTGTTGCAGCTTTTTTCAATTCATTTGATTCAGTATATGACCAATTAGACTTGTCATGGATTGATTATAAGGTTAAAAGTATGATATATGGTGTATGTGTGCTCCAAGGTTTGCTTGCACCAACTTATTACAAGACTTCACTCTGCCTTCCACAGAGAACCTGACCACTTCTAGGCTCTTTTTTGACTTAGATCATTAACTAAGCCTTGCTCTAACTTGTTACAAGAGTTTCAATCCTTGTGCTTAACCTTAAAGGACATAACACCATCCAATTTTCCAACCTTCTTTCCAACACCTAGAAGAGTCTAAGTGCCAACTTCATCATCTTGCTTGAACTAATTGCAGGGGAGCTGGAGACACTGTTTCCTTGCCTTTCACATCCACTTGAATACATTTTTGTGGATCTTAAGTCTTCAATCTACCCGATCTCAAGAAATTGCTTTGGTGAGGGTTATTCCCTAGTAGCCCTTAAACTTGACAAACCCTTAGCAAATAAAAGACACTTTCAGGCACCCTTTTTAGTCCTTTAAATGTTTCACAGGGTGTCATACCTCTGTCTCAACCGTATGGTGGTTTCCTACAAACAAGGGCAAAAGGGCTAAATGACCTAATTCTTAGGGTTTTAGTGCTTTCTCCTTCAAATCTACTTCTAATGGATTGATTGAAGTTTCAATACCTTTGGCATGTAAAGACCTTATCTTACCTCACCTGGAACTGTACTTGCTTTGTACAATGGTACCTTCCCCTGCCTAAGTTCTCCCAATTTTCTCTATCAAGCTCCTAACCGAGCTGTCCTAGCTCGCCTAGGGTTTGATTTGACAAATCTTTACTCCATTACCTACACTTCCTACTGCTAAATATTTACAAGTGTGTGGCTCCCCTTCCATATCCTGCTAGTCTCAGGAAGATCTCGTGGATAGAGTTTATGGGGGAGCCATTCTAAATCTCACTGCTCAAAACAGAGAAAACAAACACTCTACACTCTAATCTATGAATTAGAAACAACAAATCTACACTAAACAGCCTGAATACAAGATGAATCTTACTCAAAAATATCCAATGAACACAAAAATAGTGATAAAACTGTATATACAATACCTTTTATACCACTATTTCTCAAAGCACTCGGGTAAACACAGAAAATACAGCCAATCTATATTTCTTCAAAAACCAAAATTTGATTACAAAGCCTTCTAACTGCTGTCTACGAGCCACACCTCTACTTAGATTCCTTTTCCACATTTCAAGGGGAGTAGATCGATCCCACACTCCTGATTTCAAGGGAATCCAATAACTAGTTGCATGCAATTCCACAAATGTTGCCGTGCAACTTTTACAACATCTTGGGTGACTTCATGGAGGGTCTGATCCATGTGTGGTGTTGGTCCTTTATAGTGAACGAGATCTGCAATGTTAAAAATAGGGGACAGTCCACTATCATCTGGTAGCTGCACCTTAAATGCATTGTTTCCATATTTCTCCAAGATAGGACAGGGACCTATCCTCTTCATTTGTAACTTATGAGGAACTCCTTTCTGCAGTATAGACTTTTTCAAATGCACCATCACCAAGTCTCCAACATCGAATTGAAATTCTTTCCTGTGCTCATCCACCTTAATCTTATGTTTCATGGTGTTTTCTGCCAGTGTTTTTCTGACTGTCTCATGAATCTCCTGCATTGCATAGGCAAAATCATCAGTATATCCACTTCCTTTGACTCCATTCTTCAACTCTCTTAGCTCATAAACACCCCTAGGATGTAGTCCATAGACAATTTCAAAGGGACTCTTCCCTGTGTATCTGTTGACAGTATCATTGTAGGCATATTCAGCTTGCCCAATCAATTGATCCCATTGTTGACCATACTCCTTGGTCAAGCATCTTAAGAGGTTTCCAAGTGTCCTATTCACAACTTCGGTCTGACCATCAGTTTGGGGATGGTATGCAGATCCAAAGGATAAATTAGTGCCCATTCTTTGCCAAAGAGTCTTCCAAAAATGACTCATAAACTTAGTGTCTCTATCTGATACAATGTTGATTGGTAAGCCATGAATCCTTACTATCTCTTTGAAGAAAAGAGAGGCTATTTGACTAGCATCATTAGTTGTTTTGCATGGCACAAAGTGAGCCATTTTTCTGAATCTGTCTACAACCACATAAACACTGTCCATGCCTTGCCTTGTCTTGGGTAACCCAACTACAAAGTCCATACTCAAGCATTCCCATGGCCTAGTAGGAATAGGCAGTGGCTGGTATAGGACTACATTTGAAGAAGTTCCCTTGGCCTTTTGACACACCAAACAACTCTCCACATACCTCCTGACATCTAGGTTCATTCTTGGCCAATAGTAAAACCTTTGGACAAGCTCTTGAGTTTTGGTGATCCCAAAATGACCACTCAATGCACCATTATGCTTTTCTTGTATCAAGTTCTCTCTAATAGAACCTCTAGGAACACATAGTTGATTCCCTTTAAACAAAAGATCACTTTGCAAAGTATATTCAACATATTTACTATGAAAATGATTCTTGTAAGTACTCAACAGATACCTTATAAATATCTGCAAAATCTTCATCATTTGCATATAGATCTTTGAAATGATCTATCCCCATGCTCTTCAACTGAATTTCCTGAATTGTGAGGACTCTTCTACTCAAGGCAGCTGCCACCTTGTTGAGAGCTCCTTTCTTGTGCTTGATATTGAAGGTGTAAGCTTGCAAGTATTCCACCCATTTCATGTGCCTGTGACTCAACTTCTCTTGTGAATTCAGGAAACTGAGTGCTTGGTTGTTTGAATATACTATGAATTCCTTGGGAAGCAAGTAGTGCCTCCACTTTCTTAAAGCCTGGACCAATGCATACATCTCAAGGTCATAAGAAGCATACTTCTTCTTGGCTTCACTTAACTTCTTTGAATGAAAAGCCATCGATTTGCCCTCTTGACTGAAAACAGCCCTAATAGCTACATTGGTTGCATCACATTTAATGGTGAATAGCTTCTCAAAGCTTGGTAACACCAAAATAGGTTGGGTAGCTATCTTTTCCTTTAGCAACTCAAAAGTCTTGTTAGGTTGCTCATTCCATACAAATTTGGTCTTCATTCCTCTTTTTATGGTATCCAACATAGGAGCACAAATAGCACTAAACTATCTTATGAATTTCCTATAGTATTGAGCAAGACCATGGAAGCTTCTTACCTATGTTGCTATCTTTGGAGTAGACCAATTGAGGATGGCTTCCACTTTGCTACTGTCCATCTTCAAGTTGCCATGTGATAGCACAAATCCAAGATACACCAACTCTGTTTTGATGAATTCACACTTTTCCAAATTGATCATCAGCTTCTCCTCTTGTAGCCTCTTGAAAATCAACTCTATCTATTGGAGGTGCTCTTCTCTTGTTCTGCTATAGATTAATATATCATCAAGATACACCACTACAAATTTTCCAGTGTAGTCTTTGAGGATTTCATTCATGAGTCTCATGAATGTGGAGGGGGCATTAGATAGTCCAAATGGCATAACTAGCCACTCATAGAGACCCTCATTGGTTTTGAAAGGTTTTTTCCACTCATCTCCCTCATGTATCCTAATTTGGTGATAACCACTCTTTAAATCTATCTTGGTATAGTATCTAGCTTCACCTAGACAATCCATGAGATCTTCAATCCTAGGGATAGGGAACCTATACTTGATGGTTATCCATTTTATTGCTCTGGAATCAGTACAAAGTCTCCATTCTCCTCCCTTTTTAGGTGCTAAGATAGTGGGAACTGCACATGGACTGATGCTTTTCCTAATGAGACCTTGGTTGAGAAGTTCTTGAATCTGCCTAGCTATTTCCTCATTTTGTTGAGGTGTCATCTTGTAAGCTGCTTTGTTTGGAAGGGTAGCTCTTGGTATCAAGTCTATCCTACGACTTATGGCTCTTTTAGGAGGTAATGTTGCTGGTTGACCACTACTTACAATGCCTTCATAGGTCTGCAACAATTTTTGTATCTCCTTAGATAGCTTTGGTTTTTTAGCTGCTTTCTCTTTCCTCTCCTCTCTTGGCTTTATCATCACTGCATAGCCAACTCCTCCTTTTTCCAAGGCTTCTAAGAACTCTTTTTCACCCACCATGAGCAATTTAGAACCTGTTGTCTGCACCTCTGTATCTTCTAGCAAATACTGAATCTTAAAGGTTACCTTATCTTTCTTGAAAGTATAGGAGTTCTTTGCTCCATCATGCATAGCTTGGCGGTCAAATTTCCATGGCCTACCTAGGAGCAAGTGACATACATCCATAGGTAACACATCACACAAAACTTTGTCCTTGTACCTACCAATTGAGAACTCCACCCATGCTTGTTCATTCACCAAGACATGTTGACCTTTATTGAGCCATGTGACCTTGTAAGGATTGTTGTGGGGTATCCTTGTCAACTTTAGCTTGCTGACTGCCTCCTCTGACACAATATTGTCAGTAGAACCTGATTCAATGATGACTTTACACACTTTCCCCATCATCTTGCACTTTATCCTAAACAAGGACCTCCTTTGGCTTGGCTCTTCTTTAAGCGGTTCCTTAATCAAAGTTCTCCTCATCATGAGGTTCTCACCTTCCTCTGAATTCAATGGCACTTCAGGATGCTTATCTGTTGCAGCTATCTCATCATGAACCAAGTTGGTTCTCTTGTCACCTCCATGAGAAGTACGTCCTTTCTCTAGAAATCTATAGGCTAGGTGTCCCAATTGATTGCAATGGTAACATTTCATGTTAGTGAAGTAGTTACCTCTTCCTTTTCCACCACTTCTCCCTCTGGAGCTAGAGCCTCTTCCTCTACCACCTCTACTAGAGCTTCCTTCTTGTTGTTCAGAGTATTTGACTTCTCCTTAGGCTCTTGGTTCTGAACTTCTTCCACCATAACCTCCTCTTTGTCCTCTGTTGTCTTTCCCTTTACCTCTACCTTTGGGGTTTTGCTCTTGCTTCTTTTTGCCTTTCTCCTCTATCTTCAAAGCCATTTGATAGCATTGGTAGACTGTTTTGAAGTTCACTAGGCTCATGTCTTCTTCAATAGACCATTTAAGTCCATTTAAGTACCTTGCTAGCTTGATGATTTCATCTTCAACCACCTTTGATCTGAGGCATAATTTTTGAAACTCCTTGGTGTATGTTTGGACATCCATATCTTTTTGTCTAAGATTGTGTCTTCTCCTATGCAACTGAACTTCATAATCATCAAGTAGATAGGTCTTCCTTCTCTTAGTTACCATTCCTCTCCATGAAACTATGGGACCTTTGCCTTCTTTCTCTCTTTCAGCTTGTACAAACTTCCACCATGTGAGAGCTGCTCCTCTCAACCTTGACCTGGCCACCTTTACCTTTTGGGCCTCTGTTATTCCATCACATTCAAAGTGATTTTCTATGCTTTCAATCCAGTCTACAACTGAATCAGGGTCCATTTGTCCACTGAATAGTGGCACTCCTTCCAAAGCTTTGCCACTTAAGGCCTACAATGCCTTCAAGAAGGGTTCTTCAGCAAGAATAGGGTCAGGCTTTGGAGCTTCCTCCTCCAAGTCCTCTTCTTTTTCCTTGGCTTCCTGCTCTTCCTTCTGCTCTATCTTTTCCTTCACTTTATTTGCTATCTCATGGACTTCATCCAAGAGCTTCTCCACTTGAGACAACCTTTCTCTTAGCAGCCGGTTGTCTTCCTCTTGCTCTTCTACTTTTTTAGTTAACTCTACATTAGTCACCATGGTTTTTTCTGCTGTGTTCTCTCCTATTGACTTAGATCATTTGCTCCAAGTTTCAATCAATCAACCTTCTTTCTAGAAGAGTCTAAGTGCCAACTTCATCATCTTGCTCTGGACCACTGGTACTGTGCCCAAGGTTTGCTTGCACCAACTTATTAGAAGACTTCACTCTGCCTTCCACCAAGAACCTGACCACTTCCCAATTTTCTCTATCAAGCTCCTTTTTTGACTTGCTAAATATTTACAAGTGTGTGGCTCCCCTTCCATATCCTGCTAGTCTCAGGAAGATCCCGTGGATAGAGTTTATGGGGGAGCCATTCTAAATCTCACTCTAACTGAATTAGAAACAACAAATATACACTGAACAAGAATACAAGATGAATCTTACTCAAAAATATCCAATAACACCATCCAATTTTGAAACTATATATACACCTAAAGAGTCTAAGTGCCAACAAAGCACTTCACACAGATTGCACAGCCAATCTCTATTTCTTCCTTACCAAAATTTGATTACAAAGCCTTCTAACTGCTGTCTTTGAGCTTCAATCTACCCGATCTCAAGAAATTACTTTTCAAGGGGAGTAGATCTATCCCACACTCCTGATTTCAAGGGAATCCAATAACTAGTTGCATGCAATTCCAACAAATGTTGCCATTCAACTTTTACAACATTCTTGCAACTTATTACCATGTCATGATCCTAAATCTTAGGACCTCTCAACGTTGATTCCGAGCAACCAACATCTTAACTTCCTCTTGGAATCTTCTAACAACAAGGATGTGGTTATAACACACTTAAAACTTAACCTTCCAACATAAACTGTCCAAAGCTAAATAAAACAACATTTATCAACAATGATTAACTAAGATGAAATTAGTCCTAATGAACACTCACCACACACAAACAAGACCTTCTAAGGTCCAATCCTAAACACTCTAATACCCTAACTTGGCTAAGGTTAGGTACAAGCCAAAATTGCAACATAACAAACTAGAGTTTAGCCTAGGTGCTCCTGCACCACTATGCTATAAGAAGATGCCTAGATTTAATGGTTACAATGTGTGTGAAGGAGAAACACATGTCCAAAGCTTGTATAGCTTCATGGTGAAAGAGAATTTTAAATGAGATTTTTTTTCACATCTCTTAAGCTAGAGTTAGGGATTGGTACTTAAGTTTTCCTCCAAAAATGATATATAGACAATAATTTGAAAAAGAACCTTCTAATCTTGTCACAAAGTTAAAACAACTTAGGAAATAAGATGATTTCAAGTGTTGGTTTTAGTCACAAATTTTTTGTTGCTCTTGCACTAATCCCTGAAAGTTTCAAACCTAATATATCATATTGCATTCATTTGTATTTTGAAGCTTTTGAGGAGGGATCTAGTGCACTAATTAAGGATTTTTGAATATTGAGTATGCAGATGGCTTACACATGTTTAGATAATATGGAAAAAATGAGGAGTGAATATGTGCAAAGTCTGATGTCTTCAATTGTGGATAAACATGTTGATGAAAATAAAAGTTGTGCGAGTACAAAAGATCCAATACATGTAGTTTCAAATATAAACAATTGCATGTTTTAGAAGGAAAAAGTTAGGAGTGTTGCAATGTTAACTACTGATGCTCATAATAGTGAAAATTATTCTCTTTACTTCCAATAAGATATAAATGATCAATTCAATAATGAAACCCAGTCTATGAAGTTTCTAGATTTTGATAGCAGTAATATATTTGTATGTCTTGAGTTACAACTTGGTAAGGCATGTTTTTCTACTGGATGTCAAGAGGAAGAAATGGTTGAAATAATGGATAAAAACTATGGTCTATTAAATAGTTTAAAATTTTCAAATTTGTTAACCACTGAATACCAGAAATATGCACATATGAATAACCCTCAGTTATTGTGTAATATTCATATTGATTTTGACAGTGATGATAATCTTTATTATGAAAGATATGAAACATGGGTATCTAATATTCCTTCCAGTTATGAATAGGCTAGTCACCATGACGATAATGTAGGTCAAGGTAGGAAACCATTAGATTGTAATGATGCATTATATGATGAGCACGAAAATGTGAAAATTGATGCAAACTCAAAAACTTGTGTTGATGAGTTAAGAACAACAAATAACCAACAAGTTTACAAGCCAAATTTGGAGAATTTTAATGCATAGTTGGATAAATATTTGTTTCTTTTTATAGATGAGCCTAGTTCTAAGTCTTTTCATATGGATATGGGGGCTGATTTAAAAGGAAAAATAGATTATCTTTTGGAACTAGAATTACTCACTTTTGAACATAATATGAATGTTGAAGATGTTAGCATGATATTTGCAGAAAGTATCAGAGTGGGAAAGAATAAGGAAAGGGTAGAGATTCTTGATGATTCTCTACACCAACATGTTGAGGCACAATTACAGGGTGTGCTAAAGCATGAGTGTATCTCTCTACATACACTTGAAGATAGTTTGCATGATGTGCATAATCTTTTGATTGGTCCTTATAATTGTTTCACCTTTGACATGAAAACTACTAATCAGATTAAGCTTGATAATCCCATCTATGTGGAGGAGTATGAGTGTCAAATTTTTCAGTTGGATGGAATTTTCTTGCAATGTGGTAATGATCAAGACATTAAGGAAAGTTTTTTTCAACTTCACAATATTTTGAATGACAAAATTTATGAGTCATTGCCACATAATAATTAGTATTTTAAGGGTATGCTTGATTCTTAGATGAAAGGTAGTTATGAATTTGTTGATAATACTGTACTTGCTAAGTTATTGAGAAATACCAGCATGTTTAATCGGGCATATTCTAGTAATGTATTCAGGTTGGATTCAGTGAGGTTTGATGAAAACTGTCTATGATAGGGGTAAGAAATGGCCTGTAGTTTTGGTGGCCTTGGGCCATTAGATATGGTTTGACTTGTCAAGCCAAAGCAGTTAGGGGCAAAGATGAACTTCTAACTCTGTTACCCAATGGAGTAGGAACCTGGTCTACTTCTCTGAGGATCTGAATTCTCACTCTATTCTCTAAGGAATAGACGTCCCCAAAAAGAGCCACTGATGGCACTTTCAAATTTTGCATAATTCTAGAGTGCTCATATTAAAACCCTAAGAAATTTTATCAAAAAATATTTGTTACATATGTTGTAGGGTTCTTATATGAGGTTTAGGGTTTTTCATTTTAATTTCTTTGCATTCTATTATGTTTCTAGTTGTGTATTTCTTACTATCAGTCACACAAAAAAAATTCATGATCATTAGTGTCATCATGTGACTAGCCTTTCTTATGTCTAGGTCTAAATCACCTGACTTTTACATCTTTTGTATGGTGTGATTAGCAATTATTGAGCCTACTATTCTCATGTCATCCTAGAGAAGTCCCCTCTTTTAGAACAACTAATGAGAACATGCTTAAAATTTCCCACTTAAGTCTCAATGGCCCTCATAGTTGTATCACTCATCACTGATTTATTCATAGGTTCACACCATGAAATAGCGATGAGTGATGGAATGATGTTTTTCTTTAACATCACTCATCAAAAATAGTTTTGAGCCTTTATACTTATATTAGTGATGAGTGATGCTTCTATCTTATGTAATAACTTCATCACTCATCATAGATTTGTTTGAAAACTTGAGTTCTGAATTAACAATGAGCGATATGATGTGATATTTGTTGATCGTGGATATGTTTTGAATGTAAATTCTTACGTCACTGATACTTGATGGACCTTATAAATGTTGTAAATCATCTCATCACTAATTTCTTACAAAATATAAGAGGAGAATTAGCGATGAACAAAGGCCTTATGTAATATCTTCATCGCTCATCGCAGATGTTTTTCAGAACTTACATTTTGAATTAGTGATAAGAAATGGATGTCCTCTAAAGGGTTTTTTCTTTCGCTAATGTGTTATCATCCTATGAGCGATGTCTTTATGCCATTTTTTTATGTGGATTGTATGTGTCCAAATCTAGTGCTATCACAACATTTCCCGTTGTAGATAGAATCCTAAGCACAAGGTTTGAATTAGTGATGCACGATGAAGGGATGAATGTGACCAAAGGTCAGGCAATTGAATGAGGGGCTAGAGATCATTGCTAGGATATTTACATCGCCGATGGAGCTTGGAAAAGATGAATTAGATTAGCGACAAGAAATGACCATAAATGAAAAAGGAAATGTGGCATGATCCTAGGGATTTCACAGAAATCAGAAAGGAAAGCAGCAAGAGAACTGAAGAAACATTAATAAAGTTTTAAAGCAAGATGATCTGATGGATTAAAAATAATTGCATGAATAACTTCATCGCTAAATTGCACCTCAAATTTTGGGGAGGATCAAAGATGAAGCGTATAAAGAAAGTTTCTCTCTAACAAACTAGTCCTATGTACTTCACCGATATTAATGAAAAGCATGAATTAGGTTGGTGTTACATGCTAATTGTTAGATCAACTATGATTAATCAACGTTAGAAGGGAACGTTGCAACATCTGAGATAGCATCACTATTTTCAAGAAGCAAGTTGATAATGGTCGGAAAAAAATTCTCATGGCGACCTTAGATGAAGTTTTAATTGCTCTAAGATGAATGGCCCAGATTTAGAGCCAAACTGATAAGTTACCAATTTTCTCGTGTAAGGAATTCTAAATCATTAATTATACATGCTCGAATTGTCTATTTTAATGTAGGTTGATCATTGTTTATTCACACTATCTTCTCAAACTACAGTAGAAGTAAGGCATGTGTACTAAAGGAGATTGAAATGGCTGTAAGTTTTCCCAAGCAGAGCTTCAATGTTTACATCCTGATTAAATTAGTATGAAATTAGATTCTCTGGTCTATTTAGGATTTTTGTTGCTTAAGATATCTGCAATTATTGGGATTGGGGTGTTTCTCTTCTGGTTCTTGAGTCAAAAATTCTTTAATCATCCCTCTACTAGTTTTAAAGAAAATGGAAAAGGTTGGTGCAACAATTCCACCTGCTAGGAGGTCTAACCAACTAAGTGTATTTGAGTGTCATGAAGACATAGCTGAGAAAGAAGCCATGGCTTCTCCTAAGATTTCAAAGGGTAAAAGGAGGGATAGGGGCCATAAAGAAGAATTCAATTATGTAGAGTACTTACCACTTGAGGAATAGGACCCTAACAGGTGAATTGGTTGAGTACAAAGGAAAGGAACTAGCACTGCCAGTAAATAAGGCTAGGAAAAAAGAAAAGAGCCATAGGGCCTACCTGGCTAAACATAACTCTCCTATCATGCTTTCAGACTCTCCTTCAGATGCTGAAGCTGATACCAACTCAGAATATGGCCATTACCTTCATTCCCTGGTGACATATGGGAGATCTGATAATGACATACTACTAATCGCTCCAATTGCATCAAGGACAAGGACTGGTCAGACATTTTCAGATGTCGATGACTCTGAATAGGGTCACCTCCTATTTTTAGTTTTTTATGACACCATGGTATTTGCATAGGAGGTTTTTTTGGTCATATGTTCATGGTTTATCTTTTGTTTTCTCATGCTGATGTGGAAGCCTTTGAGAAGATATGAATGAAATATTTTTGTTTTCAAACAAAAAATGATGTGACAACAACCAGAAATATCTTGCACATGTTTTTTCCCTTTTTTCCTCTCCTATGAATTTTCTTCCAAGTTATGAATGAAAATTGTGAATGAAAAATTCAGCTTTCTTTTTTCACTTGCACAAAATGTATGAATATTTTTTTTGCTTTAGTTCATTGAATTAATTAAACGCTTAATGAGCTCATTAGTTTGTGAGAAAAGAATATAGGATTTAGTAAGGAAGCTATATTTTGCAGAAAAAGTGAGTTACATGTTACAAAGTGACACTCTAATGGTCCACTAATTTATGAGGTTCAATCAAAATTGTATTACCGATTGATTACCAATTGTAACTCATTTTCTACCATAGATAAATCAATGATTATTTTATTAGTTTATCTTATAGTCAATTGAGTGAGTATTGAATTAGGCCTAGGATTCAAGATGAAGAATAATTCAAAATACTTTAAATTACAATGTCCCAACTCTAATGTATGAAGGCACACTTCTTGAAATTCAGTGACACTTTTATCTGAGGTTTGTCGAGCCTTCGATAGAGGTGATTTTCATGTAATAGTGCATCTGTGCAAAGAAATAATCTTGACTAAACGTGAGATATTATGAGTATGCATGGGATTACCTGCCCTAGGTTTCATAGAGCCTGAAAAGAAGTGAAGTACTAATTACTTTACTTAAGTGTTGGCCAATCCTCGACCTAGCTGATAATTGGGTTGTGACAAGATCATAGGTTAGGACTGAGATTAAGTTTGGTTATAAACATATAACCAACAACTTGTTTGTTTGAAAAGGAATATGCATACTCACTATGGGGCTATAGAACTCTTGGTTGTCTGCCAGGTGTGAAATCAACAACATACTCACTCTAAGGCCACGAAACTTCTGATTGTCCATGGGGTGAGAAAACCCAAATGTGAGAAACATACGCTAGTTGGTATGCACTCAAACGCATAGGTGGATATGGGGAAAAGTCATTCCTTTGAATGGGCTTTCCCACTCAACCATATCAAATTTATACCTCCTAATAACTTTAATAAGGAACCATAAAGGAAAATAATTTTTGAGCTCTACGGGGTAAGAAAAAATTTGTATGCTTGACACTTAGACATTGTTAATGCAAGGTAGTGTAAGGAATGTTTGAAGAGATTTTTCTTAGTTCGCTCAAGGTCTCATCTTAGGGAACATCATGCTAAATGTCTCCAAGAGAGGATAATTCAAAATAAGTATCATGCTTTTGGAGGGAATGAAGCCCAATGACTCCGCCAAGAACAAGATGCATCGCAAGAAGAGAGAAATCACATAATGAAATGTGAGTGGTGATGTATGCCCCCACTTTAAAGTGGTTGTGAACACCAGTAATGTGAGTAGTTGTTTTAAAGTAGAAGAATACGATATGAGAGCTTACTCAAAAATCCCTATGCCAAGTCATATGTTTTATGAGAAGCTACATCAGGAAAAAGGTAGTATGTCACATGCAAGCCAACTTAAGGCATGTCGTCGACATCCCAAGCTTTCTCTTGTATGTTTATGAAAATTTAATGACTAGCCAAAAGAGTCAATGACAAGTGACATATGAGGAAAATGCTACTAAACCCCTTTCTCCCACTGAGTGCAAGACAAAGGTGAGCTGAAATGATTGATGAAATGTAGGAAAGAGTGAAATCATTATCAAGTAGAGGAATTAGCTGCCCCCACAGAGGGAATCATACCAAACACTTTAAAATGTTTTATTTTACGACTCAAAGATTTACATTCATTAGTGGAATGACCATGAACTCTATGATAGGTGCAGAATGAGGTCTTGTCAAAAAATTTCTTACAAGTTCTAGGGGGTAGCGTGATCAAAAAATCTTAGAGGAGTCTCAACAAAATACCCTCTTGATCTATGGTATAAGGTGGTCTTGTGGTTTGTGAGAAAGATATATCTTGCTTAGTAATGATTTTCATATCTTCGCAAGACTCTTTAGATTGCAAGATTTTATTCTCTCCATTACAAGAGGGAATAAAATATAACGAATTCAAATCATGAAAATTTTGTGAGATGAAATTTACATTAAGCAAAGATGTAGTTGTGTGTTGCATGTTTGTGAACCATTGATTTTTGGCTCTTAGGACTTCTCTAACTCTTCTAGGTTTTTCCACCTAAAAGGAGAGAGTTAGGCCAAAAATGCCAACTAGTTCATTCAAATTATGTTATGTACGATGTTTTCTAAACTAAATGAAGTAAACTAAATTCAATTGAATGATATATAAAACAAATTATGAATGAAAAACTAAGATGTATGTTATGTTTGAAAACACAGTGTTATTTGCAAATATGCTTTAAATAATGAATAAAAATGCAATTTACACTAAATATAATGTTTTTTCTTAGAATGAATGCTCCAAAAAGACTGGAGAAGATTGGAAAATAGACTAGAAAACTAATGAAACTTGAATTTAGGCTAACTGGGACTCATTCGCCACCTTGGGCGAATCAGTCCCAGATCAGGACTTTTTTGCACAGAAGTTGTTTTCTGACAGTCGGGGACCTAGATCTACATCTAGCTCAAATTTGCACCTCAAGAGGGACTCATTATCCATGCATGGTGAATCATTCCACTTTCATTTTTTTGCAATTTCAAAGTTCTATCATGCACCTTGACACTTGCACAACAATTTCTGACGAAAACCTGACTTCGGATCTCATAAAATTTCTACAAAATAGCTCAAAATTGGTTTTCTAATGTGGTTTTTTCCTTAGTCAGACCCCTAGTTGGGTAATTAAACCTTGAATGGAGAAAAATCTGCATAAAACGTAGCCTTAGATGTGTTAAAGACTAGGAAAATTTGAGACGTGACAAAGATCCTATTCTATTGCTCTAGAATAAGACATGCAAGATGGATTTATATGATGCAATATCTCAACCCTAGAAACCTCACAACACATGAAAAATAGGAATGAAATGACATGCAAATGATAAACAAACAATATGCAAACCTTAATTTGAAGATAGAGTGAAAATGGAAGATGGAATCAATAGGAAACCAAGTCCTTAGGTGTGATTTGGTGGCTAGTTGCACCTCTTCACCCTAGATTTCTTCATAATTTTCCATAGGAATCCATCATCAACCCTTTGCAATGTTGGATATATTGGATGTTGTGGTTGTGTTGCTGATATGTGGTTGTCATTGATGTCAACACTATTAGCATTAATGCATTTGAAGTTGTATATGTTGAGGATATTGAGAAAATTGTAAAGAAATGAGTTGCAGGTTGTCAGTGGTGAAGTGATGTTCAGTATGGTGGTATGTTTTGTACATTGGTGATAAGAGGTTGTGGAATAAAGGTTTTGTTTATGAGTGTATCTAGTTTATCCAGGTCGAGTTTCAAAGATCTGCATGAAGATTTTCATTCTGACAGGTTTTTTGTTTCTTCAATTGGTGTTCCTAATTGAAGATGAGGCTATTTCAATTATCTTAGTTGTTTTGTATGCTTCTATATTGTTTCTTAATGTTTGTGGATGTTTCTAAATCATGCTCTATCTTTTTTGCATGTCTGCATTGATCATTGTGATCATGGTTGGTGATTTTCTCTCGTGTGTTCATGTTCTTGGCTGACATGGTGTTGAAGCATGTTGTGGATATTTGAGGAGAAATTAATTGAAGAGTTTTCATGTTGAAGTTGTTAATTTAGGTCCTCACTAAGTTGTGGCTGACTTTGGTTGATTCACATTAAAGATTATCTATTGTTTTGGGCCGAAAGTTATATTCATTTTATTATTTCTTTGTGGTCGACTTGTAGCAATGAAATTTCTTGTTGTGGATATATTTAAGAGTGGTTGTTTGTTCTCATTGAATTATATTGAATGCATGTATGTGTGAATAATGTCCTAATAATTTGAAGTAAGAGTAGAGTGTGAAGAAAAGTGAAGAGTGAAGAAGAGTAAAGAAGAGTGAAGAGTTGTTGATGTGCTTAACCGAAACTATGATTGGGCATTAGCATATGTTATTTTATTAGTTCAAATCCCTGTGAATGGCTATAATATGAAAGTATTTGTAAGATAGTGTGTCTTCCTTTGTAATTGAGTGGTGAGCTCTAAGAAGTAGGCCTGAATGCAAGTGCATTCCCCATATTTCATTATCTTATACTTTTAATAGGGTATAATCTTGTGGACTAACCTCCACCATGGTTTTTCCCCTAACAGGGTTTCCACGTAAAAATTCTTAGTGTTATGTGTGTTTTTGATGTGTTGTTGATTCATGGTTTCATGGTTAATTATCAGATCTGAGATTAAGGTTAATGAGTTGAATAAGTTTGAATTTCTGTGACAACTAATTCACCCCCTTCTCAATTGTCTGCCCTTGTATTTCCAACAAGATCTTGACAAGAGAAGTGAGCTTCAAGACCTGCAAAAATCATAACTTGTTGCTTTAAAACTTCAAATTTTTCTCATGAAACTTGATGTGGAAGACTTGACTATATAAATTGCTCTTAAGATAAGAAAAGATGATAAAAAGATGTGTGAAATTACTTGAAATGAGTATTTATAAGAAACACCTTATTTTCCCATTAATTAGACCTAAGAGGCCAACATTCACTAGAAATTAAAGTTAAATTGATTAAACCCGCTTAAATTTGAATTTTCCCTCAAAGGGGACTCATTTGCCACCCTTGGTGAATGGGTCCCACCAGAGGGGACTCATTCGCCCAAGGTGGAAAATGGGTCCCACTACTAATGTTTGAAGGTGGGCTTTAGGGATATGATATAATTAAATGTTCTTTGTCGGGTTTTATGTGATTTATTAGGTAAAACGAGCCTCTAGATCAAAATTAATGGGTCTAAGAGGCCTATAAATGTTTCTTTGAAGGGTGAATGATGTGAAGGGACTCAAAATTTGGTCCAATTATGCATGAGATTGTCTCTTTTCTCAAGAGGGTCAAATGAGTTTTATGCATGGATAGGTTAATTTAGGGTTCTTGGAAAAAGTTCGCAAAGTGTCCCATTTGTTTGCAGAGTGTCTTTTTTGTTCGCAAAGTGTCACATTTCTTCAAAAAGTGTCCCCGTTTCTTTTTGAAATTTCCAAAAAGGGTTCTAAAGTGTCTAGGGCCATTAGAAAAGCACACTAGATTGACTTTAGCACACTTTCTTTATGAATATTGTGAAAAGTGAAGATATTTGATGAAATTTAGAGCATTTTATGATGATTTTGATAGGTCCCCACCTGGTCACAACAACGGCTAGGGGGAAGATAGCTCACATTTCTGAGAGATCATGCGCCAACACTATCAGCAGCAGAGGTAGAGCATTTATAGTCAATGGGTATCTATTGGGCATATCTTATGCCACCTATGAGATACCATGATGCCATACTTATGGTTTTGTGAGAGTGATGGGATGCAGATACCTATACCTTTCATCTTCTCACTGGGGAAACTATGGCCACTCTCAAGGATGTACACCACATTCTCTGAGTTCCCATTTGAGGAGAGTGGGTATATTTCTAGGGGGATCGGTCATTCTGGGAGAAGAGAGACATGCAATATTGTCTAGGTGGTTTGATACATGTTGCAATATTCGTGAGCTCCTCTGGTTAGATGAATTTTGATGCATACAGTGGCACTAGTTCTCAATATAGATGGACGAGCAACACACTTGGATGGGGGATTGGTACACTTGATTCGAGGGATGTATGAGTGGATGATAGTTTATGCTTGGTGTCGTTGTATTCTAGCACACTTGTATTATTGTCTTGGTTGGTTTGTATTTTGAGAGAACAATGGTATGGTCCATTGTACGCTTCTATAGGCATGGTGCCTTGACCATATCACATGTACTAGGCCTATCAGATACCCTTGTACTATAGCTGTAGGTTATCCATGAGCATTTGGCTATCCCTTACGATGCCTATGGCAGTATGGTGATTTACACTTTTGGAGGGTAAGATTTGAATGGCTGAAGGAGGATAAGATCCTATGGAGACCTTATCTACTCACTTTACAGTGGCCAGATCCCACCAGACAGTTACGGAGGATGAAAATGGATAGGTATCTAGCAGGGAGGCATGACTATATTGTATGACCATTCCATTACGGTTGAGTCATGTGATAGTTTGGATATGTCTAGACACCATCGAGGGTATGCCCCTTCATTAGATGATTAGTACGGAGTTCCCAAAGGTTAGGTGATACTGTTCGGCTAACTATAGATCATGTTCATGAGAGTGAATTTGATGATTCAGATCACGACCAACCACTAGCATCTAACGTTGATGATGTCAACAGCATAGACAGGCACAAGGAGTGGTGGTCATATGCACGACTAGCTCCTGTGTTCCCCATGGATTTCCCTATAGGTGATGTAGAGCTAGCAGCAGATGAGGGTGATGAACAAGAGGAGAGAGTAGAGGAGGTATGGTATAGGCCAACATATATTTTTATAGATGTGATTGATGATGAGTACCAATCTGAGGGAAATCCTAACTATGAGGACCAGGATGGAGGGGAGGATGATGAGGAGGATGATTACTATGAGGAGGAGCCACCCTTGAGTGAGGATGATGAGGTAGCTATTAAGGATCGATACGAGCATGTAGAGTCCTCTCATACTTATAGGACCAGATCATGGGTAGTAGCTACAACAAACATCAACACTTAGAGTCAAAGAGAGGCTAGCACATCCTCCATATCCCTAGAGATGAGGAGGTTGACATTCCTCATGTATCTGGAGACATAGGTGATGATATTTGATTTGACATGTGTCCTTTAGTGGTTTATGCTTTATTTTTATATATGTATATCATGATGATGTTTTACTAATTGTGTACATTGTCTATCTTTCAGGAGCAATGAGACACTAGTGAGAGTTCTATCATGAGGCTTCCAAAGAGATAGTTCCTGCATCCATCAACGAGGAGGAGATGGATCCTGACTATGTGCCCCCACCAATCATGGAGGAAGATCTAGAGTCATTCAAACCTTTCTTGAGGTTACTAGAAGTGTATGAGAGTGTGAGGAGATGACTCTATTGAGCTGAGAGTGCACTACAGTCAGTGTAGACCTCAATAGAGGTAGAGAGATTGCATGCAAAGCTGGCATAGGCACGAGTGGAGAGGGGTCAAATGGTAGATGAGTGGCTTATAGTTGTTGGTCAAGTACAAAGTCTAGAGTATGCACTTAGACTCGGTAGTTTGTGATCACAGTAACACACAACCATCTCATGACATCCAGGAACTGGATCACAAGTGCTAGATCTTGAGGGGTCTAGCTCTCATAGACCATTATGACTTTTTATATGATTTTGAGATGTATATAAAGATTTGATATATATATATATATAGACATGCGCATGTGATTTTATGATGATGTGTCTCTTTATGTGGATGTTAAATTCTATGTGATTAACTAAATGACTTATAGTAAAAGTATTTAATTAATGGCTACATGATTTAACATGATTGATGTGATCTAGTGTAAAACATATTGCAGTTTTAGAATAGATACAACATTGATAATGAGAAAAGAATACGTTATATTAAATACACTGATAAGGATCTAACTTAACATAATAGGAATGTGAATAGTATGAAAGCTAAAGAAATTATAAAATGAACGTAAATAATTACCTTAGTCTTCAAGACAAACACAAATTTAGTTGTCAAGAATGAAGCAATGTAAAAGTTATTTAGAATAACATCAAATAACTTTAAACAACACTGATATATCAACAATACTATTCAAAGGGGACTAGAGATAATACCAAAAAAAATGTGTGGCATTAATGGGTTCCCTAAAGGGTGTTCCATCAAGTTGCATTAAGAGATAAGCACTAGACCCATAACTGGTATCAACTATGTAAGGTCCCAGCCAATTAGGGCTAAGCTTATCTTTATCTTCATTGTTAGCACTAGCATTTCATTGATTTTCAATAAGAACAAAATCTCCCTTAGAAAATGATCGAGGGATGACATGAATGTTGTGTTTGCATTGCAATTTTTTGATATGAGCCTAGAGATGTTCAAGAGTGTTAATGTGTTGTTCATCAAGCATCTTGAGTTGAAGTAATTGTTGATCTTGATAAGTGTCACCATTGAAAAGATCTCAGAGAGAAACTCGTAAATTAGGAATTTATACTCCAACGGCATAATCACATCAATGCCATAAACAATGTTATAAGGGGTATTTTTTGTGGATGATTGAACATTAGTTCTATAAGCCCAAAGTGCATAAGGTAGTTGTGTATGCCAATCTTTATGATGCTTGGTGATATTTTTCTTGAGGATTTGTTCGAGAAGATTATTAGTATTTTTAGCTTTTCCATTGGATTGCAAATAATACGGTGTAGAAAAGTGATGTTGAATGTTGAATGTTTCAAGAAATGTCTAAAATTCATTATTCTAAAATGGAGTTCCATTGTCTAAAATGATTGTGGAAGGGAGTCCAAAGCAAGCAATTATGTGGTCCAAAATGAAATGACAAATTGCTTCAGTTGTTGTAGAACAGAGTGGAATAACTTCCACCCATTCTGTTAAATATAGTCTATTGCGGTTATGATAAGTGTATGTCCAACAAAAGAAGGCGATGAAATTTTTCCAATAAGATCTAACCCCCATACAGAAAATGACCAAATGGGAGCATTGGCATAGAGCTCAACAATAGGAGTGTGGATCAAATTGCTATGCTCTTAGCATTTGTGACATCGTTTAACGTAGGAGAAGAAATCCTTCTCCATATGTCTCCAATAATAACACACACAAATAGGGTTTTTCACTAATGAACAACCTTCAAAGTAACATCCATAGGCACCAACATGAGCCTATTCAAGTGCTAAAGGGATTTTAGAATCTTCAAGACACCGTAATAGGAGACCATTAAAAGATCTTCTATACAATGTGTTTTCAAGGATCACATATTTAGTCATGATCTTACATAAACACTTTTGAGTATTCATTGTAGTAGGTTTGGGAATGGTACCATCTTTCAAATAGTTATATATTGTATCGCACCACTCACATGAAGCATCTTGAGTTATTTCCAAAATGTCTTCTAATGGATTATTGATCGAGGGTTTCATGATGGGATGGATAACAAAAGTGAACTATATGGAAGGATCCTATGGGGATATGAGAGAAGCTTCACTCACCATGGCATCCACATATCAATTATCTTTGTGTGGGGTATTATCAATGGTGAAGGAGTCAAATTTTTCTAATAGTCTCATTATAAAATCCTTTTATTTTAATAATTTATCATGTTTAGTTTGATATGTACCATGGATTTGTTTGATGACCAATTGTGAATCGCCAAAGATCTTGATATGTTTAGTTTTCAGAGATAAAGCAGCTTGGAAACCTATGATTAGTGCCTCGTACTCTGTTGTATTATTTGTACATAGGAAATTTAATCGATAGGATAAGGTAATAGGTTTTCCATTAGGTAGAATTAGCACCACTCCAACACTAGAACCTATTCGACACTTAGATCCATCGAAAAATAAATCCCATGGTGTAATGTCAGTGGTTAAGACATGATCATTAGGAAAGGAATCAGGAGTAGGTAAAGCAAAAGGAGGAGCATCAACTAAGTGATCAGTTAAGGCTTGGACTTTGATTTCTTTTTGTGAAACAAATTTAAGGTAAAAATTAGTTAACAACATCACCCACTTAGCTAAGCATCCAAAGAGGTTTTTTTGTTGAAAATATATTTAAGAGGATCATATTTTGTGATGACTTGTATTTCAACATTTAGTAAATAATGTCGCGACTTACTAGGAGCAAATACAAGAGCCAAACATTATTTTTCAATTGGTGAATAGTGTGTCTCATAAACAATTAAGGTGTCGCTAATGGAATAAACATGGTGTTCTTTACCATGATCATTGTGTTGAGCCAACAATGCTGCAAGAGCATGGGCCGATGTGGCACAATAGGTTGTAAAATAGGTGGAGTAGCTAGATATTCCTTTAGACTCTTGAAATCCTATTTACAATCCTCATCCCAATCAAAAGGGATATCCTTTTTAAGGAGATATGTGAAAGGTAATGTGTGATCAGCTAAAGGTGTAACGAAATGACAGTTAGCTTGAATTTGACCTTGTAATGTGCACAACTAAGAAATATTCCTAAGAGGTGGCATGTTAATAATTGCATCTATTTTCTTTGTGTCCACCTCAATGCCTTTGTGAGATATAACAAACCCCAAAAGTTTACCACTATCTATGCCAAAGATACTTTTTTGGATTCAATTTCATATTGTATTGTCATATTTGTTTGAAGATTTTATGAAGGACAACTACATTGTCTTATCGTGTTAATGATTTAGCTAGGATATTATTGACATAATCTTCTAGAATTTTGTGAATGTAATCATGAAATATTAATTTCATTGCACGTTGATAAGTGGCGTTGGCATTATTTAGACCGAAGGGCATCACAACCCAACAAAATGTTCCCCAAGCAATTGTCAAGGAAGTTTTATATTGATCTTGAGGGTTAATAGGGATTTGATTATAACCAGAAAATACATCCATCAATGACAAAAAGTCTTGTCTAGTAGTTGAATCCACAATCATTTCTATATTAGGAAGCGGAAAATTTTCTTTTAAAGAGGCTTTATTCAAGTCTCGAAAATCCATGCACACCCAAATACGATTATCATGTTTTGCAACTGTGACAATGTTTGAGATCCAAGGAGAATAATCAATATGTCTAATAAAGAATGCATCAAGAAGTTTTTCAAGTTCCTCTTTAACATGCAAGGCTATGTTATGATGCATTTTTTGGATCTTTTGATGAACAGGTTTAGCATTTTTAGCAAGGACAATGTTATGCATCATAATTTTCAGGTCAATTCCTGGCATATCAGAATATTTCCAAGCAAAAAAGGAAAATAATGAAGTAAAGTGGTAGTGTCATCTTGTTCTTCATCATCAAGGAACTTCCCAGTCTTAATAACTTTATCTTTGTCATTAATTTCCATTGGAACATCAATTGTATCTCCTAAAGGTAGTGTGTTGGATTTAGGACCTTCAGATTCAAAAAATTCTTCAGTGATATCACTTGTTTCTTACTCGGTAACTTTCATGGCTCCAGTAATGTTTTTCATGTAAGTATGTGAGGATGGGGTGTCATAAACACCTAACATTTGTTTCAAAGCCTCATCACTATCGACATAATTCAATGAAGGTGGTAAGGTTATATCAAGTAAATCAAGATGTTTAATTGTAAGTCTTTGTTGTGAGTGACATATTATATCATTAATGGTCAAGGATGGTAGTTGAGTAGCTTTGGTCATTTTAGAAAAAGAATATCCCAATCTGGTTTTTGTTTCTTGTGTATTAGGTTCAATAGGGACACAAATACCTTGCTCATGTTTTCCACACCCTTTTCTAGTATAGCCTAATTGTTTTACAAATTTATAGCCTTTTCCATAAAGTCTTTCCATTTTGTGCAGAGTACCTGTGGGGATTAGTAATCTATATCATCAAAATTTGTTGTGTATGTTGCATTGTCATCTGAATTACAAGAGATAGATGTTTGAGAAGATTGTTCACAATTTTGAGTAGACATGATGGTTGGTTGATCTTGTTTCTCATCCTTCTTTTGCATGAATATGTATTCTCCCATAAACAAGGGTGTGAATTCTAGGGATCCCCAATCATCACCAAATAATTTAGATATCGATTCCTTATCGTTTTGTTCAATTTGAAGAGGGTCTATATTGGACATTGGAATTGATGTTTTCAAAGGACTTGTAACCACTTTTTCAAGGCACAAGAAACTTTCAAGCTAGGGGTCTATTTCAACTTGATAGATGTGATTTTTATAAACATATTTCATGATACAATGAAGGGTTGAAGACACTGCATTCATCTCATGAATCCATGGTCGGCCTAAAAGAGGATTATATGAAATATCATAAGGCATGATGTGGATAGGAGTTTACAAAGTAGCCACCCCAACCGTAATAGGAATTTAAGTAATTATCCCAAGTAGTTGCTTTGTTGTATTATCAAATCATCGAATAGAGATGGAATCAAGTATTATTTGTGACCTGTCAACATCTAATCGATCAAGGAGACTTGCACTACACACATTAAGGGCAGAACCATTATCTATGAGAGTGTGTTTTATACCTGTGTGATTGAATCGAGAAATTATCATAAAGGAATCATGTTTTTTACGCAACTTCAAAGGAGGGAGCACATGTTGATGGAAGGTAATGTCAAGATTCTTTTTTGTGAATGAGATCTGCCACATCATTTAGAGTGGAATTGTGATTTTTTTTAGAGTGGTTTGAAGAATGTTATGATAATTTGGTGAGTTTTGAAGCAAATCCCAAAGGGAAATTTTGGCGAGAGTATTCTTTAATTGTTCAACAAGATCCTAATCCCTTGTGTGTGGGCTATAGCGAGGAGCACTAGGAGGATTGGGTAAAGATAAAGAGCGTGGGGTTGGTTGTGGCGGTTGGGAGTTGTTTTGGGTGTTATATGTATGAGCAATAGTATCATTACAAGATTGTTGTGATACATTGGTTTTGGGGGGGTAGAGGGTGTACCGGGGTTGATTAGAGGGGTGGAGTGGATGTGAGGGTGGGTAAAGGATAAGCTTGGGTTGAATTACATTAATTTCCTTGATATTAGAGGTCTCACAAAAAACCAAAGAAGATGAGTTGGGTGAGATGAAGTCTTGAAGTGACTCATCTAGCAAATACAAATCATCATGACTAAAGGGTTTGAGGGGTAAATTGTCATCAAATGGTTTCAGATGTTCAATAAAAGCATTAGAGGTTGTAATATTTGGTATCATCAGTTGATCACCACAAACCTTAGTGGATGGCTTATGTGAGATGAAGTCTTGGAGGGATTCATCTAACAAATCAAAGTCATCACAAGCAAAAGGTTTGAGGGAAAGTTTATCATTAAGGGGTTTATGTTTCTCATTGCAAGCATTAAAGGATGAAGTGAGTGAAAAGAAGTCTTGAAGGACTTCATCTAACTTGGCAACATCATCACTACTAAGAGGCTTAGATGAGATGTTGTATCTAATTTGAATCATGTGTTTGAAGGGATTGTTTAATGTTTCATTTTTTGCATCCTTATGTATCGATGAATCTGATCTAAAAGAACTATGAATGAAAATGGAAAAGTAAATTTTCAAAGATTTGAAACTATCCATGAATGCGATGAAAATAAATGAAATTTATGCTAATGAAAAAAAAAACAAATGAACTATAATAGAAAGAGAATGACAGAAAAAAAAAAGATGCAATGTAGGAAATTTAAATCTAGAAATGTTGATGCAAAACTGTAGAGGGACTGATTCGCCCTAGGTGGCGAATGAGTCCCACGAAATGAATTTCTTAATATTTTTCTATTTTTTTGTGTTTTATTAATATTTTCAAGTTTGTAAAATTCAGAGACAAAATGCAAATGTAGAATGTAGAAATGCTTGAATGAAATACAATGTAATAATGAGACCTAAATATTGCTTTCACTAATGCAATGTTTAAGAAACCTAAAGATGCAAAACAATGCAAAATGATTAAGTAATGAATTCCTATGATGCAAATAGAAATGTAAATCAAAATTATGTTATGCTCAAAAGTTAGGTTCACCAAAATGAACCGTTGATTTTTGGTTCTTATGACTTCTCTAACTCTTCTAGGGTTTTTCATGTAAAAGGAGAGAGTTAGGCCAAAAATGCTAACTAGTTCATTCAAATTATGTTATGTAGGATGTTTTCTAAACTAAAAGAAGTAAACTAAATACAATTGAATGATATATAAAATAGATTATGAATGGAAAACTAAAATCTATGCTATGTTTGAAAACATAGTGTTGTTTGCAAAAATGCTTTAACGAATGATCAAAAATGCAATTTAAACTAAACAAAAGGTTGTTTCTTAGAATGAATGCACCTGGAAAACTGAAGAAGATTGGAAAATAAACTGGAAAACTAATGAAAATTTAATTTAGGCTGATTGGAACGCATTCACCACCTTGGATGAATCAATCCCAGATCAGGACTTTTCTCCACATAAACTATTTCTAACAGTTGGGGACTTGGATCTGCATCTAACTCAAATCTGAACCTCAGGAGGGAATCATTCGCCATGCATGGAAAATTAGTCCACTTTCAATTTTTTGTAATTTCTAAGTTTTTTCGTGCACCTTGACACCTACACAACAATTTCTGATAAAAACCCTACTTCGGATCTCAAAAACTTCCTACAAAATAGCTCAAAATTTCTTGTCTAATGGGGGGTTTTCCTTAGTCATTCCCCTAGTTGGGTAATTAAACCTCGAATGGAGAAAAATCTACATAAACCCTAACCTTAGATGTGTTAAAGACTAGGAATAGCTTAGATGTGACAAAGATCATATTCTATTGCTCTAGAATAAGACATGCAAGAATGATTTATATGATGCAAGATATCAACCCTAGAAACCTCACAACACATGAAAAATAGGAATGAAATGACATGCAAATGATAAACAAACAAGATGAAAACCTTAATCTGAAGATGGAGTGAAAATGGAAGATGGAATCAATAGGAAACCAAGTCCTTAGGTGTGATTTGGTGGCTAGTTGCACCTCTTCACACTAGATTTATTCATGATTCACCATAGGAATCCATCATCAACCCTTTGCATTGTTGGATCTTGATAAGAGAATTCAGCTTCAAGACCTGGAAAACCCCTAATTTGTTGCCCTAAAACTTCAACTTTTTCTCATGAAACTCATGGTGGAACACTTGACTTTATAAATTTCTCTTAAGATAAGAAAAGATGACCAAAGGATGTGTGAAATGACTTGAAATGAGTATTTATAAGCAGCAACACCTTATTTTCCCGTTAATTAGACCTAAGAGGCCGACATTCACCAAAAAATTAAAGTTAAATTGATTAAATTCTCACTTAAATTTGAATTTTCCCTCAAGGGGGACTCATTCACCACACTTGGTGAATGGGTCGCACCAGAGGGAACTCATTCACCCAAGGTGGTGAATGGGTCCCACTACTACTGTTTGGAGGTGGGCTTTCGAGGTATGATATAATTAAATGTTGTTTGTCAGGTTTTATATGATTTGTCAGGTAAAACAAGCCTCTAGGTAAAAATTAATGGGTCTAAGGGGCCTATGAATGTTGGTTTGAAGGGTGAATGATGTGAAGGGACTCAAAAGTGGGTCCAATTATGCGTGAAATTGTCTCTTTTCTCAAGAGGGTCCAATTTTCTATGACATAGTTTGGTAAAGGATGATGTTCAAGACTATGTTTTAGAAAAATGGCCCCTTGTCATTTTCATGGCCTTTTAGGTCTTGTTTCATGGTGTTTGATATATATTTCTTTGACTTTATCTTGTGACATGGCTTGAACATGCATATTTAGGTACTAAAATTCAAATAACGATGTCTTGTGAAGGTGTTGTCAAGTGTTCTAAGAAATTTCTACATTCTTCTAGACTCTATTTATTGCAATTCACCTAAAAATCACCTTTTCATCACTAAACAAGTCCTATTTTAAAGTGTTTTAAAGTCTTGTAACAAGATTTCACACTTTTCTAGGCACAATTTTACTATTTATCCCTTTCTCATGCTTTATTTGGTCCCTTTATAACCTCATATGCTTTAATTAAGTGTACTTTTGAATATTATCCAAATAAACAACATTAAATACAACATATTTCCTTACACATATTTTTAGGTCCTAGGTGGGACCATTCACCATGGGTGGAAAATGAGTGCCCCTAGGCTCCAAATTCAAAATTTTCAAATTTTCCTTTCAGGTTTTTATTCAAAAACACTTGATGTCGGCCTATGATGAGGTATGAATAGTTAACTAAGGTACAATTGTCTATAAATATGTGATTTTCACCTCATTTTACATCCCCTACAATTATCCAACATTCATACATCATATTCAAGCTTTCAATCATTCTACAACATCAATTCAAGCAATATTCAAGCACTTTGGAGCATCCATTTCAAGACATTATTTCATATTTGCATTCTCAAGGGTTTAACCTAGGTATGCAGATTTAACAAGCTTTTTTGTGTCGAAGATTGGTTTACAAGTCAACTCAAGTCTATTTCAAGCTTGGAGAAGGTTTTCTTTTCCATTTCCTATTGAATTGACTTCAAAAACCTGGCAATCAATGATTTCTAGATCTAGTGTTGCAGATTTGTCTCCTGATTTTTAAAAAAATTGGGAGCAGACTGATTCGCCACCAGTAACGAATGAGTCCCACCTTAGGACTAAAAATCTGATTTTTTTCAAATTCTGGATCCTGACAGACAAAAAACTTGTTTCTAACACTTTTTCACCAAGAGGAGGACTAATTCACCACCCTGGGTGAATGAGTCCCACTGTGAAAATTCAATAATTTCAACTAGCATCCACAACATTCTAGAATCATCAAAACTTTACCAAGTGCACTCTGTTTCATCTCATTCCTTTTTGTTCTACATGTTTTCTTCATTTACTTCATTGTTTGCATATCACAGCGTGTTTCAAACATAGCTTAAATCTCACGTTTGCATTCATTTTCAATCATTTGGATCATTCAATTGCATTTAGTTTACTTCATTTAGATTAAACAACATTGCACATAACATAATTTGAATGAACTAGTTAGCATTTTTGGCCCTACCTCTCCCCTTTTAGGTGAAAAACCGTAGAAGAGTTAGAGAAGTCCTAGAGAGCCAAAAATCTACGGTTCATTTTGGTGAACCCCCATTTTGAACACTTTTCATTTTTTATTTCATTTTCATATTACATCCTACATTATGTTTGCATTAACATCAAATTAGGACATTGCTTTGTTCTTGCATTCTAGGACTTTTCAAATTGCATTATTGAAAACTTCATTTAGATTTCATTTTTGCATTGCACCTCATTGAAAAACTGAAATTCTGCATTCTACATCTTTGATTGCATTTTATAGAAAATTAAAAACACGTTCCAATTTCTGAAAAATATATATATATATATATCATAATGGGACTCATTCACCACCCTGGGTGAATTAGTCCCTCTGCACTTTTTAAACAACATTTCTGGCAATTTTTTGGCATTTGTCTGCATTTATGTTTTCTGTAGTTAGATCTCTATTACAATTATTAGAATTTCTGTTATTGTCATTTTAGAGCTCTTGGATTAGCTTGCATTTGCATTCACCTCTCATTTGTGGTACTTGTATGAGTGTTTCCTGCCCCATTGATAATACTTTATTGAGAAGAAGTTCTAGACTCATGGCTTCCCATCATAGCACTTTCATTATGGACCTTGGGATGTCATGAACTCCTACTCCTAGTGTGAGCATCCATTCAAATCTGCAAACACTAAACTTCAAGCATGGGTTAGTACATAAAAATTCGTCAAAAATGATACTATGAAATAATAAAAAATGCTTCCTAAACATGATAACAAAACAAACTAAACTGAAAGCATGAAAGATACATAATGCACACCTATTCCATAGTGGATTGGTGTCACTTTGTTTTGAAAGGTGACCTTTTCCCAACCCTTGACAAGCTCAAATGGTGCAAATGCAATGGTGATGGAGTAAAAAGAGAAAAATTAGTTCTCAATCCAAGAGAGTAACTTTTCATAAGATTTGTAGATGGATTGATGAAGATTAAGCCCTCTATTTAAAGATTTTCAAATTGGAAGAATGCTCATAAGATGGCAATGTGGGATTAAAACCAAACCAATGAAAAGAGGCCACTTGTCAACTTGCCATAGGTTGAGAAATGTGCAAGTTTTGGCCAATGTGCTCAAGGGAGGGAGTTTCAAATTCAAATTTGTGAAATAAATGTTGAGAGGGGGATATGAAAATGAGAAGTTAATGAAATGTTGGAGGGGACAAGTCAACTTGTCATCATTTTCAAACTTGAGGGAATATTCTATTTTTTTTTATGCCAAGTTGAAAGAAAATAAGGATTTTAATAAATAAATAAATTGATTTATTTGTGCAACTGGGAATATCTAGAGGATGTGATGGGTGGTTAGGTTAGGCTAATTAGGATTAGATTAGCTTAATGATGATTAGGTGAGTTTGAACTTTTTGAATTGAATATATGATTTATTTAAATCAGAAAAGGATGGAATATGCATTTGGAGATTTAATTAAATAAAGTTTGTTTTATTTAATTAAAGGGATGATGTTTGATTTATTTAATTTAAATGAATAACCTTAGGAATGAAATTAATGAGTTTATCTGATGAATGGATGAAGGTGAACTTGATTAATTTGATGAGTGGATGAATGTGAAACCTGGTTTACTTGATGAATGGACCTAATTGAATGCATAATGTTAATTTTGCATGTCTACATTTTCCCCCTCTTTGAAGCAATGTACTTGCTGTGTTGGTTCAAAGAATAAACTTGCCGTGATCAAAATTCAAAAAAAAAAATGATTTTTTCGGGTGCCCCAGTGGAAAGAAGTACACTAGTACATTGCCCCCTCAAGAGATTGAGTGAAAAGATTCCATTTGAGGGTTGATCTCACGATAAAGAGGTTCAAAATGGATGGTTATGGATGATGATGCAAATGAGATGGTTTTAAGATGCTTAGAATAACAAATCTATATTATCTTAAACAACTTAAATGATGATATGATGTAAGATGGATGACATTGATGATGTGATATGCCATGATTATGCAAATGTATGATTTTATGAGATGCTTAGACTAACAGATCTATATTACGATGATGATATGCTGTGATTATGAAAATGTGATGATTTATGAGATGCTTAGACTAAAAGATCTATATTATGATGATGATATGCAAAATATTGATGGTTTGTGGATGAAAGATGGATGCATGATGGATGCATTGGTGATGATGATTAATTATTCATGATGTGATGTTAGTGCGGAAAAAAAGACATTAGATGATGAAAAGAGGATCCAACAAGCCAACTTTATGAGAGATGATGATGAGAAATGATGATGATAGATGGATGATTTGCTTATCAAGGATTGGAATTTTAAAAGGGTCACTTACCTTATGTTTGATAACACACATAAGTACAATGCATCAAGGTATAAAGGACTAGGATGGCGTAGTACTTAGTGTGATGGACTTTGACTCGACAAATAGATAGGAGTATTCTTGTTCACACCTGACATACGAAAACCTTGCTAGGATGCACTTTAGAAGTTTCAAACACCTTGGGCCAAAACACAGAAAGGTATAACCAATCAATGCAATAGTCAACAAGCTTTCTAAAACATCCTCCATACATATCTAACAAAGAAAGCATTCGCCAAGTTATTTTACAAGAATGTCCAACAAGCATAGAAAACAAAAGGATAATGATCGTTGCCCCATTCCTATATCTCTAAATCCTTCATTCGGATATCATCAAGAGGTCCTTGGACTGAGTGCAATAAGATAAGTCAAAGGAAAAAGATAAAGCACACAAACAAGTTGATGTTCTTCAATACCGCTAACCAAAAGGGAATGTGTTTTCAAGGATAAGAACCGAAACTATCGCCAAAAGATAATGCCCATTGTAGGAAGGATACATCCTAGGACATGTTAGTGGATGGTGGCACGTCATTTTGTTTATCCAAAGTGCTCTTTATGATAAATAATTCCCCTTGTAGTAAGGATTCATCCTAAGACATGATGTTATTGGATGATTGATATGGGACTGCTTGGATGATGGACTATCGACACAAATAATTGACCGACTTGTTTACATACTGACTTAGACTTGAGACTTGATGTTTTTGATTTTTACTTTTAACTTGCTAGACTTGTTTCTAACTATTTCACCAAAGGTTGAGGATGATGATCAATTTATTATGAATGGTGTTATTGCGGGTGTAAGCGAGATGAGATGGATGGATTTTTTTTTCAAATATTTGGATGTTTTTGGAGTTTTGCAATGTTTTAAGGCTGTTTTTGGTAATTTTTTTGAGGTTTTCAAATGTTTTGATTTTTGATTTTCCAATGTTTTGGGATTTTCTGAGATTTTTACCAAGAGACTAACCTAAAGACCTATCCTAGGTGCCTCAAGAGCTGATCAACAAATTAGCCTTGCCTACGTTATACACGTAGAGACCACGTAGTTTGACTGACAACTTGACCAATTTATAGATGATGATATACATGATGGGATGTCAGTTTATTATGACAGAACTCCTAAAGGACTGACCTAAGTGTCTCAGGGGATGATCAAAGATCAACCTTGCCTACGTTCAAGCTCAAAGACGACGTAGTTCAACTAGACGACTTTGTTTTTGACTTTTTGAATGACTTTTGACCTATTTTTGGAATTTTAAATGTTTTGAATGTTTTTGGATTTTCTGATGTTTTGATTTTTTTGAATTTTTGAATATTTTTATGTTTTTGGATTTTTTGATTTCCTAATGTTTTTTGGATTTTTTTTATTTTTCTGATGTTTTTGGATTTTTTGATTTTAAGACTTTAAGAATATACATGAATCTGATCCAATGAGAACATGCCCCCAGTGTGATGCAATAGACTACTCTGATAAAGGAAGGATAGATTGACCTTGGGGATGGGCCGAGTAGTACTAGGAGGGATCATGATACGAACACATGAACATGCTATGGTGCAGATGCGAATGGATGAGTGATGGATGGAGACCTGAATGCGATGGAAGATGGAAGCATAATGGATGGATGATGTTGAACAAGCCATAAGGATCTTGGTGGATGGAAAGTGCTTATTTATGCAAGGCACCTATTTTCAAGGTTTTCACCAAGGTACTTGTCCAAAGTGCCAGCGAAGTGGTTTTCACTAGAGGACGATTTTTCTCTTTACTATTTTTTTGTTCCTTTTTCTAATTTTTTTGGATTTTTTTTCTTTTTTTTTGTTGTCACCAAGACGCTTGTTTGCCATATTTTTGCCAAGGTAACCATTTTTCAAGGACATTTTCTAATTTTTTTAATTTTTGGTTCTATACCTTGAAAGATTTAGGCATAAAACTTTTTGAGATGGGAGCTATTCATGGGCTCTTGTAGAGGTTCCCCTTTAGGTGTTGATAACTGATAGGCCCCTAATTTGTAACTTGCTGTGATGACGAATGGTCCCAGCCAATTGGGTTCAAATTTTCCTTTGCTGCTTGGGTTTGGGACATTCTTCTAATTTTCCTTTAAGACCAGTTCTCTGACTTGGAATGCCCTACTTCTAATTTTCTTATTGTAGCTTCTTTTGAGTCTATTCTGATAGACTTGCAAATGATTCAAAGCATCTATACATCTCTCATACAGTAGCTCTAGCTCATTTAGTCTTGATACCCGGTACTCTTCATCCGTGATGAGGTTTTGTAGTGATATCCTGAGGGATGGGAGCTCGATCTCAATGGGGAGTACTGCTTATGATCCGTAGACTAGGGAGAAAGGGGTGGCACTGATGGGTGTGTGGATGCTGGTTCGATAGGCCCAGAGGGCAGGATTAAGCTATAGGTGCAAGTCACGTCCTGCGTCATTGACTGTTTTCTTGAGGATTTTTAGAATGGTCTTGTTCGTAGCTTCTGCTTGGCCATTGCCTTGGGGATAGTATGGGGTAGAGAAGCGATGTTGGATTTTGAATTTATCACATAGGTCATGAACCTCCTGATTCTTGAATGGTGTCCTGTTATATGAGATAATGGCTTGTGGGACACGATAACGACATATGCAATAGTTCAAGATGAATTTTGAGATGTGCTTCCTAGTTATGTACGTCATCGGTATGGCCTCCACCCACTTAGTAAAGTACTCTGTTGCGGTTATGATGAAGTTTTGTCCATTAGATGAAGTGGGTGTGATTTTCCCAATGAGATCGAGTCCCCACTGTGAAAAGGGCCATTGTGTGACGATAGGATGAAGCTCTTGAGCTGGAGCATGGATGAGGTCTCCATGCTGCTAACATTGTAGACACTTTCTGGCATGATCATGTGCTTCTCTTTCCATTGTGGGCCAATAATACCCCATCCTCAGCAATTTCTTAGCTATGGTCATTCCACTCGAGTGCAAACCACAGATACCATTATGTACTTTGGTTAGAGCGGTCAATGCCTCCTCAACGTTTAGGAAGTGTAGTAGAGTTCCTTCTATGCTTCTATGATATAGGGTATCACCTAGGATGGAAAATTTGGATGCCTTTTTAATAAAGGTTCATTTTAGGTTTGATGGTAAGTCAGCGGGTATGACTCCTATTCGAAGGTATGCATAAATGTCATGATACCAAGGATCACCGGGACCAACGATTTCGCACACAAATTCTAATTCTGGTACCTCGAATGTGGGCACAAGAAGCTTCTCTATCAGGAATTCATATTTTGGAACATTGTTCGAGATGTCTAGTAGGGACCCAATTGTTGCCATGGCGTCTACAGCTCTGTTGTTGGCTCTAGGTATCTGATCAAATGTAATTTCGATGAAGGATTCTTTGAGAGTCTCAACCAATTTCTTGTATGGAGTGAGCTTGTCATCCTTGGTCTGGTATTCAGCATTCACTTGATTTATTATCAATTGAGAGTCTCCGTACACTTTGAGAGCTATGATGTTCAATTGCACTGCTATCTTGAGACCTATAGTCAAAGCCTCGTATTCTGCAATGTTATTGGTGCAGGGAAATGCCAGTTTGTATGACTGTGGTATGCAATCCCCTTGTGGGGTGATGAAGAAGACACCAACTTGTTATCCATGTTGTGTATATGAGCATTGAAGTATAGTTTCTAGTGGTCAGCTACGTTGAGATTGAAAATGGATTCATCTAGAAACTCTGAGACAAGAGGGTTCTCTTAATAGATAGGTGCTTCTGCTAGTTGATATGCAATGGCTTGACCTTTGATTGCTTTCCTCTCCACATATTTGATATCATATTCTAATAATATCATCACCCATTTTTCCATTCTTCCTATGAGCATTGCCTTTGATAGTAGATACTTGAGGGGGTCAATTTTGGCAATGAGTTTTATTTTATGTGCCAACATGTAATGTCTAAATTTCTGAGATGAAAAAACTACTGTGAGACATGCTTTCTCAATGAACGAATAGTTTAGCTCATGACCAACCATTTTCCTACTAATGTAATAGATAGCCCTCTCTGTTCCATTTTCGTCATGCTGAGCTAGGAGAGGTCCAAGCGCTGCTGCTATTGCTAACACATATAGAATCAATGGCTTTCTTGGGATGGGTGGCATTAAGACTAGTGGTTTCAATAGATATTCCTTGATTTTGTTGAATGCCTCTTCACATTTTGTATCCCATTTGTACGCTACCTCCTTGTGGAGTAGGTGAGAATATTGGTTCTACTTGTCTGCCAATTGTGCTATGAATCTTCTAATGGATTGGAGTCTACCTTGTAGACCTCTTAGTTTCTTTAATGTTTTTGGTGCCTCCATTTCAAGGATTGCTTTCACCTTAGCTAGATCCACCTAGATACCCCTCATTGATACTATATATCCTAGTATTTTACCTAATTGTGCACCAAAGATATACTTCTTGGGATTTAGTCTGACTTTGTACTCTTCCAGTCTATCAAAAATAGCACTTAGGGTTGCTCTGTGATCTTTTATTTTTTTGGATTTAGCTAGGATGTCGTCAACATAGTCTTCAACTGTCTTAAGGATCATGTCATGGAATCAATGTCATGGCCCTTTGATATGTTGCTCCCACATTCTTTAGGCTGAATGGCATCATGTTCCAGCAGTAAGTCCCCCATGGACAAGTGAAGGTTGTCTTATGTTCATCCTCTTTTGCTATCATGATCTAATTGTACCCTGAGAATCCGTCCATTAGTGACATCTCATGTCCCGTTGTCATGTCTACTATCATGTCGATGTTGGGAAGCACAAAGTCATCTTTTTGACACGCCTTGTTCAAATCTCTGAAGTCTGTACAGATTCTAATGGCTCTGTCGGGCTTTGAAACAGGTACCAAGTTTGATATCCATTTTGGATAATCTATTGGTCAAATGAATCCTGAATCTAGTAGCTTTTTTAGCTCCATTTTGACCAATAAGGTGATCTGAGGGTGCATTTTTTGAAGCTTTTGTCTAACAAGCTTTGCTTCTGGATACACTGCTAAGTGGTGAACCACAGTCTTTGGATCAAGTCCTGGCATGTCAGCATAACTCCATGCGAATTTTATTTGTCTTTCCCTTAGGAATGCTGCTAGGAGCTCTTGCTCTTCTGATAGTAGTGATTCTGCATAGATTGTGATATGCGGGGTCTCCTCTGTTCCTAGGTTGACAGGATTGCATTTTTCTGCCAAGACTGTTAACTTTTCCTGATGAATAGCTCTTAAAGGAAGATTGAATCCCCCATCCTCAGGCGCCTCAGAGAGGTTTTCACCATTGGATGCGTCCTTTCTTTTTACTTTTTTCTTGTCAGAGAGTGTCATAGTGTGGTTTTCAATCAAGGACTTGGATATTATTCTTAATTTCTCACTTTTACGACTGAAGGATTCAATCATTTCCCCATAATAGGCATGTGTGTCCAACTCCATTATAAACCTTGCTTTATGGTCCCCCTCTGGAATGTTATCCCACATTCCCATGAATTTCCAGAGTGCCTCATCATTTTCGAATGTATCAAGAACCGGTGGTCCTCGTTGGTCATAGTCGATCAATTGGGGGTATACTAAATGGATCTCATGATTTTGATGGTTTGTTTCAAAGGAGGGTGCTAATCATGCAAAGGGCGGTATCCTCAAATAACCTAGGTAGATTGGTCATGGTATGCTCGTCCTCACTACTATTATAAATTTCAGTTATAAAGTTATGTATGTCTCTACTTGTGGATATTGGTAAGCGTACTTCTGTTGTAGTTGGATGAGAAGGAATATTAACCATTCTATCCAGAGGACTTCGGCCACATATGGTTATACTCAGAGGGGTCAATCCAAGGCTAAGTTTTTTTATCGGTCGCGTCTTTGGCATTATAGGTATTGTGAGCCCATTCTCATTTTGTCCCAATCTTTGATTTCTATCGTAGCCCATTGCGAGCATCATTTGCAGACCCTTGCTTCCGTTATCCATTGGTAGTTCAGGTCCTGGTCTTTCATCTTGATATAGCATATGAGATGGATCTGCATCAATAACTTCTCATCCAAGATCTCCCCAACTTGTGAAGGTGGGATAGTTTTCGAGAGGTTTTTGGAATGTGGAAGCTTCGTTTGTTTGCAGACGTCCCCGTGATCTAGGAGATTATGGTAACTCTCCTACCACAAAAGCATTATTAGGAAGCTCGTATTTTCCATAGCAGTTATCCTGGATGATAAGCTTGATGTAAGAGATGGTGGGGATGGTGGGAGTGGTGGGTGTCTCTATCGCAGAAGTGGATGCGAGAGTGGCGGGATCGATGTATGGTGTGGATGGCTCCTCATCATTTTTTGGTACTTGGGGGATTTTTTAATACTTTTCTTCAAGATTTTTGAAGTATGAGAAAGGTTCGAGATCTCCAGGGATGGTGACTTCTTGTCTGTTATGTGTAAATTTCACACATTGGTGGAAAGTTGATGCTACTGCTTTCATCGCATGGATCCATGGACATCCTAGGAGGATTTTATATGGAAAGTCAAGGTCCAAGACCTGACAAGTGGTTTCCATGAGAGTCAACCCTACTTGAATAGGGAGCTTGATTGTGCCTTGAGACACTCTTTCTTGATCATCGTATGCTCTTATTTTGATACCCTTCCCTTTGTCGATAGAATCTTTTGATATTTTCAACTACTTGATGAGGCTAAGAGAACATATATTCAAACCTGCACCTCCATCCACCAATACTCTTTTGACTTTTCTCTTATGTACTATGGCTTCCAAGTGAACTACACGGTTGTGAGATGGTTGTGTGGGGAAATATTGGTTAGAGAATGTAAGAAGATTAGGCGTAATGATATTTCTGACCATAGCTTGGAATTTCTTTGCATCAAGATCTACAGGGACAGTGGATGATGCCAACGCTTCTTCAAGAATTTTCCTATGGGAAGATGAGATCTTTAGCAACTCCATGATGGAGATTTGCGCTGGCATTCTCTTGAGTTGATCTAGGACATTGTAGCCATTATGGATAGGTCTAGATGTGGGGACTTTGTTTGGCTGGGATGATCCTGCGATGGTTACTTTGCCGCCTCTTCTGGTGACTCCACAATCTTTGGCATAGGCACCCTTGATAGTAATGACCATGCAATTTTCATCTAGGGAGGCGACGACTATTTCATACACATGATTTACGTTTGAGTGGGTGCCTTTCCTTTTATCATTTTTATTCCCTTTGTTACCATGATTTGGCATTGGATTCGTATATATCTTAAGATCCTGATTTCCTGTAGGTTGTTCCACGTTTATAATTCTTTTATCGATGAGATCTTGAACGATGTTTTTCAATCTCATGCAACTGTTTGTGGTGTGGCCTTTGATTTTATGGAATTCGCAAAGTTGATTCTCGCTATACCAAGGAAGTTTCACATCTGGTTCTTGGTAATTTTCAAATGTAGGAGCCTAGATGAGTTTTTCGTCGATTAGATTTTTCATGATGTCTTCAAGTGGTTCCCCCAAAGTGGTGTATTTTCGCTTGGTATAACTCTTGCATTGGGGTGGTCCTCGTTGCTCATTGAGATTATTGATTGTTAGATTGTTCTTTTGGTGTTGTGCTTGGATTTGTGGTGCGGGTGTATGTTGGTGAGGAGCACTAATGACCACCTTGGAATCAACGACACCATCATTAGTATTTTTTTTGTTTCTTTCCCACGTACGAGGTTTATTGTTGTAATTGGATGGTGGGCAGTTGTTTTGTTGTTTGTGGTATGATGTTGATTCTGCAGGTTGAGTTATGAGGGCTCTTTCAATGCTAAGTGCCTTGAAGATCAATTGATCATATGTGGTGATGCCTTGAACCTTGAGATGAAATTCCAAGCGGCCTTCAAGGTTGGCTATGATGGTGCAAACTTGTTGTTCTGGCATGGTCCACTTGCTCCGATTGGCCTTGGCTCACCATCATTGTAGGAATGAGGTGAATGATTCACCCTTTCCTTGTTTTAGAGATGAGAGTTCTTCTAGACTAACATCCATTGCAATGTTGCATGCATAAATTTTAATGAATGTGTCCCTAATTTCTTGGAATGTTCTAATGCCTGAAGGTAAGTGAGAGAACCATTTTATAGCATGGCCTGCCAAGCTCCTAGGAAATAGTCGTATCAAATAAGTATCATCGTATGCGACTTCCATGCAATGAGCCTAGAATTCCCTGATGTGATCTTCAGGGTTTCCCATCCCTCGATATTTATCAAATTTGGGGATTTCAAATCCCTTGGGGAATGGTTTCATCACTAGGCTCCTGTCGAATGGATATGGACACAAGTTGCTTGGTGTTTTGGTTGTTCACCCTGATTGAAGATCGAGCACTTGTTGCGAGAGCAACCTGATTTGTGTCGTTACATCATTTTGCAAATTAGGGGGTGGGATGAAAGTGTTTTAGGGTGTTTTGATTATGGGTTGGATGGGTGGGTTGGTCGGTGTGTTGTTTGACGTGTTTTTCAATGGTATGTGTATGTTCTTCCGAGCTAGGTAGGCTTCAACCTGCTTTTGTATGAACAACACTTGTTGTTGATCTTTTTGTTGTTGTGCTAAGATTTGTGCTTGTTGTTGTGGTTCCAACAACGCTTGTTGTTGGGCTGCCAATTATGCTCCTGCTTGTTGCTCTTGATATTGCTTTATTGTTTTCTAATATGCTTGCAATTGTGCTTCTTGTCTTTGTGCAAGGAGTTGTGCTTGATATTGGGCTTGTTGTGCCTGATATTGAGCTTGCGCTTGAGCTTTCACTTGTGCTTGTGTTGCTTGTTGTTGTTATAGAAGTTGTGCTTGAGCGACCTTTTGTGCTTGCAATGCTTGCACGACTTGTGCAGCTTGAGCGGCTTGTTGTTGTTGTTGTTGCAATAAATCTTGGGCTTGTGCTACTTGTTGCGCTTGTAATGTGGCTTGCGTAGCTTGGGAAGCTTGCGTAGCTTGAGTAGCTTGCTAAGAAGCTAGTTGTACGACCTTTTGTTTCTACACTTGTTGGAATCCTCTTTGAAAAGGAGCTTGCAATGCCACATTGTATTGGTTTGATGTGGTGGAAGTTGGTGGTGGTGGGGGTGGTGGTGGATTCAGAATGGCGTTCATGGTGGTGGTGAATGGTGATGTCATGTTAATGATTTGAGATGGTATTGTTGATATGGTGGTTTGAGTGATAAGTGGTGCCATTGATGTGATTGGTCCTTGAGAGACCATGCTTTGTGATGTTATGGGTGTGTTTGATGATGTTGCAATTGCTTGTGTGTTTGTCATCTGTTTTTGTGATGTCAAAAATAGGTTTTGAGCATTTGACATAATGCTTTGGTTGATATTTGGGATGTTGTTTTGATCGATACTTGGTAAAGGGGGAAGCCCTAAGCCAAGGAGTGGTGTGGATGATGATGGAAGAATCAGAACTAATGGAAATGTAAGGGTTGTGTGTCCTTGTGAAAATGTTTTGGTGTCGAAAATGCCCCCTGATCCGAACATGTCTCCTTCCTCTTGCGAATTTGTGAGGAGAGGAGTTTGAGGTGTTGCGCAAAAAAATGTTGATGATGGATCATGATGGAAAGTGAGAGGAACATTCTTTTGTAATGGGTTGTCGAGTATGTTTTGTTCCAAGATGGTGTTTTCCTCTAGGTCTTGATTGTTAACAAGGGGGTGTGACTGAAAAGCATTGAGAAATGCATTTCCCTTATTAACATTAGGTTGGGTTGGAGCCAAAGATGTCATGATTTTTAGAATGTTTTGCGTGATGTTTTGGGATGGGGGTGTGGATGAAATGGGAATGGTGGATGAGATTGGAGGAAATGATGTCTCTACTATGGTACTTATGTCAAAATCTGAAGGTAACTTGGCCCCTTGTTTTGCTAGCTCAAGCATGTATTACGAAGAGTTAAGTCTCATCATGATGTTGATGATTTTATGGTTCTCCAGATTTTGGAGCATTTCAGTTATTTCTTCATGAGACATTCCAAAGGTAAGATCCTCTCCTTGGTTTTCCTCTTGCGGATTTTGCGATGATGTCAGAAGGTTAACTGCAAGATTTCCAGACCCAATGGGATTCATTTCAGGAGTGGTTTGACTAAGATCAGCTAAAGCGGGTGTTTCTTTGTTGGCTTCCATGCTCTTCTTGTATTGAGATCTGGCTTGAACCATAAAACAAGGATCAATTTTTAAGAATGGGAGATGAATCTCTTGATTCTTTGGATTGATCTTTATTTTATGTCTCAAAGTGGAAAATTTTAGGATATCTTGAGGATCGAAAGGTGATACAATGATGATGCAAAAGATGGGTGATGTGGATGTTATGATCTTTTGGTAAGTCTTGAAGGAGATACTAGGCTTTTGGGACTTTCAGATATGTTGCAAATTTTGATTTTGGGATTTGTCCTTGATTGATTTTGATTTGGATTTTGAACAAATAGACCCTAAGATGTTTGGATGATTATCTAAGGGATAGATTTGATCAAAGGATGATAATTTGGATATGTGTGGGGAGAAGGATGCATCTACCCACACCTATCCAAACAAGATGATAGTCTCACTAAGCATATGATGAAGGATTCATCTACATATACTAAGCTAAACAAGATGATTTTGATAACTTTTTCTAAGCATATGCAAAAGGATGCATCTACACATACCTAGCCAAAGGTGATTTTGATAATGTTTTCAAGGATTTAGTCTCAAGGATTTTGATGATTTTGATTTTTCAAAAAAGCCTAGCATTAAGGATGATTTCAAGATTTTCCAAAAGGTGATTTGTAAGATGATGTTTGTTTTGATGTTTGAAGGATGGATGAAAAAGATTTTGATTTTCTTTGATCCTACGATGAACCTAAAAAAGACACTTTGTTTGCCTAGACCTAGGTATTGAAGAACAAGCTTTTCTCTAAACAAGATGTTCAAACTCTCTGAAAATATTTGGGTTTTGGCAGTAATAGAATGAATACAAACCGAGATTGTTCCTTGAAGCTTTTTTGTAAAAGTTGAAAAGCAATCTTTGTCTGACTTCGTATAACATAGAGAGACATTCTTCATGGGCTTTTAGACTAAGGGCATTCACCTTTGGTTTCTTGATCTTGATTTTGCGTGAAATCATTGGAGACACATGTGTGGGGTCCAATTTTTTTTAATCTTTTATTAATGGATTCTTTTTACCACAAACACACTCTTGATTAGATTTCAAACTGAATTTCCAATGTCTCAACTTCGTCTCATTTCACAAGGTATATTATGTGAAACCTTGATGAAATTAAGGAAAGGGTTACCTTTTGTTTAACTTTAGTGGGAAAATTGAGATGTAAATTCAAGTGCTTAGAAACCTCTAAGGATGTAATCCCAAGGGAAAGCAATAACACAAGAATTTAGTCAATGGTATTTTCCTCCTAAAGGGTTTGAAATTTTGAGGATAATGTTGAGTGTTTGTTTTTGAATGTTTTCGAACAAGCAAAGTGTTTTGTAACCACAAGAAATATGACGTCCTAGCTCAATTGGTATGTTATTCTTAGTGGGCTTGCCTCATGCCCTTCGTAGAAGAAGAGATGATTTTACATGCAACCAAGGAAAGATTATAAAGGTATGTTAAGAATGAAGTCTTAACCTCTATACTTTAACCAAGATCGGAAACAACAAGTAACTTCTTGGAATCTAAGTTCCAATGCACCACTTCGATAAACTCGCTCAATGGATCAATTGGTCACTACAAAACAAGGGTTCTATTTCAGACTTTCCATTCGTGGGGGTTGACCCATACAACAAGAGTCCCCTTTTGGATCCATCTTGTCGGAATCAACCACGTGATATTGGCATTTACTCCAATACCCACATTTATATCCCAGTTGGAAATACTCTTGGCTTTAGAGTGTTACTGGTTGAGTCATTCCCTTGGGTGAGTACATTTTCCCCAAGGCAGGCCCTCTAGGATAAACAAAAGCGAGTAAAGACAAAATTCGTAACTTGATCAATCTTTGATGGCAACAAAGAGAGAGAATATACGCGATAATTCCCCACTCATACTTGCACAAGATCTTGTTCAATTTTAAACCCAAGTCGAAGTGTGGAGGAAATATTTTATGCAACTTAATGTCATCAAAAAGACTTTTTGTTCTCAAGATCGCCGTAAAGCGCGAGAGAAGTTTGTATGCCTTTTTAGATGAGATTACTTTGAATAAGAGATTACGAAACACGAAAAAAACATGTTCATTTTAAGCCTCACATCAATGATGAATTCGTTTTAAAGCACCAAATGAAATATGAGTTAGCCTAAAATAGAAAATTAAAGCATACGACAAACTCTCCAAGCATTTTGAAATGTTTGTTTTAAAAACCAAAGGTGAGTTAGCATGAAACAAAAAATTAAGGCATTAAATGGAAGCCCTTAAGCATTAAAAAATGCTTTCTAAGTTTCAAATTTTGATGCTCAATTCTTCAACTCCAACTTTGCTTTCATTTTCACTCAACTCCAATGCTTGATTCCAATGTCGATTTCACCTTCGCTTTCTTTCGTGGCCTTTCGTTAGCCTTTTTTTGCTTCCCTCTTTCACTTTCTTTCCTTGTTTTCCTTTCATTAGCCTTTGACACCTTTACACACCTTAAAAGAGATAGTGTAGCCCTCCTTCTAGCGCTAGAATGTAAACCCTAAATTAGACTTACTTCAAACAAATGACCACAGTTAGCTGTTAGTCCATTTAAAATAATCTAATCTAAGATTCCTATGAAATACTTGACTACGCTAAGATATGCAAACTAAGTAGAACAAAGACCACTAAATTACAAGCATATAAAAACATAATCAACATTTTATCTCATAGTGGATTGGTGCTATTGTTGAAAATAGCCCTTTCCCAATCCTTGATAGATAAGCTCCATGATGAAAATTCTATGAAGAATGATATGGAATGATAAGATGATAAATGGACAAAATCAGTTCTTAGTTTAAGAGAATGACCTTGCATAAAGATTGTAGATGATTTGTGGAGGATTTCAACAAAAAATTAAGCCTTTCATTTATAGATTTTCTTGATGAGGGAATGGAAAAATGGATGAATGTGGGACAAATATTGGACCAATGAGATGAGGCAACTTGTCAACTTGTGATAGGCTTGAGGATGAGCACATTTTGGCCAATGTGCTCAAGAGAGGGAGTTTCAAATTCAAATTTGAGAGTAAATGTTGAGTTTGACTTGTGCAAGGGACATGTAAGAGATTATAATGCTTTGTTGGATGTACATGTCCACTTGATTTTGAATTCAAACTTGAGGGAATATTCCTCAAAGATGCCATGTTGATGGAAAATGTTGATTTTAATAAATCAATAAATTGATTTATTTGTGCAAGTGGGAATATCTAGAGGATGTGATGGGTGGTTAGGTTAGGCTAATTAGTATTAGATTAGCTTAATGATGATTAGGTGAGTTTGACATTTATGACTTAAATATTTGATTTATTTAAATCAGAAAAGGATGGAATATGCATTTGGATTTCAATTTAATAAAGTTTGATTTATTTAATTGAAAGGTTGATGTTAATGTTTGTTTAATTTTAAATTAATGACCTTAGGAGATTGAAATTAATGAGTTTACCTGATGAGTGGATGAAGGTGAACTTGATTAATTTGCTGAGTGGATGAATGTAAACCTAGTGCATAATCATAATTTTGCATGTCTACAATAGCTTTCAAAAGGTATCACATTTTTGAATCCAAAACATCGCCACATTCTATGCTTTGCATACTATCACGATTAAAAAGAAAAATGAATTTCATGAAGTTTTGACCAAGTTAAGGTGGTCGACATACAAGTTTTCATATTTTATAAAAGTTGTAATAAAAAAAAAATCATAATTAATTATATACTTTGAAAAAATTACAAAAAAATATATGCATCACATTGGCACATGAGTCCTCTAATTATATGTAAAATCTTATAAAAAATATTATCATTTATTGTGGTTAGGGTAGGCATGACAAACACCCACTTCTTATTTTTTCCCCGAAATTTAAGTACTATTGCATTGAAATTTCAAATTTTCACCAAATAGATTTTATTTATTTTAAAAACCTTGTAGTTTAGAAACTACATTCAATTTTCTACAAATTCTATTCTTACATATTTTTGAAATGATATATATACAACTTATTCAAATTTTTTATGTCAAGTTTCCTAGCTCGATTTTCCTTTTTTTTTGCCAATTAAGGGCCTATTTTTCCATGATGATCCCTACATACCCATTATAACAAAGATCAAGGAGGTAACCAAGCCCCCAGGATCCTAGATCCTATGTCAAACTAACATAAGCATAAAAGGACACACACAAGGTGTATGATATGCAACATCAAGATACACAAACATGCAATGTTAGTAACTAAAAGAAAGAAGAACAAAAGGAACAAGAAAAAATAAATAAAAAAAGAGGTGGATCAAGCCTTGAACATTTGTCCACCACGATGTGGATCGGGTCTAAGCTATTTTTCCAAAAATGCATGCTCACTTTGAGGCAATGGAACCCTTGGTTGTTTGTTGGGTGAGTAATCCAAGAAGGTGAGACACATACGGCCAATATGCACTCACACACATGCGAGTGGCTAAGGGAAATTCATGTCTCAAATCGGCTTCCTATCCAACCATACCAAAGTTATACCTCTTGATAACTTTGATAAGTTTCCACACAAAAAATGATCTTCGAGCTTCATGAGACAAGAAAAAATTCATATACTTGGAACTGATGAACAAACAAGATGGCACCACAAGCATGCAAGGTGTGTTATGCAATGTGGCCATAAAACATTTGTTAAAAAATAGTGTAAGGAATGTTCAAAGGTATTTTTATTAGTTCATGCAAAGTATCTTCTTAGGGAACATCATGCTTAATGTTTCCAAGAGAGGATAAGTCAAAGAAATATCATGCTCTAAAAGGAAATCAAATCCAATAACACCACCAAGAAAAGGATGCATTGTAGGAAGAAATAAAATTGCATAGTAAAACATGAGTGTCAATGTATGTGCCCACTTTAAAGCGGTTGCTAACACCATTGTTGTGAGAAATTTATTAAAACTAGAAGAAGACATGAGAGGTTATTTGGAAAGCTCCATGCCAAGTAATATGTTTCTGAATCGAACTACATCATGAATAAGTATGTCACATGCAATCCAACTTAAGACATGTCATCCACATCCCAAGCTTTCTCTTATATGTACATGAAAGGTGATCAACTAGCCAAAATAGACAATGATATGTGATGTTCGAGGAAAAGGCTAGCTAGCCCATTTCCCCCGCTTAGTGTAGGACAAGGATGTGCCAAATAGGATGAAAATAAATGTCAATTAGAAGAAATAGGTTCCTCAACACAAGGAAGAGCACCATAGTCCTTGTGATTTTGAATTCTATTACACAAATCCTTGCATTCATTAGTAGCATGACCATGAACTCTATGATATGCGCAAAATGAACTCTTGTACTAAAATTTATTTTTTGTTCATGGAAGGAGGGATACCAAATGATCTTGGAGGAGGTTTTTAAAGATACTCTCTTGATCCAAAGTAGAGGATATTTCATTATTTTGCAAAAGAGATATCTCTTGCTTAGTACAAGGCAATGTCATACCTACACAAGACTCTTTAGATTGCTAGATTTTGTTCTCTCCTTTATAGGAGGGTGTAAAATCTAACAAATTCAAATCATTAATGCTTTGTGTGATGGAATTGTAATTAAGTGAAGATTTATTTGTTTGTTTCAATTGTTGCAAAGGATAACTGTCAAGAGCACTAGTTTTTATCAGTTCAAGATGCATCAATGTTAAAGTTTTCTTAGAGGAATCTTTTGTGATAGTGTTGATATTAAGTGAAGGCTTGTTTGTTTGTTTCGATGGGAAATAACCAAGACCAATAGTCTTTTCTTATGTGTGAGGCTCTATAGGGACGTAGATACCTTGTTCTCTAGCACAACATCCTTTTCCACTATATCCAGGTTGTTTCATCATTTCATAACATTTTCCATAAAGATTCATCTCTTTTGGATTTGGTGGTTGCTCATAATTAAGTTCATCAAAGTTTCTTGTGTAAGTTGTTGTATTTTGTTCTAAAGTGGTTGAGGTGGATACTTCCAAATTTTTTGTTGTTATTACCAATTTTTTTTTCCTGTTTTAGAGTCTTTTTTTATGATCTTGTATTCTCCCATGAATGTTGGTGTGAAATCTAACCCCAATAATCTTCTAATAGCTTCATGAATTCTTCAGTATGTTTTTCTTTGTATCCCTGTACAAGTCTTTCTTTTGTAGTTGGTGTTAATGTCTTCAAAATATTTTCTTTATTTTTCTTGAGTTGTAAAACATTGTAAGGCTCATTATCAACATCCAATGTGTACACTTTGTTATTGTAGATGTGTTTCATTTTATGATGAAGAGTAGAAGGAAACCCATTCATTGTATGAATCCATGATCTACCTAAAAGGATATTATATGATAGATCATGAGGAATAACATGTATTAGTGTTTCTAATGTGACCTTTCCATGTCTGATAGTCAAAGTGATCACACCAAGTGGTTGATTTCCTACATTGTCAAATCCCTTAATAGATAAAGAATCGGGTTGAATTTTTGATTTATCCACACCAAGCCTATCCAAAAGGTTTACGCTGCACACATTAAGAGAAAAGACATTGTCGACAAGGGTTTTATTTATCCCTGTTCTATTGTATTTAGCTATTATTATAAAAGCATCATTTTGTTTTTGCACTTCCAAAGGGGGGATTTCACTTTGGTGGAAAAAAAGTCAACTTTTATTTCTTGAATCATGGCTTCTATGTCATTTAGTTGCGCATTAGAAGGGATAGGAACTTGTTTCAAGGAACTTTTAATCATGTTATGATAGTGGTGGGAGGCTTCAATAAGGTCCCACAATGATATCTTAGCATGAGTGTTCTTAAGTTGTTCAACAAGATCATACTCCTTTCCATTTTGTACAGGAAAATGAGGGGGATCAGGTAGGATAGGATTAGGAAATGGAAGGGATGTTGAAGGTGTTTTTTTTTGGTTGTAGATTGTTTCTAGTGTTATATGTATGAGAAATGGTATTATGACTCATTTGTTGCGACACATTATTCTTAGGTGGGTAGAGGATAAGTTCAAGTTTGTTTTGAGTTTGCAGTGATTGTGAAGGGGGTAAAGAATTAGAGGATTCTTAGAATGTCCCATGGGATATGTAGGAGGTCCATTAATCAAGGGGGATCTAATGGAAACTTGCACATTCATAACCTTAGTGGTCTTGGTTTGATGTATTTCTAATAAATGGAAATCTAGTGTCATCTTTTTACCATCATCTAAGGAAAAACGTTTTCATTTTCTTCCACCATGATGTCCTCCTTCCTAGGAGAAGAGTTTTTAGGAGAACTACAAACCAAATGCTCTTGACATTCAAGGATTGGTTCCTCCAAAATGGCTTCATCACAAGTAGGGGAATGATTGATGGTTGAATTTTATTGCTTATCAATTATGGTCTTTTCTTTTTCAATAATGTTTTTTCTAGGGGAAGAGAGGAAATCAAGACTCCCATGAATTTCATCAATTGCATTTTCTAAGATCACAGTATCTTCTTCACAACTATGAGAGATACTAGGAGAAGAACAAATGTGATTGTCATGATCATTTATGATTTCATTCCTTTGTCCCCTAATTTCTTCCAAAATAGGATAGGTAGGAGAATGATCATAGAGAGGGTTGTTATACACCTTAAATGTTTGATCATCCAACACCAACATATCTTCCTCACTTACAATTTCATCCTCTAAAATATTATCACAAGAGGGGAAGATGTTGGGAGATGAATATAGGTTAGTTGAAGTTTCAATGGGTTCTTTTTGTGTTATGTTATCATCGTGATTACCTACATGGGTGTTTCTTCTTGTTCATCAATGTCTTGCCTAATAAGAGAGGTAGAAGGAGAGAAACAACTAGGATTCTCAAAACTCTCATTGATTGGTTCTTCTAACACCAAAATATCTTCTTTGCCAATATGAGAGATATTAGGAGAAGAATGAATATGATCGTTAGGAATATTCAAGGTTGTATTATCTTTCACTAAAACACTCTCATAGGGAGGGTATATGAACTTTTTCTTAGCATGCCAAGAAAAGGTAAGGTACTAACATTGTTTGAACAAAAATTAATAGCACTTCTAGCCATCTTATGCAATGCTTTAAGAATGTAAACAATGCATATCCAAAGAAAAAAATTACTTTTATCCAATGTATGAAAAAATTTATGAATGAAAAAAATGTATATATAAAAATGAAAAGAACTTTTATCAAACTTATGCAATTTTTTATGAATTTAAGAATTGTATATGCAAAAGTGAAAAATATTTTTATCCATATGATGCAAAGTTTTAGAAATGTGAAATTTTCAGATCTGATGATTCTTGTAATGATTTAAAAAATGAGTACCCTAAATTAATGTTTTTGACTAGATTCATAAAACAAATTGAACCATAGATTTTTGGGTAGGGCTTATAGGCTACTCTTGCACTCTTAGGAATGAAACACCTAAAAGGAGGGAGATAAACCCCACTCAAAATTCTAGGTGGTTCACTCAAATTATGCAATGTATGATGTTATTTAGACTAAATAGAATGATCTAAGTGAAATTGAATGAACTATTTTATTGATTATGAATGCAAAACCTAAGAATTATGCAATGTTGGAAAACATAATGTGATATGAAAACATGAACTAAAGTATGAAAAACTGCAAAATAGAAGAGAAGGTTGAATCTGAGTGCACCTAGGCATAGTATGGAGAATGTGGAGTTTCTTGAATGATGGAAGAGATCACTAAAAATCACCAGTGGGACTCATTCACCATTGATGATGAATCAGTTCTGGTTCTGATGAAAACTTCTAAGAACAGGTTTCTGAGTGTCAGGATCCAGAATCTGACAAAATATGGATTTCTAGCCTTAGGGTGGGACTCATTCACAACTAAAGTTGAATCATTCCACTCCCAAAATTTAGAAATCTAGACCAATCCTCAGAGCACTAGATCCGAGGTTGTTCCATTGTTAGGTTGGCTAAGTCAAATTTTGTAAAAAATAGATAGAATGTCTTCCAAGCTTGAAATAGGTTGTAGTTGACTTCGAAACACTTTGTTTAATTATCCACTTTTTCAAGACCTAATAACTTCTCAAATCTACAACACATGCAAAAGAGGGAAAATGGTTAAGGGTTAGGTTATATGGACTTTCCTTGGTCAAATATCACTTTTGTAATCAAAACCTTAATGAAGAAATGGAATGGAAGAGAATGATAAACAAATGACATGTAGATTCTATCAACATACAAAACCCTTATCAAAGAAATCTGAAGATATAACAATGGTTGCTCCAAAATACTTGATTAATACTTGATTCAATGATGCAAAGTGCTTGAATACTTGAATGAATGTGTGAATAAGTGAACTTGATGAATGGGGGTTAAAATGAGAAGAAAAACACTTTTTTATACATACTTTTGTCTTAGTAACCCAAAATCACAGGCCGACATAAGGTGATTTTAAGTAAAAACTCAAAAGAAAATTTGATATATTTTGAATTTTGAGCCAAGAGGGACTCATTCACCACCCATGGTGAATGGGTCCCACCTTGGACTTGAAAGTGGATTTCATGAATTATCTTGTATTTAATGTTGTTTGTCGGGTTTACATTAAAAAAACACTTAATTTTAAGCCTTATAAGGGCATAAAGGGGTCAAATAAAGTATAAGAAAGGTGTAAATATTGAAATTAAGCCTGGAAAAGCATGAAATCTTGTTACAACACTTCAAAATAAGACTTGATAACTGATGAAAAGGTTATTTTTAGGTGAATTGTAATAAATAGAGTCTAGAAAAGTGTAGAAATGTTTTACAACGCTTCACAACACCTTCACAAGATGCCACAATTTGAATTTTAAGGACCTAATGTGAATGTTCAAGCCACATTGCAACATTA